>JBBBDQ010002007.1:1462500-1640000 GCA_037127315.1 Ascarosepion bandense
TCAGATACTGATGACGGTTATATTTTCATTTTAAGTTGCTTCGTCTAATCTTGGAGACATTCTATGCATATTTAAGTTCGATCGATTCGATGAGCTCAGAAGTGAGCTAAAACCTGCAGTTTACGGGCGTAAAAATGATTTGTTAATTTTAACCAAAACTGGTACCCCGACGTGGTGTAATAGTTAACTAGTTTGTCTCCCTAGAACCTATTACAATAGGTTGAGTTCGATTCTCACTGAGTACCCCATACTATTGTTCTTGGGCCACATCTAAGCGGTGCTTA
Source organism: Ascarosepion bandense (assembly GCA_037127315.1). Lineage (NCBI taxonomy): Eukaryota > Metazoa > Mollusca > Cephalopoda > Sepiida > Sepiidae > Ascarosepion > Ascarosepion bandense. The sequence goes on from JBBBDQ010002007.1 coordinate 1,462,785, forward strand.
GTAAATCAACTACCAAAAACAAACTGTCTTCTATTAATCAACAGAGAGATTTTTAAGCCTTTCTTTAACATAGATGATACACAGTTCTAGGAGAGTGACTAGTTGTGCTTTCTGGAGCTAACGTATTGTGCCTGCCTCTCTTGTCAGATAGATAGATAGATAGATAGATAGATAGATAGATAGATAGATAGATAGATAGATAGTCAGCCTAGATAGATAGATAGATAGATAGATAGATAGATAGATATGAACAGACTGAGAATGAGATAGATAGATAGATAGATAGATAGATAGATAGATAGATAGATAGAACAGACTGAGATAGATAGATAGATAGATAGATAGATAGATAGATAGATAGATAGATAGATAGATGTCAGCCTTAGATAGATAGATAGATAGATAGATAGATAGATAGATAGATAGAACAGACTGAGATAGATAGATAGATAGATAGATAGATAGATAAGAACAGACTGAGATAGATAGATAGATAGATAGATAGATAGATAGATAGATAGATAGATAGATGTCAGCCTCAGATAGATAGATAGATAGATAGATAGATAGATAGATAGATAGATAGATAGATAGATAGATATGAACAGACTGAGATAGATAGATAGATAGATAGATAGATAGATAGATAGATAGATAGATAGATAGATAGATAGATAGATAGATAGATAGATAGATAGATGTCAGCCTTAGATAGATAGATAGATAGATAGATAGATAGATAGATAGATAGATATGAACAGACTGAGATAGATAGATAGATAGATAGATAGATAGATAGATAGATAGATAGATAGATAGATAGATGAACAGACGTGATAGATAGATAGATAGATAGATAGATAGATAGATAGATAGATAGATATGAACAGACTGAGATAGATAGATAGATAGATAGATGTCAGCCTTAGATAGATTAGATAGATAGATAGATAGATAGATAGATAGATAGATAGATAGATAGATAGATAGATATGAACAGACTGAGATAGATAGATAGATAGATAGATAGATAGATGTCAGCCTTAGATAGATAGATAGATAGATAGATAGATAGATAGATAGATAGATAGATAGATAGATAGATAGATAAGCGAGCAGTATTAGAACGGATAAACGACGGGTGGGAGAGGAAACTGTACAGCGGATCGAGATCAATCTCACCCCGTCGATTTGTATATAAAAAGGTTACTAGGGGAGGAGGTCACCAGAGGAAGGTCGGAGAGTCAAATGGCTAAAATGTTTTAATAAGAGAAACGACAAGAAACGAATAAGCGATCATGTCTCGAAAGAGACATGACTGACTTGGCAGAAGATCATCCCGCAGTACGTTGCCATTGCTTTCGGCGGTAGACTGGTTGTATAAAGTGGGGGATTTATTTACAGCAGTTATGTTATTTATGGAGGATGTGCATTGTGGTGCAGTGAATATCGACTCGGAACAACAAATCGGGGAACCGAGTTCGAATTCCAGTTAAATTCCTCGCTTTTACTTACACACAAATACACTTGGGAAAGGTATTAATCCGTCTCTTCTCTCCATGGATTAAATAATAGGACATATTGGGTTCTATAGCCTTGGCTGGCGACCAGTCTACCGCATAAAGCAATGGCAACTTACTGCGGGATAATCTTCTGTCCAGTCAGTCATGTCTCTTTCGAGACAGGATCACCCAAGTGTGTATCACGTATGGCACTTAAATGACTGAATATAATAGTTGGAAAGATGAATGAGGGTTGTATTTGTCATAAAGTGGGGGATCAGTTTTATATTGTTATGAAGTAATAAACTGATCCACCACTAATTACTATTTAATAATATAGTACATATCTTCCCCATCTAGCCATGTGTCAAATAACAGGACAGATTGGGTTCTATAGCCTTGGCTGGCGACCAGTCTACCGCATAAAGCAATGGCAACTTACTGCGGGATAATCTTCTGTCCAGTCAGTCATGTCTCTTTCGAGACAGGATCATCCAAGCGTGTATCACGTATGGCACTTAAATGACTGAATATAATAGTTGGAAAGATGAATGAGGGTTGTATTTGTCATAAAGTGGGGGATCAGTTTTCTATTGTTATGAAGTAATAAACTGATCCACCACTAATTACTACTTAATAATATAGTACATATCTTCCCCATCTAGCCATGTGTCAAATAACAGGACAGATTGGGTTCTATAGCCTTGGCTGGCGACCAGTCTACGGCATAAAGCAATGGCAACTTACTGCGGGTTAATCTTCTGTCCAGTCAGTCATGTCTCTTTCGTATTTCAGCGTTCATGCGGATATTTTGAAAAACGTGGCTACATCTTATGTTGCATGACATTATGGACTCTGTTGATTTTCGGTCAATTTCAGATGACTGTGCTATATCATTCAGTCAATAACCTGCAAATCTTAGCAAGTGACATCACAATATGCTGGATAGTTTATTGATTAATTTCTATTTAAGTAGAGTACTTTCAAAGATGCAGTGGATATCGGCTCGGAACGAGAAATCGGGGTGCCGAGTTCAAATTCCAGTTGAATTCCTTGCATTCACTTACTCGCAAATACCCTTGGAAAAGGTATTAATCCGTCTCTTCCTTTCAGTTATGTTAAATAACAGGACAGATTGGGTTCTATAGCCTTGGCTGGCAACCAATCTACCGTAAAAAGCAATGGCAACCTACTGCGGGATAATCTTCTGCCCAGTCAGTCATGTCTCTTTCCAGATATGATCGCCCAAGCGTGTTTCACGTAAGGCACTTAACTGACTTTCAAGGGTTTGTAAATTCAGGTTTAATTCCTTCATATCAATTTCTTTTGCTCGTGTTGCATACGCATGGATTGATTGTGAGGTACTTTTGTTGACCATCACTATTTTGTGGTGTGTTCGATCCTTATTGGGGGTCCCAAATATGTCGCCTTCTAGCAAACTAAGATTAGTAAATGAGAGAACATGTCAATCATGTGTTGTGACGTAGCCCCTCAATGGGTCTCCAAATAATAGACTTCTGCCAAATTAAGATTAGTAAATGACAGGGTATTTTGGCTTGGAATAATAGGGAAATAGTCAGGTTGATCAAGTCGGCGTCCTGCGGCCTTAGCCGAAATAGAACTCAGCACACCCCTCCAGTATTCCCTGTGCACTTGGAATCCTGGTGCTGTTTATAGCGAAATTCATAATCTTGTCAAATAGCTGAATACTTGATGCTTTGCCAGGGCTACCAGGGGTGTTTTTATTGTGACACCAACACTAGATGGGTTGCCTCCAGTCCCCATCCTGTTATTTAACCCATAACTGGAGGGAAGTGACGGATTAATACCTTTCCCAAGGGTACAAGTGCTTAAGTGAATGCAGGGTATTCAACTGGAATTCGAACTCAGCTCACCGATTTCTCTTTCCGAGCCGATATCAACTGCACCACAACGTACATCCGTCACTATACGCTTACGGCACCTGGTATTCCCAAGCGGTCACTCATCTAAGTACTGACCAGGCTCAACGTTGCTTAACTTCGGTGATCGATCGAGAACCGGTGTATTCAACGTGATATGCCGTAAGTTGTGTCGTCGATCCTCATGGATCCCCAAAATATATAACCTTGTGCCAAACTAAGATTAGCGCATGATAAGGTACATCGGCATGTAGTAATAGTGAGGTAGTCTGGTTGACCAGTAGTAGAGAGTTCGATTCTCACTGTGTGCTAGAGCAAGATTAGCCAATGCCAATAGAACTACTGAGTGCGCAGTTCAGTCCTCATTAGAGACCACATAATTGCGGCCTTGTGATAAATTCAACCAAATTTTTGTATTTATTTCTGAGATAATCAATTTTCAATAATCTTGGAATTATTTCGAACTTTTGTTCTCGTCTTGGTTGATATCGGTGTTATAATAGATAATTAGTACGAACCCACTTATAAAATCCAGTTGTCAAAATTCCATTTGCCGCTGAGTATAAAAGGCTCTAAAAATCTTCACCTAAAGTCTTTCGGGACGGTGGTGTAGTTGATTTAGTAGTTGGTTATGTATGATCCTAGTATCATCTTGTGGTCATGAGTTCGATCCGACATGAAAGAACAATTTTTGATTTCACCGGATATTTTGCAATAATCAACGAGATAATCCACATCAGCCAATCTATTGACACCTGATGCTGACCAGAGGGTACTTGGTCGAAACGTTGTGACTATTAAAACACTTACATTACCGGCCATAATTATTAGGCCACCCCAGTAAAATTGGATATCGGCTTCGAACGAGAAATCGGGGAGCCGAGTTCGAATTCCAGCTGAATTCATTGCATTCACTTACGCGCAAATACCTTTGGGAAAGGTATTAATCTATTCCTTCCAGTTATGGGTTAAATAACAGGACGGATTGGGTTCTGTAGCCTTGGTCGGCAATCAGTCTACCGTAGAAAGCAATGGCAACCTACTGCAGGATAATCTTCTGCCCAATCAGTCATGTCTCTTTCGAGACATGATCGCCCAATCGTGTATCACGTATGGCACTTAAATGACTGATCTATTTCATACTATTTTTAGTATTTATTGCCAAGTGGATAATTCTAAATGAAAATAGAATGGTTCTTTTGTTATTATTACTTTGCAAAATTTTACAAGGCAGCCAGTAAGCCTTTGCTTTGGCCAACCAATAAGAAGAGACTAGCATGGGGAAGAGAGCACAAAAACTGAACACCAGAACAGTTCATTTGATGCACATGTTATTGTGCAGTATTAACAAAAGAGCCATTCTATTTTCATTTAGAATTATCCACTTAAAAATAATATGAAATACATATTTTTTTAAAACTGGGGTGGCCTAATAATTATGGCCGGTAGTGTATATCAATCAAGATGGGAACAAAAGTTCTAAATGATTCCAAGATTAAGTCAAACTTGTATTATAGAAAAAATAAATACTTGTGTCTACGTATTTGAAAGAAACGTTGAAATAACAAGAGACTGCAAACCTTCCAAACCTATCTCTCTCTCTCTCTCAACCTCTCACTGCTTTATCGCTACTCCCATGGAAAGTGCTCAGGCGAGCTACGTTCCTTGCTTCCGCTAGCTTTAGTCTTCACGGTTAGGCTCTGCCATGTCATTTTTATTTCAACAAACCACCCAGATCCATTCTGTATTCCACCAGAGAAGTAAATTCTACACGAACAGCTTCTCGCGAACAACTTCTCTGTAGAACTGACTCCCAAGAGGTTGTTTCCTCGATGGCTACAATCTTAATTTGTTCAAGTTTAGGGTTAAAAGTTATGTTCTCTTTTATCCATATAAATTGCCCTTTAACGTAATTCTCAACCAAGTGGACGGAGGGCATCGTACAGGATGAAACACCAAAACAACAAATAGAGAAAATAAAGAGATTTAAAACTGACATTGTTGAGAGGTCGACATAAGGCGAGGGGGAGCTCTGTAGATGCAAACCGCGGAAACAAACCGATCCTATCTTTCACCTGACCCACTTCTACACCGGGAAGTCTTCATCATTAACAAAAACCTACCGTGGGATAGATGCTATTTTTTATTTATTTATTTTGTTTCCGGTCGGAGCTAATTCTGACCTTAAATGGGTTGGGATGTAATTAGGATAAAATATTTTTCCTTAAATATAGCCGCACACTCTACCACAAGGAGTAATGTCCGCTTGTATCTTAACAGATCCTTATCATTGCCACTCGTCTATTTTCTGTCGTGTATGTTATTAATAAAAGAATAAAAACTTACTCTGTGGCTGGAAATGGTAAATAAGTGCAATGTAGATAGATAGATAGATAGATAGATAGATAGATAGATAGATAGATATGAAAAAAAAACGGGAAGATAGATAGATAGATAGATAGATAGATAGATAGATAGATAGATATGAAAAAAAAACTTGGATAGATAGATAGATAGATAGATAGATAGATAGATAGATATGAACAGACTGAATTATATATATATATATATATATATATATATATATATATATATATATTCAAATGAATAAGGAACGAAGAAAATATATGCAACGTTCAAAACATTAATTTAAAACAGTGCCCAATATACAAATAACCAATGAATATTTATGATAAATTATTATTTTAGAACATGTACAATCTACAGACTATTACAAAATTGGAGATTTTGTTTCGACATTCCCTTATCAGGTAGTAAATGATGATGGTGCAATTTTGTAGTAGATTGTAGTTTGTACATGTTCCAAATTATATATATATGTGTGTGTGAACAGACTGATATATACGCATATATGAATAGACTCATATATATATATATATATATATATATATTTGAACTTGAGATAGACAGATATGTAATAATGAAATACACACACACACACACACACACACACACACATATATATATATATATATATACATATATATATATATATATATATATAAGGATGTAAAATACCCAGCCGCGCGCCTAACGTGATTATTTTAAAGAACTTTTTTGTTCAGAATCACAAAAGAAACCACAAATATTACGTTACAGTTAAACAAAGTGACAAAATAAAAACAACAACAAAAAAACATCCTTAAAAAATAAAATCTTTAAAATATGGCCACTGAAGTGGCTGAAAGCGATTGTAATGTCGAACATTTTGGAACATTTTTACATTCTGTATCTCTAGCAATAAGGAAACATGCAAGGATACTTGAAAATTATAAACAAAATTAATAAACTTTTCTAGCCGATCATTTTTTAAGGAAAAGGAAAGCCTCACAATATATGGGTAATAGTGGTATACGCACCGACATCCCAAAGTGCAGAAGAAGAAATCGAGGCCTTTTACTCCATGCTAGATTATGCAAAGACACAGTGAAAATCATGAGGAATCAGATTTATCATGAGGGATCTGATTGCCAAAATTGGCTAAGAAAGAGAAGGTGAAATGGTCGGCAATTTCGGACTGGGACACTTCAATTGCCGTGGTGAGAAATGGGTCTAATGATACCCAGCGAATGAACAGATAATAACCAACACTTGGTTCCAAGAGCACCCAAGAAGACAATGGATATGGAGAAGTCCAGGAGGAGAAATTAAGAACCGAATTGATGACATTACTATCAGCAAGAGATTCAGAAACGCAGTCCTTTCCTGCAAAGCCTACCTAAGTGCGGATCGCGGAAGCAACCACCTACCAGTCGTTTACAAACTGAGACGATTAAAGAAACCTAACACAACGATAAGACTACAGTACAATAGACTCGTGAATGACGTGAACCTGCAGGAAATGTATACGGAGAGCGTAAGAACGATAAACAAAAGACAAATTAGAAATGGAAGCTCAAAATGGGATGCACTAAGAATTGCTGCAGTGAGAGTGGCATCATTCCAGCGAGGACGAGTGAATCACCGAAGATATTCTTGATCTGATGCAAAAGAGACAGAAAACGACGCTGAGATATGGAACGGAATACAAGAGACTACACAATAAAATACGGAGCAAATGTAGACAGGCTAAAGAAAGATGACTGAACGACAAATATGCCGAAGTAGAGAGACAAAGCACAACAAATAATGGAGACATGCATAAAAAAATAAAGGAACTGATATATCCCGACAAAGAAAACAGTATAAAATGATCAGTTGAAGAATGGAACTCCACACCAGGAATAAGAAAAACAGATTTATTGTACTAAGGTACAATTAACAATAATACACATATAGGCAAGCCACGGGTTGGAGCGGAATCGACTATGAAAATAGTGAATGCCTTCGCCTAAGACCTTCTGTATTTACTAGCCATCCCACGCAAGGCCAGATGTGACACATGGTCATTTTATAGTGGGTATTCCCGGCCTTATAGCAGGGCCAAAAAATGTCTGTCTATTTTTCCCCAGTCGTGGATCTACCCTTCGGCGGAACCACGACTGGGTTTGTGCTCTCTGCTCGGAAGCAGAGAGCACCCTCTACCCGAAGGCAGAGGGCTGACAGTGTCATAGATCAGTCAGGCGAATGCCTAAGACCTTTTTGTATTTACTAGCCTTCCCACGCAAGGCCGGATGTGACACATGGTCATTTTATAGTGGGCATTCCCGGCCATATAGCCGGGCCAAAAAATCTCTGTCTATTTTTCCCCAGTCGTGATTCTACCCTTCGGCGGAACCACGACTGGGTTTGTGCTCTCTGCTCGGAAGCAGAGAGCGCCCTCTACCCGTAGGGTAGAGAGCTGACAGTGTCACAGAAAAGTCAGGCGAATGCCTAAGACCTTTTACCATTCGTACTGCTCGTTACCGTCTTTTATAACGTAGAACATTCTATTCTCGGGGATGGCAGGATGTTCCACTATAACAGAAACTAACAAGGCAAAGGACATGCTCAGCAACAGGATGCAAAAAAGCAAAGTATGAAACACTAATTTTAGAAGAACAAAATACTTCAGAGATGAGATGAGTACATAGAAGATCTCTTCCACGACAAGAAAGAGAGAAACCAACAACGCAAAAAATTACAGAAGGACCAGAAATATTAATGTTAATATTAAAAACCGAAGTGGAATTGGTAATGGTTAAATTGAAGAAAAACAAAGCAGCAGGACCAGACGGGAGTGTAATAGAGACGTTGATGTCCCTAGAAGGCTTTGGCATCGACAGACTAACAGAAATAATAAACGAAATCTACAGCAGCGGCAATATACCGGAGGACCTAAGCAAATCAATCTTCATAGCACTACCTAAGACTCAAGGGGAAAGGAATGTGTGCTTCACCGAACAATCAGTTTAAGGAGCCACATAACAAAACTCATCATCGGGATTCTGATAAACAAAGCACGCAGTCCAGAGACAGGACATGAACAACGTGGATTAGTTAAAAATTACTGGAACGAGGAATGCGATATTCATACTCAGAATGCTATCTGAACAAGCAATACAAATGCAGAAGGACCTTTATCTGTGCATTATAGATTACGCAAAGGTGTTCGACAAAGTACAACACAAGGACTTGATAGAGATGCTTGACAACCTCAACATTTTTGGAAAATATATTAGGATAATCAAGAATCTATACTGGCATCAAACTGCTTGTGTACGGATAGCAAGTGAACTCAGCAGGTATGCAAAAATAGAAAGGGGCGTAAGACAAGGATGTGTTTTCTCACCGGATCTTTTCAACCTGTACAGCGAAGCAATTATGAGAGAAACAAAAGTCCTGCCATGATTCGACATTGGTGGCCCTAATATCAATAATATCAGATACACAGATGACACGGAGCTGATAGCAGACACGGAAAGGAAAATGCAGGACATTCAACAGAAAGTAGCAAAAAAAGTGAAAAGAAAGGATTGAGTATAAACTAAAAGAAAACTGAATGCATGGTCATCAGCAAAAAGAGGAGCCCAATAGGCCAACTATAAGTAAGAGAAACTCAATTAAAAAGCCCCAAGAAGCTTAATAAAAGAGACTCAAGTCAAAAAAATTCAAATACCTGGGAAGGGTTGTGACAGAGGATGGAAAATGCGACATGGAGATCCAAAGACGCATTGGCATGGCCAAAAACGCATTTCAGAAGCTAATCAGAATACTGAAAGACAGAAAAATCTCATTAGAAACAAAGAAAAAAGTTCTGGATTGCTATGTGATAACTGTCCTTCTGTGTGAAAGTGAATACTGGACGATCTCATCAAGGATGAAGGAGAGGCTTGAAGCAGCAGAAATGTGGTTTTGCAGAAAGCTGCCTAGAATACCATGGACGGAGCACTTGTGCAATGATGAGGTGTTGGAGAGGATGCAAACGAGAAGAAAACTCATACTTAATATCAGGAAGAGACAATTGAGGTTCCTGGGACACGTAATGAGGAAGAGGGGCCTGGAGAATTTAATACTCCCAGGTTGGATAAAAGGGAAAGAGAGACAGAGGAAAGTGAGACTTATTTGTTAGGTCTGAATAAATGGATGTCGGTGCGGGGTTTCAGAATCAGCCAGTTAAGTGCCATACGTGATACACGATTGGGCGATCATGTCTTGGAAGAGACATGACTGACTTGGAAGAAGATTATCCCGCAGTAGGTTGCCATTGCTTTCTGCGGTACACTGGTTGTCCTGTTATTTAACCCATAACTGGAGGGAAGAGACGGATTAATACCTTTCCCAAGGGTAATTACTCGTAAGTGAATACAATGAATTCAGAGTACGGATAGAAAAAAAGAATTGAGGGCGACAAGAGACAAAGCCAAGCGGAAGTCCATGAATGGTTACATGAAAAAAAGATATCTGACTCCCTTTCCAAACAACAAAATGTTTTCTTTATTCCCCTTCACTCCCACTGCTAGTCTTACATATTTTTAAGGGAGGAAATATATCTAGCACGGTACAGTGAACCGACTTTGTTATTAGTAAACCTACCAATGGATTCAATATAATTTTTCCACTTTATGTTAGACGAGAATGTAACGTCGAGGAAAAAAAGTAAAAAAAATAATCTTATGGGGGTTAGCATGAGCCATAGTGATGAGAAGCAAGAAAGGATCTTTCAGGTGAATGTAAGTCATATTATGCGACAAAATATGTGGACGTAGATTTAAGCAACCTCAGCATATGAGTTTTCTTTTTTGTTTGCTTCTTAAGTAGTAATTAGTGGGGGATCTGTTTATTACTTCATAAAAATATAGAACTGATCCCCCACTTTATGACAAGTAGAAGCCATATTATATTATTAACCCTCTAGGGCCATTCGTATCATATTTGATACAGTATGAAAACAAGCCTTGAAAGAAATATTTTCCTGAAAAATTTTTTAAGAGAAATATTTTATAAATTTCAAATGAAAGCAGTACTGACTGCTCAGTCAATGAATACCAAATGTTTCCTTATAGGGAAATACCAAATGTTTCCTTATAGGGAAATACTGTATCAAATATGATACGAATGGCCCTAGAGGGTTAAGTAGTAATTAGTGGGGGATCTGTTTATTACTTCATAAAAATATAGAACTGATCCCCCACTTTATGACAAATAGAAGCCTTAATCATATTATATTATTAACCCTCTAGGGCCATTCGTATCATATTTGATACAGTATGAAAACAAGCCTTGAAAGAAATATTTTCCTGAAAAATTTTTTAAGAGAAATATTTTATAAATTTCAAATGAAAGCAGTACTGACTGCTCAGTCAATGAATACCAAATGTTTCCTTAAAGGGAAATACCAAATGTTTCCTTATAGGGAAATACTGTATCTAATATGATACGAATGGCCCTAGAGGGTTAAGTAATAATTAGTGGGGGATCTGTTTATTACTTCATAACAATATAGAACTGATCCCCCACTTTATGGCAAGTAGAAGCCTTAATCATATTATATTATTAACCCTCTAGGGACATTCGTATCATATTTGATACAGTATGAAAACAAGCCTTGAAAGAAATATTTTCCTGAAAAATTTTTTAAGAGAAATATTTTATAAATTTCAAATGAAAGCAGTACTGACTGCTCAGTCAATGAATACCAAGTGTTTCCTTATAGGGAAATACCAAATGTTTCCTTATAAGGAAATACTGTATCAAATATGATACGAATGGCCCTAGAGGGTTAAGTAGAGAAGTTTAATATTTTCATTAAAATGAATTATTTTAGGATTTTTCTTGGTGCATTTAAATTGACTGAATCGTAAATCCTGTACTTTTTAAAAACCATTATTATGTAAAATTTATAATTTGTTTGCTCCTTGGATTAACCGCGGATAATTTAAGCTGAAGAGAGCAAAAAAGCGGATAACGTCGCATATAATAGGACCAAGATTTATAAGACTTTGTTGTTACAAGTCGTTGACAAGAAGTGTATTGTAACTTGTGAGTGGAGTTTGCCGGAATGCAATTGCACGAATGGTTGATAATTGTGAGATTGAGTGCACCAGTACACAATTAGGCAGGATTATAAAACAGTTCCTTGTTTTCATACAAGGTTTTATTCTCTCTCTCCCTCCCCCTCTCTCTCCCTCTCTCTCTCTCTCTCTCTCTCTCTCAATATATATATATATATATATATAAAGAGAAACTAAAAAACAGATGATCGTCACCGACACCTATTTTAGAGGCTGTGGGCTTAGCGTGACCTAAGAATAAAATGTTACTCTCAAGGAATGTTATCGTAAAGTTTCAAAGTAAATCTAATTTTGAGTTCAAATATGAAGGCTTCGGAATTTTTAGCTTAAACAAGCCTTCATATTTGAACACAAATTTAAATTTACTTTTAAACTTTACGATAACATTCCTTAAGAGTAACATTTTATTTTTAGGCCACACTGAACCCACAGCCTCTAAAATAGGTGTCGGTGACGATCATCTATTTTTAGTTCCTCCTTATATATATATATATATATATATATATATATATATATATATGCAGAGAGAGAGAGAGAGAGAGAGAGAGAGAGAGAGAGAGAGGGAAATGCCGACTTCGAAGATATTTGTTTTGACATTGAAAGAACAATATCTGAGCAGGTAGTTAACAATGATGGTGACAAAATGTAAAAATTTCGTCTAGTTTGTAGTTTGTCCATGTTCTAAAGTAACAATTAATAATAAATATTAATTGCTCTATTTTTGTATTGAGCACTGTTTCAAATTATTGTTTTGAACGTGGCAATTATTTTCTTTGTTCTTATTCATTTATATATATATATATATATATATATATATATATAAAAACTTATTTATAAATACAACTTTGTCGGTGTATGTGTGTGTGTCTGTGTGTGTGTGTTCGTTACCTATATACTCCGAAATGGCTGAACCGATTTTTTGTAATATTTACAAAGTTGTACAAAAGCGTCTGCGAGTGTTCTTAGCTAGGATTTGTGTCAAGGTACCCCCGAGAAATATCGAAAATTGATAATCGAAAAAATCGGGTTACAGAAGGAGTGGTCCGATTTTAATCAAATTTTATACCCTCATAGACAAAGACATAAGAAACGATATTCAGAAGTTTCAAGGTTGCAGTTCTTACAATAGTGCAGAAAATCGATAATATATATATATATATATATATATATATATATATATATATATAAGGCAAGATGTTTGTGTGTGTGTCTGTTTATCTGCCTGTTTATTTTATTATATTTCTGCTCAGTTAAACAACAAACTTCTCCACATTAACGCTAAATTTCTATCTCGTCATCAAGCACTTTATGGCAAAAACAGTAATCCACTGAAAATAACAAGTAATATATATATATATATAGTCATCTACAGACAGATCTGTTTTGCTGTACCACAGCTCATCAGTACGGTTAGACTCCGATTGCTTTTAACTCAGGATTGAAACCCGAACGAAGTGGCGTCAGTCGGTGGTTCTACCCCTGGGCCATGGGCGCACAGTAGCATGTATATTGTCATTATACACGCCAAATAGCTAGAGAGTTCTAAGTTCATTAGTGAATGAGCGATACACTCCACCCACATCTTTTGAACAGGTGAAGAGGCTCATTCCTTGTTCCCTGTTTAGGATGTGGTTTCCAGCTTTCTCTTTTCCATTCTTTTTGCCCTTACGTAGCCCCCTGCGCATCAGTGGCGTTATCGCCTTGCTTGGAGTGATATGATTAAAAATATATATATATATATATATATGTAAACATGTTACGGAAATTAACGAATTTTAACGAAACTTGGTTATAAGCAACCGACAATTTGTAATGCATTGTTTTGAACATTATTTTTACCGATACTCGTATTTAAGTAGATATTCTGTTTTTAATTAAACAGTACTTTAGCTACCCTAGCAAATACGCATCCTTCATTCAGCAATGAATTAGAACACTCTCAGCTATTGGGCATGTATAATGATAATATACAGGTTAAAAAGTCTGCCTTCTTCTACCGAGCGCCTGTAGATCAGAGGTAGAATCACCTACTGACGCCAATTCGGTCAGGTTTCGATCCTGGGTAAAAAGCAATCGGCTGTCTAACCGTACCGATGAGCTGTGATACAGCGAAACAGATCTGTCTGTGGATGACTATATATATATATATATATATATATATATTACTTTTCAGCAATGAATTGAGTACTCTTGGTGACTGGCGTGTGTAGACACCGCTTATATATAAATCGGTCGAGTTTCGATCCCGGTTAGAAGAAATTAAATGTCTCGCCATACTGATGAGATGAAAAAAAAAAGTTTTATGTGGTTAACAAATATATTATGCTCTAATTAGGATTGAGCTTTCTGGAGACGAAAATTTTAAAAACAGTTACCACCTCTGCGATTTATGCATTACTCATTAGCAATGAATTGGGTTCTCTCCGTGGCTGGATTGTGCATACACCGCTTATATATAACAGGCTAAAATTTCCCTGCTCCCTTTCTATGCGTTTATGGCTTAGGGTTAGCGACTCCGACTGACACAAAATTTGTCGAGTTTCGATACCTGTCAGAAGACATTAGATGTCTAGCCCCACTGATGATCTGTGATAAAAGGAAATGGGCTTGTATGTGGATAACAAATAGATATACAATGGCTGGACACTTGTAGATTTTTTTGTGTGGGGATATCCGTCATTGCAGACGCCTGCTTAGGCACATTTGTGTTTCTTCAACACCAACAGAGCCTACGTGTAATTTATACTGCAACTATGCTGTGTGGAGCTTAGTTACAGTTTCCGGAAGACAGCACATTATCTCGAGTGAACATCAGTCGAAACAAGGCCAGGACGCTAAAACCCTCGGTTACGATGACTTCGACTTCAAGCTAGCACAACCATTGACGGCTCCTCAAACCTATACTCAATTTCTCTCACAAGTTTTTGGTCAATCCGTGGTATGGTTTTCAGGCACTTCCCAAATGTGCCATTCGCTAAGATCGCCTCATCCAGACCGACAACATCAAAAAGTCACCAGCCTGTTGAGATTCGAACCCGGGCTTCATGGTCAAAAATCTACCCAGGTAAACAAAATGAAGGTTTCAGTTCGAAGTTCTTGTCACTTGAAAAAAGCCTGCGGCATACAACGACCGAAACGTCGTGAATATGGCAACAAAGATGAGGACAACAGTCTAACCAATGTGAATAATGTCAATCGTAATTAGCCTTTGTTGGATTTCGTTTTGAGGGGGGTACCCTTGTATACTAGTGAACCAGCAATGGGCTGACTCATTTTATAATTCACCAATAGAAGGGTTAACCAATCAGAAGGCTCAAAATATTCAGTGCGACGTGCATAAAAGTCGACTGTATTTCCCCGAGTATTGGCGATCTAATCCGATTCAGTAGAGTGTCTGACTTGTGAGTGTTAAACTTTGACGTTGTTTCATTGAACAGATTACGTACTGCGCTGTATTCTATATTCATAAACTATGGTGGACATGGTCAACAGCCTTGTCAAATTGAAGCTCTAATATGGATATCATATACGGCACCAAAATCGTCCAGAAATATCGAAACTGTCAGCCGTCTAAATCCGCTATTTCAAATCATTAATTTGAAATGGTTTGACGCAAATGAACCCAGTGAATCCGCTACTAACAAAGTCGGTTCTCTGTTTCTCTGTGCAGGGCCAGCAAGTTTTTCACGTTTGAAACAATCCTGCACATATACAAATCTACAATCCACCCGTGCATTAAATACTGCTGCCATATCTGGTCGGGTGCTCCTGCTATCCACCTAGGGGTCCTTGACAAAATCCGACGGAGAATCTGCAATGTGATCGATCCGGACTTGGCAGCTCAGGTACAGTCACTTTCTCATCGGCGCAATGTGGCTTCCCTGTGTCTCTTCTATAAATACTTTCACGGCTTCTGCTCCGATGAACTTAGCTCACTGGTGACCCCTATATATGAATTTACTCGATCCACAAAGTTAGCAATTAGGTCCCACCCTTTTACTGTGAAACCAATAAAATGTAAACGCGAATTCTACTCCGGCAGCTTCTTTTCTCGCAGTTACCGCTTGTAGAATTCTCTTCCATTTTCTTGCTTCCAAACAGCTACAATCTCCAAGAATTTAAATGTAAAGTCGTCATCTTCCCTCTCACTGACTTGCATCCTCTCTCTCGTGCTCTTTTCTCCGTCCACTCCACTCTCATCAGTATTCTCATCCTTCTCTTACCCACTTCCTGACACCCCCTATAACCTGTCACTCTTTCCCATAACTTTCCTCCTATGTAACCCCCTGCAAAACATTGGCAGTAAACTGCCTTGCTTGGGGCAATATGATTATAAAAAGATAGATAGATAGATAGATAGATAGATAGATAGATAGATAGATAGATAGATAGATAAAATTCCCTTCCGTTTACTTGCTTCCCCGATAGCTACAATCTCCAAGAATTTAAATGTAAAGTCAATAGCCATCTCCTATTTCACTAACTTGCATCCTCTCTCTCTCTCATGCTCCTTTTTCCGTCCACTCCACTCTCATCAGTATTCTAATCCTTCTCTTACCCACTTCCTGACACCCCCTATAACCTGTCACTCTTTCTAATAACTTTCCTTCTATGTAACCCCCTGCAAAACATTGGCAGTAAAATGCCTTGCTTGGGGCAATATGATTATAAAATAAATAAATAAATAAATAAATAAAGATATATATATATATATATATATATATATATATATAATTCCCTTCCATTTACTTGCTTTCCTGACAGCTATAATCTCCAAGAATTTAAATATAAAATCAATAGTCATCCCTTATCTCACTAACCTGCATCCTCTCTTTCATGCACCTTTCTCTGTCCACTCCACTCTCATCTGTATTCTCATCCTTCTCTTACCCACTATCCAACACCCCCTGTAACCTGTCATTCTCACAACTTTCCTCCTACATAACCCCTTGCAAAACATTGGCAGTAACATGTCTTGCCTGGGGCGATATGATTATAAAAAAATTGTTAGGTCAGCAGAGAGGAAAGTTGGTTCAATGTGTCATGTTAGTCAATTTTTATCGCCAGAATTTATCTTACATATTCATGAATCTATGTTTCGTTCATTTATTGAATATTGCAGCCACATTTGTGGCGTGGTCTTTCTGCTATGTATTATGAAATTCTTGATAAATTAAACAGAAGAATCTGCAATGTTATTGGCTATGAACTGGCATCTCAGTTTCAGTAACTTTCCCACAGCCATAATGTAGGTTCCCTGCTCCTTTTTTAAAAATACTTTCATGATAATTGTTCCACTGAGCTTTATTCTTTAGTACCTCTACTTTATAGATTTAATCGCAGAAATAGATTGGTAGCTAAGTCTCATCCTCTTATATTTGAAATGGCTAGATGTAACCGCAAGTTCTATGCTAATATTTTCTTCTCTCACTCTTCTCGCCTGTGGAACTTTCTTCCGGCAACTTGCCTTCCAGAAAACTTTGATATTCAAAAATTAAACGCAGCGCGACTCGTTGTCTTTTGCATTCCTGCTCTTGTATTATTTTCTCCCCTTATTAACGTTTACATCTTAGTAGCTTTAGTTCCTTCTTCATGGTGAAATGGTTGAAAAAAATTTCATGAAAAGCGCTAAAGAATCAGGAAGAAGAATCAGGAAGAATTTTACCAAATAATTAATCCAGGCTCCGAAGGAGAATCTGTAATGTAATTGGTCCTGACCTGGCAGCTCAACTCCAGCCACTTTCTCACCGGCGGGGTGTGGTTTCCCTCTTTTCTACAAATATTTTCAGGGCTTCTTCTCCGAGGAACTTATATCACTGGTGCCCTTTCTGCAATAATTTATTCGGCAACCGGACCGGCATCTGGGTCCCATCATTTTACAGTTAGATCAATCAAATGCAGCCAACAATTCTACTCCACAGCTTCTTTTCTCGCGCTTCCCGCCTGTGGAACTCCCTTCCATATACTTGCTTTCCTGATGGCTATAACCGCCAAGAATTTAAATGCAAAGTCAGTTCCCATCTCTTATCCACTTGACTCCAGTTCTTTCTCCATCACCCCGTGTATCTAGTTCTTTTCCTTTCTCTCTACCTTCGCAACTGTCTTCACTCCTGTGTTCACATCCTTCTCTTGTCCTTTCTCTTCCACCCCATATAGCTGGTTCGTCTTTGTCTTCACACTCCTCTTGCCTAATACTTCAACTCTCTTATGTAACTCCAGCCCATTTCTACATCAGCCCGTGTATATTGTTCTTTTCCTTTCTCTCTACCTTCGCAACTGTCTTCACTCCTGTGTTCACATCCTTCTCTTGTCCTTTCTCTTCCACCCCATATAGCTGGTTCGTCTTTGTCTTCACACTCCTCTTGCCTAATACTTCAACTCTCTTATGTAACTCCAGCCCTTTTCTACATCTGCCCATGTATATTGTTCTTTTCCTTTCTCTCTACCTTCGCAACTGTCTTCACTCCTGTGTTTACATCCTTCTCTTGTCCTTTCTCTTCCACCCCATATAGCTGGTTCGTCTTTGTCTTCACATTCCTCTTGCCTAATACTTCAACTCTCTTATGTAACTCCAGCCCCTTTCTACATCACCCCGTGTATCTTGTTCTTTTCCTTTCTCTCTACCTTCGCAACTGTCTTCACTACTGTGTTCATATCCTTCTCTTGTCCTTTCTCTGACACCTCCCTGTAACTGGATAGTCTTTCTCTTCACTTTTTTCCTGTCTAAAACTTTAACTCTCTTATGTAGCCCCCTGCACATCAGTGGCGGTATCGCCTTGCCTGGGGTGAAATAATTAAAAATAAATAAAAAGAATACATCAATTGAGTACTTTCAACCACAACAACAATTAAAATGCATCATACATAATATCCGACATATTACCTGATCGGCACGATGTCCATACCAGCCTCCCATTGAATATCCTTGGGCAAATGGTATGATGCTGTTTTGTGCCAAGAAGACATGAAAGAATGCATTACGGACGGTATTCAATATCTATATGGTCCTATGCCTGTGAGAGTTTTTGCTAATGCATGAGGCGGATAAACCGTGTTTTAAAATGATTTGAAGCAAATGAACACAGCCTTAAATCAATTGACAGGTCAGCTGAAAGGAAAGTTGGTTCACTGTGACGAGCTAAACCGTATTTATCGCCAGAATCTGTCTTACACATTTATAAATCTACCATTCGTCCATGCATTAAATATTGTTGTCACATCTGTGGCATGGTTCTTTTGAAGCCTGAATATTGATTTGAGTACTTCCAACAGCAGCAACGACTAAAGTGTATAGCATATTGTTATCGTGGAACATCCTGCCATCCCCCGAGAATAGAATGCTCTACCTGATAAAAGACGGTAACGAGCCGTACGAAGAGGGAAGGTTTTAGGCATTCGCCTGACTGATCTATGACGCTGTCAGCACTCTGCCTTCGGGTAGAGGGTGCTCCCTGCTTCCGAGCAGAGAGCACAAACCCAGTCGTGGTTCCGCCGAAGGGTAGATCCACGACTGGGGAAAAATAGACAGAAATTTTTTGGCTCGGCTATATGGCCGGGAATACCCACTATAAAATGACCATATGTCACATCAGGCCTTGCGTGGGAAGGCTAGTAAATAAAAAGGGAAGGTCTTAGGCATTCGCCTCACTGATCTATGACACTGTCAGCCCTCTGCCTTCGGGTAGAAGTCGCTCTCTGCTTCCGAGCAGAGAGCACAACCCCAGTCGGGGTTCCGCCGAAGGGTAGATCCACGACTGGGGAAAAATAGACAGAAATTTTTTGGCTCGGCTATATGGCCGGGAATACCCACTATAAAATGACCATGTGTCACATCTGGCCTTGCGTGGGATGTCTAATAAATACAAAAGCTCTAAGGCATTCGCCTGACTGCTCTATGACACTGTCAGCGCTCTGTCTTCGGGTAGAGGGCGCTCTCTGCTTCCGAGCAGAAAGCACTAACCCAGTCGTGGTTCCGCCGAAGGGTAGAACCACAACTGGGGAAAAATAGACAGGCATTTTTTGGCCCGGCTATATGGCCGGGAATACCCACTATAAAATGACCATGTGTCACATCTGGCCTTGCGTGGGAAGGCTAGTAAATACAGGAAGGTCTTAGGCGAAGGCATTCACTATTCGATAGTCTATTCCGATCCAACCCGTGGCTTGCCTATACGTGTATTATTGTTAATTGTACCTTAGTACAATAAATCTGTTATACCTTATTCCTGGTAGCATTCTTCAACTGATCTATTTACACTGTATTCCTTTTCGGGATATATCACATATGCAACACAAAGAGAAAATAATGAAGTAACCAACATGCTGCCTTTCCAAATCTTCTTCTTTTATGTGCCATATCCTTTCAGGACGTAGGTGATCATGGCTTTCCACATCTCCCTGTCCATGGTGGCTCTTAGAACGCTTTTGCCTGTTAACACCACGCAGCTCCCGTTCTCTCAGGCCCTTCAAATATGTTATCCGCTGCCTTCCTCAGTCACTTTTTCCTTCTATCTGGCCTGTCAGTATCAGGTTTTCCAGGCCCCCCTTCCTCATTGCATGTCCTAGGAACTTTAGTTGTCTCTTCCTGATGCTCAATATTAATTTCCTTTCCTTTCCTCTCCACCCTTTCCAAAACCTCATCATTGCTCACATGCTCGATCCATGATATTCGCAGCATCCTTCAGTAGAACCACATTTCAGCTGCTTCAAGTTTTTCCTTCATCTTCGATGATATTGTCCCACATTTACTGCCATATTGAAGAACCGACATTACTTAACAATCTAGGACTCTCCTCTTTGTTTCTAGTGAAATTGTCCAGTTTCTTAATATTTTACTCAACTTCTGGAATGCTTCCTTCGCCATGCCAATTCACCTTCGGAACTCTATGTCGCACTTTCCGTCTTATGTGATAACACTTCCCAGGTATTTAAATTTTTGTACCTGCTTGATTTTAGTATACCCGACTTGTATTTGCCATATTGGGCTGCCCTTTTTACTGATGACCATCTCTTAAAAAATGCTATAACAATCATGAATACGAAATAAGGAGGCACAAACGAAAACATTTGAAATTGAAAACTTTTCCCATTTCACTGAAACAATCATTAAACAATTCTATACTTTCTTTCTTTTTTTTATTTTCTCATTGAAACCAAGTAGCGTCTCCGATATTTCTCTTTTGTATTTCCACGGAAACAAAACTAAATAATCCATTAATTTATTTTTTCTTTCGTTCTTTCTTCCTTTTTCACCGAAACGAAACAATGTATTTGATATCTTTTCCGTTTTTCCACGCGATTAAAACGAAATACTCCATTATTCATGAGGTACTATCAGGGTGCAACGGTCACGCTAACAGTGAGAAAAGTCAAATTTTAATAGTGAGAAAAGTCAAATTATAATAAGATACTTACAAATGATCACATTGAAAACCTGAAAATGTTAAAAACCGCAACAAATAATGAATTTCATAAGATTTATGGAAAATTCGATAAAGAAATAATCCCAGAAGGAAAAATTCCAAAAGCGATCATATTTTTAAAAAGTATTCTCCAAGAGAATCAGTCAATTAAGTGCCATACGTGATATACGCTTTAGGCGATCATGTCTCAAAAGAGACATGACTGACTGGGCAGAACATTATCCCGCAGTAGGTTGCCATTGCTTTCTGCGGTAGAATGGTTGCCAGCCAAGGCTATAGATCCCAATCTTTCCTGTTATTCGACCCATAGCTAAAGGGGAAAGAGATGTATTATATTATTCGCTAATAATTAGGGGAGGATCAGTTCATTATTTCATAAAAATAGAAAGCCGATCCCCCACTTTATGTCCAGTAGAAGCTTTATGTTTGCATCTATTTTAATCAGTCAGTCAGTCAGTTCAGTGCCATACGTGATACACGCTTTGGGCGATCATGTCTCGAAAGAGACATGACTGACTGGGCAGAACATTATCCCGCAGTAGGTTGCCATTGCTTTCTGCGGTAAACTGGTTGCCAGCCAAGGCTATAGAACCCAATCTGTCCTATTATTTAACCCATAACTGAAGGAAAGAGACGGATTAATATCTTTCCCATGGATAATTGTGCGTAAGTAAATGCGACGAATTCAACTGGAATACGAACTCGGTACCCCGATTTGTCGTTCCGAGTCGATATCCACTGCACCACAACGCACATCAATTGACCATTAATACTATTGGAAATGTTTCTATTAAACAACATATTGAACTGTTGAAAAAGATTCATAGGGAAATTAAAACACAAAACAAAACTATGCAATTAAATATTTATTCAACTATGAACCATTTTGTTGAACAATATTTCTCCATTTACCCTTCAACTTAAAATTCCGTTTTCCCAGAATTTCGGTCTTTTTTAGCAAAGAACTCTTTAGGGTAAGTGTTTATGTCATTCAAATAAGTATATGTTTTTTTTTAATCGTTTCATTGGAAGAAAGGCGGTATTGCTGCACTGTGGACTACATAAGAGAGTATTAGTTTAGGCAGAAGGAGAGTGAAGAGAAAGACGAACCAATTCCAGTGGGTGTCAGAGAAAGAGCAAAAGAAAGATGGGAACACAAGAGTGAAGACAGTTGCGAAGGTCAAGTGAGAGAGGAAAAGAAAAAGATAAGCGGTGTGCTGTAGAAAAAACTGAATTCAAGTGGATAAGGGATGGGAATTGACATTGCATTTAAATTCCTGGAGGTTGTAGATGTCAGGAAAGCAAGTATAGGGAAGGGAGGTCCACAGGAGGTAAGTGCGAGAAAAGAAGCTGATGGAGTAGAAATTGGCTGCATTTGGTTGATCCAACTTTAAAAGGGTGGGACTTTGTTGCCAGTTTGGTTGCTCGGGTAAATTATTGTGATGTGGGCACGTGTGACCTAGGTTCGGAACAGAAGCCATGAAAATATTTGTAAAAGAGACAGAGGGAAGCCAAATCCAGCCGGTGAGAAAGTGCCTGGAATCGCGCTGCCAGGTCGAGACCAATTACATTACAGATTCTCCTTTGGAGCCTGTCGAGAACACTGAGATATCTGGTTAGGGCCGCCTAACCAGATATGACAACAGTATTCTATGCATGGTCGGATGGTTGATTTGTATATGTGCATTATGCATTCACGCAGACAAAATCTTCCTGGCCCGAAACAGTGACCCAACCTTCCTGGCGCTGGAACGTGGGAAAATAGTTAACAAGCTTGTTTCTCAATATCAATTACAACTGTATAGTCAGCTAGGTCCTCATTAGAGTCCCCATATTTTTGGGCACGAGTGACCTAGGTTCGTCGGAGCAGAAGCCATAAAATATTTGTAGAAAAGGCAGAGGGAGGCCACATCCCGCCGGTGAGAAATTGGCTGGAGTCGAGCTGCCGGGTCGGGACCTATCAAATTACAGATTCTTCTTTTGGAGCCTGTCGAGAACACCATTGAGATTATTTTGCAACGACTTGAATAAATGAAAATCTAAATGAGTAATGCCTGATGAATATCGTTGCTCAAACAGCACATGTTTGCCAAACTGTGACAATTCTTGTCAGTTCGCCAAAGAAACGTGATATCCGGCATTATTTTGATGGAAAGCAACACCTTTCCTATCCGCCATCTATAGGTGTTTTCACGAATTTCTGCCTTTAATTCATCCAGTTGCGAGCAGTACTTTTCAGAATCAATTGGCTGGTTACTTGGCAGAAACTCATGATAAAGTATTTTTTGGTCCTTACGTATTATCGGGAGGACCTTTGATTTTTACTTTTTCTTTTTTTTCCCCGCTTATAACACCAAGGAACTGGAAAAATCAGGCTTTCATCACCTCAACGTCAACCACAAGTACAATTTTGTGGATTCGAACACCGGGGCTCATACGCAGACAGTGGAACGCCTATGGGGATCGACAAAGTGGCGAAACAAGAAGCACTGTGGCACTGCACGTCACCATTTGGAGTCGTATTTGGCCGAATTCATGTGGCGGAAGCATGTTGCCTGTACTGATGTCTTTGAGTCACTTTTGGAAGCAATTGCGACGTTCTGGCCTCCGGAATTACAAATGTAATGTTATTTTATTGTTTTAACCGTTTCAATAAATAATTTACTTTAATTTTTGAGTCGTTTTTTTAAAGGTCCTCCCGATAATACGTAAGCACCGTATTTTTTCCCAAATCCCACCAGATGAACAGCATAATTTCTTAAGATGAATACCTGATGTCAGGGTGGTTACAGTTGGCTCATGTTGCTTACCGCAGGATTTTTTTAATTGAACATAGTTGTAAATGATCAATTATTCATCGCCCATTGCTTTAAAAATGGTGCATTTTCATTGAGTTTATATAGCAAATCACAAAGACAAATGCGATCCATGTGTTTCTTTCCACTCATATCATGTAGTACACACACATTGTAGTGCAATTTTTTACCAAAGCTTAAATACGTGCTCATGGATTTTGGTAAACTAAGGGTTTCTGTCAATTTCTCTGTTGTATAATGCTTGTTATTCTAAATCAATATTTTGATTTGGTCGTCATTTGTAGTCGGGGGATATTTCAGAAGGTTCTTCATCAATAAGGCTATAATCACCAACACTAAACTTAGCGAACCGCTTCCGTACAGCAGGGTCAGCTAAAGCACCTTCACCGTAAACAGCACATATCTTTTTATGTTTATGTTAATAAAAAAAGCATCAAGTGTTTAAAATGCATATCTATCTATCTATCTATCTATCTATCTATCTATCTATCTATCTATCTCAGCCTGTCCGTATCTATCTATCTATCTATCTGTCTATCTATCTATCTATCTATCTATCTATCTATCGGTTCGGGCTTCGTCATTCCTGTCGAGTGCCTGGTATATGTACTCGGTGATGGTCGTTAGCATATCAGTAGTAGACCTGGTGAAGCGGAAACCATATTGCTTGTCCGAGAGGAGCCTGTGTGCTGTGAGATGCTGAACCACCTCGGCGTTGATAATGGCTTCGAACACTTTGCCAAAGATCGGAAGAAGGCTGATAGGGCGGTAATTTGCAGGGTCAGATGGTTCTCCAGTGTTTTTAAATATAGGAAAAAAAGGCCGGAGCGTACAACGGCCGAAACGTCGTATAAATGGCAACAAATATGAGGACAATAGTCCGAATAATGTAAATACTGTAAATACTACATCATCTCAGAAATATAGACAAAGGGCTCGGTTCGAAATTCCTAGAACCTGAAGTTGGCCGGAGCGTACAACGCCTTAAAAATGGCAACAAAGATGAGGGTAATAGGCCGAAAAATGTAAATACTGTAAATACTACATCATATCTGTTCTGTTTGAAGTTCCTAGCAGCTGAAGAAGACGGGAGCGTACAACGGCCGAAACGTCGTACAAATGGCAACAAAGTTGAGGACAATAGACCGAATAATGTAAATACTGTAAATACTACCTCATCTCAGAAATATAGATAAATAGAATGATCTATTATTAAACGACGTACAAATGACAAAAAAGATGAGGACAATAGTCCGAATAATGTGAATACTCTAAATACTACCTCATCTCAGAAATATAAACAAAGAGTTCGGTTTGAAATTCCTAGAACCTGCAGAAGGCTAGAGGGTACAACGGCCAAAACGTCATACGAATGGCAAAAATGATGTTGACAATAGTCCGAATAATGTAAATACTGTAAATACAACCTCATCTCAGAAATATAAACAAATAGAATGATCTATTATTAAACGTTGTACAAATGGCAACAAAGATGAGGACAATAATCCGAATAATGTAAATACTGTAAATATTACCTCATCTCAGAAATATAGACAAATAGAATGATACATTATTAAACGTCATACAAATGGCAACAAATATGAGGACAAGAGTCCGAATAATGTAAATACTGTAAATACTACCTCATTTCAGAAATATAGACAAATAGAATGATCTGTTATTAAACGTCATACAAATGGCAACAAAGATGAGGACAATAGTCAGAATAATGTAAATACTGTAAATACTACCTTATATCAGAAATATAGACAAATAGAATGATCTATTATTAAACGTCGTACAAATGTCACCTAAGATGAGGACAATAGCCCGAATAATGTAAATACTGTAAATACTACCTTATATCAGAAATATAGACAAATAGAATGTCTATTATTAAACGTTGTACAAATGGCAACACAGATGAGGACAATAGTCCGAATAATGTAAATACTGTAAATATTACCTCATCTCAGAAATATAGAATGATCTATTATTAAACGTTGTACAAATAGCAAGAAAGTTGTGGACCATAGTCCGAATAATGTAAATACTTTAAATACTACCTCATCTCAGAAATATAGACAAATAGAATGATCTATTATTAAACGTCGTACAAATGGCAACAAAGATGAGGACAATAGTCCGAATAATGTAAATACTGTAAATACTACCTCATCTCAGAAATATAGACAAATAGAATGATCTATTATTAAACGTCGTACAAATGGCAACAAAGATGAGAACAATAGTCCGAATAATGTAAATACTGTAAATACTACCTCATCTCAGAAATATAGACAAATAGAATGATCTATTATTAAACGTCGTACAAATGGCAACAAAGATGAGGACAATAGTCCGAATAATGTAAAGACTGTAAATACTACCTCATCTCAGAAATATAGACAAATAGAATGATCTATTATTAAACGTCGTACAAATGGCAACAAAGATGAGGACAATAGTCCGAATAA
The DNA here is from genome assembly GCA_037127315.1 of Ascarosepion bandense. Taxonomy (NCBI): domain Eukaryota; kingdom Metazoa; phylum Mollusca; class Cephalopoda; order Sepiida; family Sepiidae; genus Ascarosepion; species Ascarosepion bandense. The sequence continues at coordinate 1,489,356 of JBBBDQ010002007.1, forward strand.
TGTAAATACTGTAAATACTACCTCATCTCAGAAATATAGACAAATAGAATGATCTATTATTAAACGTCGTACAAATGGCAACAAAGATGAGAACAATAGTCCGAATAATGTAAATACTGTAAATACTACCTCATCTCAGAAATATAGACAAATAGAATGATCTATTATTAAACGTCGTACAAATGGCAACAAAGATGAGGACAATAGTCCGAATAATGTAAAGACTGTAAATACTACCTCATCTCAGAAATATAGACAAATAGAATGATCTATTATTAAACGTCGTACAAATGGCAACAAAGATGAGGACAATAGTCCGAATAATGTAAATACTGTAAATACTACCTCATCTCAGAAATATAAACTAATTGAATGATCTATTATTAAACGTCGTACAAATGGCAACACTGATTAGGACAATAGTCCGAATGATGTAAATACTGTAAATACTATTTCATCTCATAAAATATAGACAATAAATAAATAAATTGGGATGTAATTTTCGGAAAAACTAATATAACCGGTCAGAACATTTCGAAAACTGAACAAAATTTAATTCAAATGCGTTGCCCGAATTTGTGGTCTTGCGTAATTATTTCAGAGCCGCCATTTCAACACGATGTTACAAAACCTCATGTACGTATGTAGTTACTCCATAGCTTATTGATCGAATTTCTTAGTAAGCAATGTGTGGTAACTTTGGGCGCATGTCTGTTTAACTGTAAAACATCGTACATTGTCATTTTGAAATTTAGCTACGACCAGGTAAATTGTTAAATGACAAATAAATCATTTATTTCAGATTTTCTCTTGCTAAAAAAAGAAAAAAATAGAAAGAAAAGTTTAAATAAATCGTAAAGAAATATTTGAAGCATCAAACGACTGAAATCTTGTTCGAACAACAAAAGCAACACAAAAATATTTCTAATAATCTGAGTAGCTTTAGATAAAGGTGTTAAAATATATTTTCTAATATGTGCCAAGTGAAAACATGGTGGTTTCTGGGCATTGGACCACTAATGTAGTGAGTGCGAATGTCAAATGTTTCCTATTACTAAGCAAATACTACAATAAATTCGTTTAATATGAAAAACTGAAACAAAAATGTACGTGTTTAATTCGTGAAGCGAGAGACAAAGACAAAACGAGGAAAAAATTAGATGTTTGAGCGTGAAATGAACATGTGTGAGTAAAAAAAGGAAGAAAGTGTCGAGAATGAAACAAGAACTTACCATTTCTGCAAGTGGTATCTGAATATTCCAGAAAAGATATATATATTTAGTTAGGTACGTGCAAAATATTGGTAAAATCATTATACCATGATGAAAAAAAAATAAAACCCGTAACTTAATAAACCCGAAGTTTTATCGTCAAAGGTTTTGTTTTTATTATGAGGAAAGTCAACTGTATTTTTTAATTCTTTTTATTAAGATTATTAATCCTTTCCAGCACGTTCAGAATTTTTATTAAAAATCTTGTTTGTCTTTCGTCAACGGGTAGGCGAATGATTAGTATGGGAAATTTAGTTTGATTCTTTCGGTAAAAATACATTGTTTTAGAAATTGTTCCAAAAATCAAATAATTGTCGGATTTTAAAATTTTCAGGATTTATTCACAAATGAAGTCATTTTTTATTTATTTTTTTTTTTATTAAATCTTGTTAAAATATACAATACTGTGCAAAAATATTAGGACAAGAACTATTTTATCTTTTATGAGGCATCAAAAAAAGTTTTAAATCCCCCCTGTCCTAGCACTTTTGCCCACTAGGTAGTGTGAAAAGTTATCAGGACAGGGGTCAGTTAAGTCAGTTAAGTGCCATACGTGATACACGCTTTGGGCGATCATGTCTCGAAAGAGACATAACTGACTGGGCAGAAGATTATCCCGCAGTAAGTTGCCATTGCTTTCTGCAGTAGACTGGTTGCCAGCCAAGGCTACAGAACCCAATCTGTCCTGTTATTTGACTGATATCTAGAAGGGGGAAGATATGTATTATATTATTAAGTAGTAATTAGTGGGGGATCAGTTTATTACTTCATAACAATATAAAACCGATCCCCCACTTTATGACCATTGGAAGCCTCAATCATTTTTCCAACTATTATATTCAGTCAGTCAGTTAAGTGCCATACGTGACACACGCTTTGGGCGATCATGTCTCGAAAGAGACATAACTGACTGGGCAGAAGATTATCCCGCAGTAAGTTGCCATTGCTTTCTGCAGTAGACTAGTTGCCAGCCAAGGCTATAGAAGCCAATCTGTCCTATAATTTAACCCATAACTGGAGGAAGGAGACGGACTAAAACCTTTTCCAAGGGTATTTGTGCATAAGTGAATGCAAGAAATTCAACTGGAATTTGAACTCGGCACCCAGATTTGTCGTTCCAAATCGATATACATTGCACCAGGGGTGATTTTCTTAAAAATACCTCACTGAAATTCAAAAAAAGGTGAAAAGCCAAACCTTTTTAAGAATTATTTAACTAAGAAAGGAAGAGGAAGGAAGTCCGCGGCATTTGAATTGGCCCCCACAAAGCCCTGATCACAATCCTACTGAAAATCTTAAAAAATTGATAAATCTAATGTTACATAGTAAAACACACTTTGGGAACAAATATAAGCTGCTTGGCAGGAGATACCATTAGATACATTGAAGAAGCTTGTGATGTCAATGCCTGACAAGGCTCTGATCAAAGCAAAAGGCTATTATACTAAATATTAAATTTATTTTGTAACAAGTATTTTTCTTGTTAAAGCATTTGTTGAGTAAATCAAATAAAATTACTTTAATTAAATTGTTTATTTTCTGTCAATAAGCCTCATAAAAGATAAAATAATTCTTATCCTTATACTTTTGCTGACTACTATATATATATATATATATATATATATATATATATATATATATATATATATTGCATCTATTACCCTCACTTACTAAATTTGATAAAATTTCGAGAAATTAAAAATCCATCCTCTTCATATTTATGTTAGTTAAATGCAGGTCCCCTAAGAGAATTTAAACAATCAATTTGTTTATGTCAATTTGAGGCATCATTTACCAAAATTCTGCGCTGAATCGTAAAATAAAATACCAAAAACGTTGATATTATTTAATTAGAAAAGCTTATAACCGCTTTTATAAACAAGAGATTTTAAGAACAGTATTTTTTTCCTAAATAAATTTCAATGAATTATTTATTTTCAAAAGAATTGATTTCATTTTTTACATTTAATTTGAATAGTTTATTAAATTATAAATTTTAAGATTCTATATTTGTTCCACCCTTTCAGATGATATTATTATAAGCAAAAACTATATTTATCAAACATAAATAGAAAATCTCAGTATACATCACCGAACCCCAATATATTTAAAAGAATTTCGAATTGTTTTTTATGTGAATAAGCGTTCCTTTTTTTTTTAAATACGGGCTCCCATACATCATCCCGACATCATCAGAAAATAAGCGCGATAACTTTAGTAAATTTAAAGCCGGAAAGTATCTAAAATTCAATAAAATATTAGATTATGGAGAATATTTTCTGAAATGTTTAAGATTACTGAGTACTTAAAAATTGACGACTCACATTAATTTAATTACCAGCGGAACCCGTGGAATTTCCTCGAAAGGATAATTATGATTTCCTGGAAAAATTTTATTTTGTCATACTACAAATGGTAGTAACGTCTTCAAACATAAAGATATTGGATAATAAAATAACGATAACACAGAGTGTAATTTTATTTAAAATATCTATAAAAGTAATGTCCATAGAAGCTACTTTACTGTAATCTTATATTACTAACGGAACCAATGGAATGTCCAGGGAAGGATAATTTTACTTTGTCATACTACAAATGATAGTAACGTCTTCAAACATAAATGTATTGGATAATAAAATGATGATAACACAGAGTGTAATTTTATTTAAAATATCTATAAAAGTAATGTCCATAGAAGCTACTTTACTGTAATCTTATATTAAAGCAGCGTATGCACAGACCAAAATACTGTACGCTATTTTGTGAGAGATTTTGAAAGAGAAAATGTTGTTTTTTTTTTATTACTGGAAAATTATGACTCCTGCGTCCATTGTAAACTAAAAAGACCAACTGAATTCCAACTGAGTAATGGCCAAGGGTGTAGAGGCCAAAAATTTTGTTATTTGGTCGCGGGATACGACGACGAACTTACCTATTTGTACTATATTGTACAATACACATACATATACACACACACACGATTAATGCTATAACCACCAGCTTAAGCTGCTACTGCTACGGTAATGCTATAGGCTCTCTCCTCCTACTCTCTCACTCTTAACTACCCTTCTGATTGTCAAAGGTGAGAGAAAGGCTGAGGAGAGTAAAAAGATAGAGGGGAAGGAAAAGCTTGTGTAGAGAGTATGGCGTAACGGACGGAGGAACTAAGTAACTAACTAAGGAAGGAACAAGCAGAATTATTTTTTTTACCTCTTAATCTCCCATAGAAAACACTACATTAATATCAATATGTCATCAAACTGTTAAACACGTCAACACCTTAAGTAACAGCTATATCAAGATTCATTGGAATTTGTTTTTAAGGGCAGGGTTCCCAAATCCTACCCTGTTATTTAACCCATAACTGGAGGGAAGGGACGGATTAATACCTTTCCCAAGGGTACCAGTGTTTAAGTGAATGCAGGGTATTCAACTGGACTTCGAAATCGACTCACCGATTTCTTTTTCCGAGCCGATATCCACTGCACCACAACGCACATCCGTCACTAAACGCTTACAGCACCTGGTATTCCCAAGCGGTCACCCATCTAAGTACTGACCAGGCTCAACGTAATTTAATTTCGGTGATCGAGATAGAACCGGTATATTCAACGTGATATGGCCGTAAGCGCAACTTTTTAGATTCAGTTGTTTGTACGGGTCATAAAAAAGTTTAGACGAAACTAGAACTTGTGCATCAAATTACAGAGTAAACCTCTCTACCGCGCTGTACGGGTTCAATTCTTGATATCATTATTCCAAAATCACGTGAAATAAATGAAATATCAAAGGAAAAATATATTAAATAACAGTAAACAAAAACATTTAAATATGGGAAGGGCATATACAATACCGGCCATTAATATTAGGCCACCACAGTTAGAAAATAAAAAGATGTATTTCATACTATTTTTAGTATTTATTGCCAGTTGGATAATTCTAAATGAAAGTAAAATGAGTCTTTTGTTATTATTGTTTTGAAAAATTTTACAAGGCAGCCAGGAAGCCTTTGCTTTGGACAGCCAATAAGAAAAAGAGACTAGCATGAGGAAGAGAGCACAAAAACTGGCCACCAGAACAGTTCATGTGATGCACATGTTATTGTGCAGTATTAACAATAGAAACGTTCTAAGAAATATTAACTTTATATATTTAAAAAAGATGGTGCCTTATATATATATATATATATATATATATATATATATATATATTTATATATATATATATATATAAAAGGCAAGATGTTTGTGTGTGTGTCTGTCTATCTGTCTGTATGTCCTTTTTGCGAATCAACAATTTTATCCGATTCTCACAAAACGTTAAACAAATATTCTTTAGGCTTCCTATCAGGTCAGGGGCTACTTATTTTTTTCCGATTTCCCCCCGATATCGGAAATCGAAACCCCCGATATTCTATCGAATCTGATCAAAAACCGATATTCCGCCATCAATATGGCTTGTTTTCTCCAATTTTACTCCCGATGGGTACGATAAGTTTTCATGGACTTACATAGGTTAGTTTATTTTTGGATGACTTATTTGACTCCGATATTGGAAATCAATACCCCGATATCCTATCGGGTCTGATCAAAATCAGGTTTTCAGCACTTTTATTTTAGTTTTTGCTTCGGGTTTGGCTCTAAGTAGGTATAATTGAAGTTCTTAGTCTCAGCCATGATACCATTTATTCAGAGGACTTATTCAGGCTTCCGCAGAAAGCAATGGCAACCTACTGCGGGATAATCTTCTGCCCAGTCAGTCATGTCACTTTCAAGACATGATCGCCCAAGCGTGTTTCACGTATGGCACTTTACTGACTTTACTGACTGATTCAGGCTTCAAAATTCAGTTTGCAACGGAAAACCTATTTGACATCGATACCGGAAATCAAAATTTGACTGACATCCATTCATTTTTCTTTCAATCTACGGTTTCGCCTTGACTGCAAACAACTATTGTTTTTTAGTTTTTCGTGCCAACGTCCAACGAATCTGAGCTCCAGGACCATGGATTAGTTTTAAAGCTTTCATTACACCTGAACAACGCCGGGCTATACTGCTAGTATATATATATATATATATATATATATATATATATATATATATATATATATATATATATAATTAAATATAGCGGTAATAAATCTTGTTTAATTATGTGCTTAGTTTTCCTCTCAATATTTGCTCTGGATCATATTCATTAAGCTCTCTATCTTTATTTAATTAATATTTTATCTTAATTATATAAAACTTTTGTCTTATCCTCTCCGTCTGCACGGCTTGTTATTTTCTCTCTCTTTTTTCTCTCTCTTTTTCTCACTCTCTCTACATATATGCATAGTCATCCGCAGACAGATTTGTTTCACTGTATCACAGCGCATCAGTACGGTTAGACAGCCGATTGACCTCTACGCAGGATTGAAACCCGACCGAATCCTACCTCTGAGCTACGGGCGCTCGGTAGAAGGAGGCATATTTTTTAGCGTGTATATTATCATTATACACGCTTAATAGCTGAGAGTGTTCTAATTCAGTGCTGAATGAACGGTGCGTAGATGCTAGAGCAGCTACTGTTTTTCAAAGTCTCCCATTAGCTATAGATGTCCAGTGTGTAACCGGTGAGGATAATTCAACAAGATTAACTTCTTTTTTTTTTACTGATCTTTATTTTGGATGTCCTTGGAGGATTTTACAGACCAAAGAAGTGAAGAGAACGACATACCATACAATGGATTGACACGCCAATATAAGTACACAATTATTTTATATTATTGGTATACGAAGTTTTAAAAGAAATATCCTATCATAAACTATGTAATTGAAAAAGGTTCACTATAATGACTTCGACATAAATATTTCACGTGTATAATGGGGCATCTAAGTGTAAGGTTAGATATGTTTCTCAGATATATGGATGCACCTAATTGTGTGTATGCTTCTATAGAATTTTGTGCATGTTTTTGTATATATTATTGTATGTATTATTGTGTGTATAAGGGGGCACCTAAGTATAAGTGTATTTCATGTATAAGAATAAACCTAATTATGTATCTGTTCTTCCATCATGTGAGAACACCTGATTATATGTGGGTTGTGTTAATCTCAGATGCAGTCAATTGTGCATCCTTGAACTGATTATACGTTCATGTACTGATCATTCTATCCATAGGTGTACAGGTTAGTATCAAAATCCGAATGATGTATGCCGGTATATATATATATATATATATATATATGTGTGTGTGTGTGTGTGTGTGTGTGTGTGTGTGTGTGTGTGTGTGTAATGTTTGTTAAGACGTATGAAAAGAAAATATACCAACTCGTTTGGGAGTTAAAAGTAGATGGATAAGTGTACACAGGCGGACATTGTCTTTATGTATAGGGGTATATGAAAAGTTGCTTGTATACTTATATAATTATATTTATATATATATATATATATATATGGATGTGTATACATGTATGCGTGGATCCGCTCCTCATAGAATTGCAGGTGTGTGAACACAATAATTATAAGCGGATATAAATAGATGAATGTATGTATGAAGAACACATTTATGAGTATATATTTGTATGGATGTGAGGATGTATGTAAGTATCAAAATATATGCGTATTTTAATTTTGTTAGAATTACTGGCATAATCATATATATATATATATATATATATATATATATATATATATATATAACACTATTTATACGCGTGGAAATACCATCTTTATGAAATGTATATATGTGAGTATACGAACGCAAGATCCGTAGGTAGACATGAAAAAGTGTAGGTCGGTAAGTATGTATAAGCATAAACACAGTCACATTTGTGGGTATATGTGGGGATGTGTGCATATGTGTATATGGATATAAGTTAGTGTACATGGGTGGGTTAATTTATGGGGTTACACACACGTATCCATAGAATTAGAAATAAACGGTTAATGACTTAGCGGTCAACATCTTCACGAATGGTCTGAATACCCCCAGCTGATGTGACACCAATGCCTTTGTCCTAACTCTCTTTTCTTTTTTTTCTCTTTTTTCTTCTTATTTTCTTATTTTTTATTTTTTATCTTTCTCTTCAGTTGAAGAAAATGCTTATTCCGGCAATTTTTTTGTAGCAAATGGTCTGATGAAATGAGCTAATTAAGCTCATTGAAATGAATTATAATGTATAACCAATTTAAATGACGTGTTGAATTTTCCTTTATAAATATCATATTGCTCTGGATAACATCCATTGAGCTCTCTATATAAATATAACAATTAATATTTTATATTAACGTTTGCATATGTGTATATGGATATAAGTTAGCGTACATTGTCTTTATGCATAGGGGTGTATAAATAGTTGCTCGTATACTTATATATATATATATATATATATATATATATATATATATGCGGATGTGTATACATGTCTGCGTGTATCGGATCCTCAAAGATTTGCGTGTGTGTGAACACAATAATTGTATGTGGATATAAAGAGATAAATGTAGGTATGAAGAACACATTTATGAGCATAGATACGTATGGATGTGCGGATGTATGGAAGCATGAAAATATAGGCGTAATTTGGATGTATGAGTGAGAATTACTGGCATAATTATATATATATATATACATATATATATAACACTATTTATACGCGCGGAAATCCCGTCTTTATGAAATGTATATGTGCGAGCATACGAGCGCAAGATCCGTATATAGACACGAAAAAGTGTAGGTCGGTAAGTATCTATAAGCATAAACTAAGTCACATTTGTGGGTATATGTGCGGATGTGCGCATATGCGTATATGGATATTGGGTGGGTTAGTTTATGGGGTCACACAAACACACGTATCAATGGAATTAGAAGTTTCTTCTGAGGTCAACCCCATCACGACTGGTCTGAACGCTCCCAGCCGATCTGACGCCAATGCCTAAATCCTGACTCTTTTTTCCTTTTTCTCTCTTCCTTCTTCTTATTTTTATTTTTATATTTTTTATCTTTCTCTTCAGTTTAAGAAAATACTTTTCCAGCAAAATCTTTTGTACCAAATGGAAGGAATATTGTGTGGTCTGATGAAATGAGCTAATTAAGCTCATCGAAATGAATTATAATTTATAACCAATTTAAATGACGTGTTGAGTTTTACTTGATATATATATATATATATATATATATATATATATATATATATATATGTATGTATGTATGTATATATATATATATTCATTTAGAAACGAGTTGTTTTGCGAGCCATGTTTCAACTTTTGAAGTCTTTAGGCAATTTTAGGTGAATCGGTATTGTAATTCGCCTGAAAACACCGAACGGTAGAAACGCAGGTCACGTAATAACTCGTTTACAAATGAAAAATATAACGAGAATCCACAGTATAATTGTACTGAACACTTTTTAATACAACTGTCTAATTTAGTTGTGACCAAAGACTAATTAATTAATTATTTTATATATATATATATATATATATATATATACATTGCTGTGCACAAGTATGAGGACAGGAACTCTTTTATCTTTTATGAGGCATATTGACAGAAAATAAACAATTTAATTAAAGTAATTTTATTTGATTTACTCAACAAATGCTTTGGCAAGAAAAATACTTGTTACAAAATAAAATTAAAATTTATTATAATAGCATTTTGCTTTGATCACAGCCTTCATTCTGTCAGGCATTGACATCACAAGCTTCTTCAATGTATCTAACAGTATCTTCTGCCAAGCAGCTTGTATTTGTTCTCAAAGTGTGTCATGCAAAGTAACATTAGATTTATCAATTTTTTTATCCAAAATATCCCATAGAGTAGTTTCAAAATAAATTGTTTAACAGAAAATAAGAAAAATTAAATATAACTTCTTTTTAATACATTCTTTACATCTAGTTTTAAATAATCAATATTTATTAGCAATTTAATGGCTTTTCACCCCATATTTTAATTTCAGTGACGTTTTCAGGAAAATCAATCGTATCCTGATACTTTTGTACAATAAAGGTAGTGTGCAAAGTGTTAGGACAGAGGTGATTTTAAACTTTATTTTGATGCCTCATAAAAGATAAAATAGTTCTTGTCCTAATGTTTTTGCACAGTACTATATATATATATATATATATATATATATATATACTAGTAGTATAGCCCGGCGTTGATCGGGTGTAATAAAAGCTTTAAAACTAATCCATGGTCCTGGAGCTCAGACTCTTTAGACGTTGGCACGAAAGACTAAAATGTAATAGTTATTTGCAGTTAAAGCGAAACCGTAGACTGAAAGAAAAATGAATGGATGTAAGTCAAATTTTGATTTCCTGGTATCGATATCAAATAAGTTTTTTCGTCGTAAACTGGATTTTGAAGGCTAAATAAGTCCTCTGAGTAAATGGTATCAATGGCTGAGACTAAGAACTACAATTATACCTACTTAGAGCCAAACCCGAAGCAAAAACTAAAATAAATGGGCTGAAAAAAATATAGACATACATGCAGATAAACAGACACACACGCAAACATCTTGCCTTTTATATATATATATATATATATATATATATATTATTGATTTTCTGCACTTGAAACTTCTGAATATCGTTTCTTATGTCTTTGTCTATGAGTGTATCAAATTTGATTAAAATCGGACCACTCCTTCTACAACCCGGTTTTTTCGATTGATGATTTTCGATATTTATCGAGGGTACCTCGACACAAAACCTAGCTAAGAATACTCGCAGATGCTTATAGTACAACTGTGTAAATTTTCAAAAAAATCGGTTCAGCCGTTTCTTAGTCTATAGGTAACGGACACACGCGCACAGACACACACACACAGACACACACACACATACACATACACACACGCACACACACAGACAAGGCACACAAGCAAGGCGATAAAGTCAATAAGAGGCAAAAGTTATTGGGAGTTAAAGCAAATGAAAAGACTGCATGAACATTTATTTCAACTGATACATTAAGCTTTAAATTAAAACCGATATTTTCTTTTGCATCATTCTTAAAACTGCGATTAAGATAAATTAATCTCTGACAAATAGGTAAAGTTTCAAACTCAATATGGCAATCAGAATAGCCTGGGGAGGAATAGTTTTGGTAATTGAAAACTTTACAAGACCTCCTACCGAAGGTAGCTGCAGACAGTGACAAAAATGGACTAAAAATAAACTGCAAGAGAACTGAATGCATGGTCATCAGCAAAAAGAGCAATCCAAAATGCCAAATACAGGTGGGGAATACTAGAATCAAGCAAGTACAAAAATTTAAATACCTAGGAAGTGTTCTAACAAAAGATGGAAAGTGTGACACAGAGATCCGAAGGCGAATTGGCATGGTGAAGGACGACTTCCAGAATTTGAGTAAAGTACTAAAACACAGGAAAATTTCACTAGAAACAAAGACGAGAGTGCTAGATTGCTATGAGATGTCAGTTCATCAATACGGTAGCGAATGTTGGACAATATAATTAAAGATGAAGACAAAAACTTGAAGCAGCGGAAATGTGGTTCTACAGAAGGATGCTGTGGATATCGTGGACCGAGCATGCGAGCAACGATGAGGTGTTGGAAAGAATGGCAACCAAAAGAAAATTAATACTGAGCATCAGGAAGAGACAACTAAAGTTTCTGGGACGTTCAATGAGGAAAGAGGGCTTAGAGAACCTGTTACTAACAGACCTGATAGAGGAAAAAAGAGACAGGGGAAAGCAGCGGATAACATATTTGAAGGACCTGATCAGGTGGATGATGGAACGAGGGTTGCCTGGTGTAACAGGAAAAAACGTACTAAGAGCCACCAGTGATAAGGAGACGTGGAAGGTCATGATCGCCTACGTCCTGAAAGGACAGGGCATATAGATGAAGAAAGAGAAGAAGAACCTGATAAAGTACGGTAATCACATTTGTAAGGTAATCACATCCATATTCCCGGCGTCATTGAAGACAACTTACTTCAGGATAATCTTCTGCCCAGTCAGTCATGTCTCTTTCAAGACATAATCGCCCAAAGCGTGTGTCACGTATGGCACTTAACTGAGTGACTAAACGGTTAAACTTGAAGGGATTAAGAGTGTATTTATCGGTGAAGCATCCTCTCGGGAGACTGAATGATTTAGCAACTGGGTGAATAAGGATGAGTCTACCAATGTACGAGTCATGACAGATCCTAGGTGTTAAGACCTGAACTAGTAGACCTAAATAATATAGCTCGTCTAAAAATTATGTAAACAACGACCGACTAGAAACTTTTCGACTGTAAAGAAAAATTCAGCTGCATGTTAGGAAATAAATTAATTGTCTACAGTGCCGCGTAATCGTTTTTAAACTCGGTCAAGACAGTAAATGAAGAATGTGTTGCTCCAGGCCAGATATGGTAGTTCTTGTAAAGAGCATCTCAGGAAGAGAAAGAAGCAATCGACCAGCATCATGTGCAAGGGTTTAACTCATATCTGGAGAGAAACCGTGTATCAATTTGTCTTCGAAGACAGAGTGCGGCTAGGTTGTATCTATGTCTGTACACAGGCATGTAATTGAGAAAAATTATAGTGAGAGGTGGCTGTGTCTCTGGGAACCGTGTCCCTAGGCTGCGCCACCCGATTGCACTAGATGGGTAGACCGGTGCTCGTCACCGGAGCTAGCGCGACCGGCGGTTGCGGGGATTCGTCAATTTTTGTGCCTTGCCCCCAACCCCCATATTTAATCATGATCTTGTGTCGCATCCACTTCCGAGTTGGGGGGGAAAAAGTATTTTTTTGTTAATAAAGAAAACTTCTGACTGATTTTCTGGTACAAGGATTTATTATTCAAACCTTTTACACTCGCACCCCGTCAGTTAAGTGCCATATGTAATACACGCTTGGCCGATCATGTCTCGAAATAAACATGACTGACTGGGCAGAAAATTATCCCACAGTAGGTTGCCAACCAAAACTATAGAACCCAATCTGTCCTGTTATTTAACCCATAACTGGAGTGAGAAAAGGTAAATTGTATTATATCATTATCTTAATAAGTAGTAATTAGTGGGGGATAAGTTTATTACTTCATAACAATAGAAAACCAAACCCCCACTTTATGCCAAATAGAAGTTTTAATTGTTTTCAACTATTATATTCAGTCAGTCAGTTGAGTGCCATATGGGATACAGGTTTTGGGCGATCATGTCTGGAAAAAGACATGACTGACTGGGCAGAAGATTATCAGACAGTAGGTTGCCATTATTTTTTAATATAGACTGGTTGCCATCCAAGGCTATAGAACCCAGTCTGTCCTATTATTTAACCCATAACTGGAGGAAAGAGACGGAATAATACCTTTCCCAAGGGTATTTGCACCTAAGTGAATGTAAAGAATTTGACTAGAATTCGAACACGAATCACCGATTTATCGTTCCGAGTCGATATCCACTGCATCACAACGCACAACGTACTGAGTATAAAAATGTATTTTCATTCTTTTTGATAGTTTTGTTTTTATTCAGGTGAACTTATTGCCATATCTGGGACCGTAACAAACGCTATGATCCTGGGTCATTGTAAGCCTGGGGACATCAGACTGAGATAGATAGATAGATAGATAGATAGATAGATAGATAGATAATGATCATCTAAACTTATTTATAAATGGAACTGTGTGTGTGTGTGTGTGTGTGTGTGTGTGTGTGTGTGTGTGTGTGTGTGTGTGTGTATCCGTTACCTATAGACTCCGAAAAGGCAGAACCAATTTTCTTGAAAATTTACACAGCTGTACTATAAGCGTCTGCGAGTGTTCTTGGCTAGGTTTTGTGTCGAGGTACCCCCGATCAATATCAAAAATCGATAATCGAAAAAATCGGGTTATAGAAGGAGTGGTCCGATTTTAATCAAATTTGATACACTCATTGACAAAGACATAAGAAACGATATTTAGAAGTTTCAAGGTTGCAGTTCTTACAATAGTTCAGAAAAGTTTATATCGATACCAGAAAATCAAAATTTGACTTACATCCATTCATTTTTCTTTCAGTCTACGGTTTCGCTTTAACTGGAAACAACTATTGCTTTTTAGTCTTTTGTGTCAACGTCCAAAGAGTCTGAGCTCCAAGACCATGGATTAGTTTTAAATCTTTCGTTACTCTCGAGCAACGCTGGGCGATATTGCTAGTAGATAGATAGATAGATAGATAGATAGATAGATAGATAGATAGATAGGGAAACTGGGATAGATAGATAGATAGATAGATAGATAGATAGATAGATAGATAGATAGAAATGATTAGACTGAGATAGATAGATAGATAGATAGATAGATAGGCACAGACTGAGATAGATAGATATAAACCAATTGAGATAGATAGATAGATAGATAGATAGATAGATAGATAGATAGATAGATAGATAAAGAATTAGATATAAAGAATTAGATAGATAGATAGATAGATAGATAGATAGATAGATAGATAGATAGATAGATAGATAGGGATAGATGGGATAGATAGATAGATAGATAGATAGATAGATAGATAGGAACAGGCTGAGTAGATAGATAGATAGATAGATAGATAGATAGATAGATAGATAGATAGATAGGAACAGGCTGAGATAGATAGATAGATAGATAGATAGATAGATAGATAGATAGATAGATAGATAGATAGATAGGGAAACTGGGATAGATAGATAGATAGATAGGAACAGACTGAGATAGATAGATAGATAGATAGATAGATAGATAGATAGATAGATAGGAACAGACTGAGATGATAGATAGATAGATAGATAGATAGATAGATAGATAGATAGATAGATAGATAGATAGATAGATATGAGCAGAAATTTAGAAAAGTGAAGTATTTCTGTCGAATGTCGTGTGGCCTTGACTATTTTAAATCAACATTTCGTTTAAACACTGCAGGCGCATAGGAACTTTTTCAGTTTTCCATTTAAAAATGTCTACTTTTGAAACAAACTCGCCACTTTAAAGCAGTGCTCTCAGCTAACAACGCCTTTATTTTTGCCGTGTGTATAGCGCTTCTTCCCCTTTTTAGAAAATGACAAGACAAGATGGCATTTCCTTCGATTTACATTTTTCACGTCAAACGTTTCAAATTCATTATCCAAGCGTGACTCATATTTTTTTTTTATAATCGTGTCGCCCCAAGCAAAGGATTTTACTGGCACTGTTGTGCAGGGGGTTACATAGGAGGAATGTCATGAGAAAGAGTGACAGATTATAGGGGCTGTCTGCAAGTGGATAAAAGAAGGATGACTGCGGCCATAAAGTGAGGGATCAGTTTACATATTGATTGTAATGTAGAATTAATCCCTCATTTTATAACCGCATTATAATGGTATAAAATTTATTTTCTTTTTTTATAATCATATCGCCCCAAGCAAGGCATTTTCCGGCCACTGCTGTGCAGGGGGTTACATAGGAGGAATATTATGAGGAAGAGTGACAGGTTACAGGGGCTGTCAGGAAGTGGATAAAAGAAGGCTCACTGGCCATAAAGTGAGGGACCCATTTATATATTGATTGTAATGTAGAATTGATCCCCCACCTTATATCCAGGTTATAACAGTATAAAATTTATTTTCTTTTTTATAGTCATATCGCCTCAAGCAAGGCATTTTACTCCCACTGTTGTGCAGGGGGGTTACATAGGATGAATGTTGAAGGGTGAGAGGTTGCAGGGGTATCAGGAAGAGAGTAGGAGAGGGAAGAGATTACTGATGAGAGTCGGGTGGACGAGGAGGAATGTTATGTGGAGTGAGAAGTTGCAGGATTGCCAGAAAGAGGGTAGGAGTGGGAAGAGAGTACTGATGAGAGTGGGGGGATGTAGAAAAGCATGAGAGTGAGGATGTAAGTTAGTGAGACAGGAGATGACTTTGGACTTTACATTTAAACTCCTGGAGATTGTAACTGTCAGGAAAGCAAGTATGCGGAAGAGAAATCCACATGCGGGAAGTGCGAGAAAAGAACTTGAGGGGGTAGAATTTGCGTTTACAATTTGTTGGTTGCACAGTAAAAAGGTGGGACCTAGATGCTAATCTTGTGGCTCGGGGAAATTCATATATAGTGGGCAACAGTGAGCTAAGTTCATCAGAGTTGAAGCCGTGAAAGTATTTGTAGAAGAGACAAAGCGAAGCCACACTGCGTCGGAGAGAAAGCGACTGTATCGTAGCTGGCAAGTCGGGATCGATCACATTACAGATTCTCCGTTGGATTAGGTCAAGTACACCTAAGTGGATAGCAGGAGCACCAGACAAGATATGGCAGCAGTATTCAATACAGGCGGATGGTTGACTTGTATATGTGCAGGATTATTTGGGACGGGAAAAACTTCCTGGCTCTACACAGGGAATCGACCTTCTTAGCAGAAAATTTAGCTTTAGCGTCGAGAGGAGAATTAAAGAACAACAGTTAATACAGCAAAAGATAACGACTGAGAGTGTATTTACTTTTTTGAAGTGCAAATATAACTGAGATACAGAAAAAGAGTTTCAAAAGCAAGAAGTGTAATGGAATAAAATATTTAGAATAGAATAAAACTCACTTTTATATCGAACTATTTCAGTTGTAAAATATAAGACCGTGCTGCTAATCTAGACAGTCAGTCAGTTAAGTGCCATACGTGATGCACGCATTGGGTGATCATGTCTCGAAAAAGACATGACTGACTGTGCAGAAGATTATCCCGCACTAGGTTGCCATTGCTTTCTGCGTTAGACTGTTTTTATTTGACTCATAGCTAGATGGGGAAGAGATGTATTATATTAAGTAGTAATTATTGGGGAATCAGTTTATGACTTCATAACAATAGAAAACCGATCCCCCACTTTATGTTCATTTGAAATTTTAATTATGTTTCAAACTATTATATTCAGTCAGTCAGTTAAGTGCCATACGTGTTACACGCTTGGACGATCATGTCTCGAAAGAGACATGACTGACTGGGCAGAAGATTATCAGACAGTAGGTTGTCATTGCTTTCTGCGGTAGACTGGTTGCCAGCCAAGGCTATAGAACCCAATCTGTCCTGTTATTTGACTCATAGCTAGATCATGAATAGATGTATTATATTATTAAGTAGTAATTAGTAGGGGATCAGTTTAATAATTCATAACAATATAAAACTGATCCCCCACTTTATACACAGTAGAAGCCTTCCTCATGATTCCAACTATTATATTCAGTCAGTTAAGCATCATACGTGAAACACGCTTTGGCGATCATGTCTCGAAAGAGACATGACTGACTGGGCAGAAGAATATCCCGCAGTAGGTTGCCATTGCTTTCTGCGGTAGATTGGTTGCCGACCAAGGCTATAGAACCCAATCTGTCCTGTTATTTGATTCACAGCTAGAAGTGGAAGAGATGTACTATATTATTAAGTAGCAATAAGTGGGGGATCAGTTTTATATTGTTATGAAGTAATAAACTGATGCCCCACTTTATGCCCAGTAGCAACCTTAATCCTGTTTTCAACTATTATATTCAGTCAGTCAGTTAAGTGCCATACGTGAAATACGCTTGGGCGATCATGTCTCGAAACTGGCTGGGCAGAAGAATATCCCGCAGTAGGTTGCCATTGCTTTCTGCGGTAGACTGGTTGCCGACCAAGGCTATAGAAATAATACCTTTCCCAAGGGTATTTGTGCATAAGTGAATGCAAGGAATCCAACTGAAATTCGAACTCGGCACCCCTGATTTCTCATTCCGAGTCGATATCCATTGCTAATTCAGTACGGCACTTAAATGTATAAAGAATACGTACCATAGAGAAAATTTAATCAGAACAATATATTCAACGAGTTAAGTGCCTTACGTGAAACACGCTTTGGGCGATCATGTCTCGAAACAGACATGACTGACTGGGCAGAAGATTATCCCGCAGTAGGTTGCCATTAGTTTCTGCGTTAGACTGGTTGCCAGCCAAGGCTATATAACC
Organism: Ascarosepion bandense; assembly: GCA_037127315.1. Classification (NCBI taxonomy): domain Eukaryota; kingdom Metazoa; phylum Mollusca; class Cephalopoda; order Sepiida; family Sepiidae; genus Ascarosepion; species Ascarosepion bandense. The sequence continues at coordinate 1,507,563 of JBBBDQ010002007.1, forward strand.
CAATATGTCCTGTTGTTTAACCCATAACTGGAATGATAATACATAAATTGTATTATATCATTATATTTATAACTAGTAATAGGTGGAGGATCAGTTTATTACTTTATAACAATAGAAAACCGATCCCCCATTTTATGCCCAGTAGAAGTTTTAATTGTTTTCAACTATTCTATTCAGTCAGTCAGATAAGTGCCAAACGGAATACACGCTTTGGGAGATCATGTCTCGAAAGAGACAAGACTAACTGGGTAGAAGATTATCCCGCAGTTGGTTGCCATTAGTTTCTGCGTTAGACTGGTTGCCAGCCAAGGCTATAGAACGCAATTTCTCCTGTTATTTAACCCATAACTGGAATAGGAATACATAAATTTTATTATATCATTATATTTATAAGTAGTAATTGGTGAGGGCTTAGTTTATTACTACATAACAATAGAAAACCGATCCCCCACTTTATGCCCAGTAGAAGTTTTAATTGTTTTCAACTATTCTATTCAGTCAGTCAGTTAAGTGCCATACGTGATACACGCTTGGGCGATCATGTCTCAAAAAAGACATGACTGACTGGGCAGATTATCCAGCAGTAGGTTGCCATTGCTTTCTGCGGTAGACTGGTTGCCAGCCAAGGCTATAGATCCTAATCTGTTCTGTTATTTGATTCATAACTGGAGGGAAGAGACGGATTACTACCTTACCCTGGGGTATTTTAGCGTAAGTGAATGCGAGGAATTCAACTAGAATTGGAACTCAGCTTCACGATTCGTCGTTCCGTGTTGATATCCACTTCACCACAACGCACATGCTTGCAGTATACAATGAAATTGGACATTAGTCCCAAGGTGCGCCCGCTCACACCAACACGCGCACAACCACAACCACACAACACGCACGCACGCGCGTTCCAACAACATATACAAAACAAATGAAAACAAACACTTTCATAGTATCAAATTAATTAAAGTATTATTAATTATGTTGAAAAATGGCAAATTGCGGCATTGTTGATTTTAGGCAGGACCCAAACGTGCGAAGGTGTTTATTTCACGCCGGGCCCATACATAAATATTTTACCACAATCAGCTTGTCCTAGAACCTAAAGAATTAAAAAATCGTCCTGGGGGTAACATTTTTGAATAAGTAACACTCGGGCGTCGTGTCCTCAATTGTTATGCTTTCTGTTCTTCTACGACAAAAAAATTAAAGAAATCTTCTCCAGAGCGGTCAGCGAGTAGATGAACCCTAGATCGAAAGCAATTCAAACAAGCTTATTAAACAAAGTTTGTCGAATGCATATTCGACAAAAGAAAAAAAACATATATATTTATTTCTCCCGGCCTGATTATTTACGTTAAATTTTTGTTTCGAATATCTGTGTCATTTGGCAGGATTCGAACCTGCGACCCCTATCCTCACCATGTGATCTGGCGCGTCTTAGACCTCTCAGTTTGGTAATCTTCGTTAATTTCCGTCAGATGTTTACATTTGTTGACATTACGATACATTTCGGAGCAGAGATGGTTATTACGTAGAATCGAAAATTGTGTTATACGTTTAATTTGACTTCGTTTAGACTAATCGTCATTCGTGGTCGAAAGTTCAGAGAGGCGCCAGATCTCTTGGTGGCTTTCCCTATGTGGATAGGGTCGCAGGTTCAAATCTTGCCGAATGACACACATTTTCGTTGCAAACATTTGATTATAAACAGAATATCTACTTAAATACGAGTATCGATCAAAAATAATGTTCAAACAAATCATTTCAAATTGTCGGTTGTTTATAACCAAGTTTCGTTAATCTTCGTTAATTTCCGTAACATGATGATTATCGTAAATAATCAGGCCGGTAGAAATAAATATATTATAGTGTTTGATCATAAAAAGAATATATATTTATATATATTCCTATAGATAGGTATTGAGCGCTTTCAAATAAGTACCGCGCATATATAATATATAAATAATATAATATGTATAGCAAATTGCATATATATATATATATATATATATAGAGAGAGAGAGAGAGAGAGAGAAAATCTAAGTAAGAGCCAACAACCTACCACGGTTTCGTCATACGGCTCGTCAGAGAAATTGGCCAATTTCCCTGACGAGCCGTAGGACTAAATCGTGGTAGGTTGTTGGCTCTTGCTTAGATTTTCTGTCTTTGTTTGCTCTACTTCCGTATTGAGCGCTTTAGTTTTAGGGTTTTCGTCTTGGTTTTTTTTTTCTTTCTTACGAGTACTTGACTTTTGTTCATGTACTTCGTTCGTTTCTTTTTTTACTTCCCCTTCTTTTCCCTTCGAGTTCGTTCTCGGTGGGTTGTTCAATACGATTTAAATTACAGCTCAATTAATACTAGTTTCGGCAGAGTTAGTTCTGTTACTATCGGTATTGTTATTACTATAGTTATTAATATTATATATATATATATATATATACATATAATTATATATATACACTTTTCATATATATATATATATATATATATATATATATATATAGAGAGAGAGAGAGAGAGAGAGAGAGAAAACAACATTCCATTCGTACTTACATTTTGCCATCCAAACTGGAAAACTGGTTTTCGTAGATTGAACACATCGAGAAGATCTTTGCCTATTATGTCGGGCATGATTGCCTGCAGGCCCGAACCGGCACTTACAATGTTCATGCCTTTTTGAAATTGAATGTGAAATGGAAAAAGACTTCGAAAAAAATAAGCAGGGATCTTAAACTGGTCCGTTTCGACGACTTCTTTTTGAATGGACGATTTGAATCCTTCATTGTGGAAGGTGAGGTTGAAAATGACATGCGACGAGTCTTCTGTGTCGACGTGGCTCTGTATCCGAATGTCGATGTCCGTATTATAAAATGTCTTGCCGACGGCGCGGATTTGCCCGATGACATAGTGAACGTAGCCCTTGCGAGAACTGCGGTAATGCAGATCCAAGCCCATCTCGTGTTCATTCTCGCAGAAGAACGATGGGGGAACGATGTCCTTGTACGAAAATCGTAGATACTCGTGAAGATTGTCCAAGCCGTTGAGAAAGTCTCGTAAGTTACGACCAAGTACCCGCAGCACACGATCGTAATTATATTGGCTCACGTACTTGACAAAGCAGACGCCGAATGAGTCCATAATGGAATCCGGTTCAATGCCTGTACATTTGCTAGCCGCCTTAGTTATTCGAGCGATTGTGTCTTCTTTGTATCGCTCATGAAGACTGAAGCTGTGTTGTTCTATACCGGCTTGGCGACGAATCTCTTCCCACATCTTTTCACCGTACGTGTCTTGCAGGTACGTTACAACTGACTGCATTAGGAGTCCATACATCTTGTTCTTTCGACTATAGGCACACTCAACCAGAGGGCACGCAGGTGATGATGGGTAGAGATATATATATATGAACAGGTGAGCATGGGAATTGGGGTTGAGGTAGATAATATAGATTAATTTTTTTTAACAAATTAGTGTTTTAAGATAATTATACATATATATATATATATACACGTGCGTGTATGTGTGCGTGGGAGAGGAATTTATAGATAATAAGATAAACAATGTGTGTATGCATAAATTAATGTGAGTGTAAAGGATGTAAATATATGTACGTATATATGTGTGTGCACGTATAGTGAATTGATATTAAAGGAGAATATGCGCGTTTCCAAGAATTCACGTTTAAGTATGAACCGGTTAATCCACATGTGTTCGCAAAAAGGATTTTTGGTGGTGTTCATAGACGCGTATGATCATCCATTTCGTTGACCACATGAAATGAAAGAAAAATAAAAAAGAAAACAAAGACAATAAATTAGTGATCTTGTATTTAATTTTCAAATCATTAGACTAAAACAAACGAAACATCAAAAGACAATCCACACAAACTCAAATATCAAATCAAACGCTTAAAAACAAAACAAACATCTGTATTGAAATAGTTTGTTTCGAGGTCGTCGTTTAACGACCTATCAATCCTTATTGAGGTCATAACCAATGATTTTTGGATAAGGTTATTTTATTTTTTTACAACATTTTTCTTTTTTGACTATCAAGATTCATTGGGATTTGCTTTTTAAGAGCAGGACCGCTAATTCCTACCCTTGTTATTTAACCCATACCTGGATGAAGGGACGGATTAATACCTTCCCACGGTAAATTCCTACCCTTGTTATTTAACCCATACCTGGATGAAGGGACGGATTAATACCTTCCCACGGGTACCAGTGCTTAATTGAATGCAGGGTATTCAACTGGAATATCGAACTCGGCTCAACGATTTCTCTATGCGAGCCGATACCCACTGCATTACAACGCACATCCGTCACTAAACGCTTACAGCACCTGGTATTCCGAAGAGGTCACCCATCTAAGTACTGACTAGGCTCAACGTTGCTTAACTTCGGTGATCGAGCGAGAACAGGTGTATTCAACGTGATAGGCCGTAAGCCGTACGGAGATGGTATTTTTACCATTATTTTTAATGCTAGAATTCTTTGACATTTTTACGGGGTCTAAGGCCACTTCACGTTAAAACACCAGTTCGTTGAAGTTAAACAACGTTGAGCGTGGTCAGTACTTAGATAGGTAACTGAATGGGAGCATCAATTTCTGTAAAGCAGGTTATGTCATGGTTAATGGCTCGACATTGTTAATCTGGATTAGTTATATTCTCTTAGGCGCAAGTACCCTTGAGAAAGTTAAGAATCCACCCCTTCTTCCCCATCTATGGGTCAATTAGTAAAACTTATGTCACTAAAACCATTATTATTTCAAAAAACAAAATTTCGTAACAAATAGTTACCTTCTGACATTAAACAAACAGCTAAACAAAAAATAAATAAATAAATAAAATAAACAACAACTAACAATTGACATTTTCGTTGCAGCTGAAGAACTCCTTCTATATATTGAGAGATTCTTGCTACAATCCGAAGAAGAATCCGCATTGTCATTGGTCATGACCTGGCATTTTGTTTTTAATTACCTTTCCATAGCCCTAATATAGTTTCCCTAATAGTTTCCCTAATATAGTTTCCCTAATAGTTTCCTTAATATAGTTTCCCTAATAGTTTCCCTAATATAGTTTCCCTAATATAGTTTCCCTAATAGTTTCCCTAATATAGTTTCCCTAATAGTCTCCATAATATAGTTTCCCTAATAGTTTCCCTAATATAGTTTCCCTAATAGTTTCCATAATATAGTTTCCCTAATAGTTTCCCTAATATAGTTTCCCTAATAGTTTCCTTAATATAGTTTCCCTAATAGTTTCCCTAATATAGTTTCCCTAATAGTTTCCCTAATATAGTTTCCCTGTACTTATTCTGAAAAATTATACCATGGTAATTATTCTGATGAACTCTCTGCTAATGTACGTAGACTTTATAAATTTAAGCTCGATTGGCGCTTAGGTTTCATCATTTTACAGTTGAAATGACTAAATATAAACATTAGTTCTACTCTAAAAGATTCTTCTATCGTGCCTCTCTTTCTTGTGGAACTGACTTCCGGTTTCTTGCCTCCTAGTCAATTTTGATCTTCAAAAAATTAAATGTGATGTTATTCATTGTCTTCTTAATTGTTGTTCTTTTACTGTTGCCTCTTTAATAGTGTCTTTTTTGCTTATTCTGTGATATTCGATTAATTTCTTGCGTCTTAGTGAATTTATTGCCTTGCTTAGGGTGAAATAATTTTAAAAATTAGGAAGATTCTTCTTCTTATGCGTCCTGTCCCTTCAGAATTTTGAAGGCTAAATAAGTCCTCGTAGTAAATGTTATCATGGCTGAGACTAAAAACTACAATTATACCTACTTAGAGCCAAATCCGAAGCAAAAACTAAAATAAAAGGGCTGGAAAAAATACAGACATACAAGCAGATAAACAGACATACACACAAACATCCTGCCTTATATATATATATATATAATCGATTTTCTGCACTATTGTAAGAACTGCAACCTTCAAACTACTGAATATCGTTTCTTATGTCTTTGTCTATGAGTCTATCAAATTTGATTAAAATCGGACCACTCTTTCTATAACTCGATTTTTTCGATTATCCATTTTCGATATTTATCGGGGGTACCTCGACACAAAACCTAGCTAAGAACACTCGCAGACGCTTATAGTACAACTGTGTAAATCTTCAAGAAAATCGGTTCAGCTGTTTCGGAGTTTATAGATAACGGACACACACACACACACACACACACACACACACGCACACACACACACACACACACAGAAAGTTTCATTTATAAATACATTTAGATACTCTCTAAAAATAACTTACAATTTCGAAATATTTTTGGGCTTTAAATAACCTAGAAAGATCAATATTCATTCATTTATTCGGTTTCAATAATAGATCAGTTAAAAATCGCGGTTTTCCTTCTCCTAGATGGACCGCCTTTCTATTCTGTTGAACTCCATCTAACCGGACATTATTAATTATTTAATTAAAAATTATAATTATTTCTGTAAAAAAAAAAAAAATCATTGTTTATTTTTCTTTTTTTTAAAGAGATTAATAAAACAATAATGAACTTAACTATGAGAGATTTGGCTTTCTCTTATTTATTAGTCAATGTGTGATGTATGCTGCTAAGAAGGTCGGTTCACTGTGTAGGGCCAGGAAGATTTTTCCGCCTGAAACAATCCTGCACATATATAAATCTACCATCCGTCCGTGCATTGAATATTGCTGCTATATCTGGTCGGGTGCTCTTGCTATCTACCTAGGGGTACTTGACAAAATCCAACGGAGAATCTGTAATGTGATCGATCCCAACTTGGCATCCGCCCGTGCATTGAATACTGCTGCCATATCTGGTCGGGTGCTCCTGCTATCCACCTAGGGGTCATTGACAAAATCCAACGAAGAATCTGTAATGTGATCGATCCCAACTTGGCATCCGCCCGAGCATTGAATACTGCTGCCATATCTGGTCGGATCGCTCCTGCTATCCACCTAGGGGTCCTTGACAAAATCCAACGGAGAATCTGTAATGTGATCAATCCCAACTTGGCATCCGCCCGTGCATTGAATATTGCTGCCATATCTGGTCGGATGCTCCTGCTATCCACCTAGGGGTCCTTGACAAAACCCAACGGAGAATCTGTAATGTGATCGATCCCGACTTAGCATCTCCCCGTGCATTGAATACTCCTGCCATATCTGGTCGGATCGCTCCTGCTATCCACCTAGGGGTCCTTGACAAAATCCAACGGAGAATCTGTAATGTGATCGATCCTAACTTGGCATCCGCCCGTGCATTGAATATTGCTGCCATATCTGGTCGGGTGCTCCTGCTAGCCACCTAGGGGTCCTTGACAAAATCCAACGGAGAATCTGTAATGTGATCGATCCCGACTTAGCATCTCCCCGTGCATTGAATACTCCTGCCATATCTGGTCGGATGCTCCTGCTAGCCACCTAGGGGTCCTTGACAAAATCCAACGGAGAATCTGTAACGTAATCGATCCAGACTTGGTAGCTCAGATACAGTCACTTTCTCAACAACGCAATGTGACTTCTCTGTGTCTCTTCTACAAATATATTCACGGCTTCTGCTCCGATGAACTTAGCTCACTGGTGACCCCTATATATGAATTTACCCGAGCCACAAGATTAACTACTAGGTCCCACTCTTTTACTATGAAGCCAATAAAATGTAAACAGAAATTCTACTCTACCAGCTTCTTTTCTTGCACTTTCTGCCTCTGGAATTCCCTTCCATTTACTTGCTTTCCAAAAAGCTATAATCTCCAAGAATTTATTGTCAATAGTCATCTCTTATCTCACTAACCTGGATCCTCTCTCTCGTGCTCCTTTCTCCGTCCACTCCACTCTCATCCGTATTCTCATCCTTCTCTTACCCACTTCTTGACACTCCCTATAACCTGTCACTCTTTTTCATAACTTTTCTCCTATGTAACCCCCTGCAAAACAGTGGCAGTAAAATGCCTTGCTTGGGGCTATATGATTATAAAAAAAAAGATTTTCATACATTTATATTCCAGAGAATGTAAATAAATCTAAAAGACATGCATGTGTAGCTAATCAGTATTTCATCGACTGATTGATTCGTTTTCTACGGCTTATCGACAGACAAGTAATTATTATGTAAATATAAAGTGGGGGATCAATTTATATTACAATCAATATATAAATTGATCCCTCTCTTTATGGCCAGAGTCATCCTTCTCTTACCCACTTCCTGATGCCACCTATAACCTGTCACTCTTTCTCATAACTTTCCTCCTATGTAACCCCCTGCAAAACAGTGGCAGTAAAATGCCTTGCTTGGGGTGATAAGGTTATAAAAAAAAAAAATTCTCAATAACCATCACTGGCAATTTTTCCTCCCACCCATCAACATGAAAGCGAAAAACTGCGCCTCCTCAGGTCAACTCTCACACCAGACCTCAAGAGGAATAACTATATAGAATCCAGAGCTAAATCCGCTGCTAAGAAAGTCGGTTCTCTGCGCAGGGCCAGGAAGTTATCCTGCACATATAAAAGTCTACCATCTGCCCGTGCATTGAGTATTGCTGCCATATCTGGTCCGGTGCTCCTGCTATCCACTTAGGTGTCCTCGACCAAATCCAACGGAGAATCTGTAATGTGATCGATCCCGACTTGGCAGCTAGGATACAGTCGCTTTCTCTCCGACGCAGTGTGGCTTCGCTTTGTCTCTTCTACAAATACTTTCACGGCTTCAGCTCTGATGAACTTAGCTCACTGTTGCCCTCTATATATGAATTTCCCCGAAGAACTAGGTCCCACCCTTTTACTGAGAAACCAATAAATTGTAAACGCAAATTCTACTCCATCAGGTTCTTCCCGCCTGTGGATTTCTCTTCCGCATACTTGCTTTCCTGACAGTTACAATCTCCAGGAGTTTAAATGTAAAGTCAATAGTTATCTCCTGTTTCATTAAAGTACATGCTCACTCGCATGCTTTTCTACATCCACCCCACTCTCATCAGTACTCTCTTCCTGACATCCCCGGCAATCTCTCACTCCTCATAACATTCCTCCCCGTCCACCCCACTCTTACACCTTCTGCAAACTCTCACTCCTCAGCATTCCTCCTATGTAACCCCCTGCACAACAGTGACAGTAAAATGCCTTGCTTGGGGCGACACGGTTATAAAAAAAAAAGAAAAATTATATTCCAGAGAATGTAAATAAATCTAAAAGAAATGCATGTGTAGCTAATCAATATTGCATCGACTGATTGAGTCATTATCTACGGCTTATCAACAGACAAAAAATTATTATGTAAATATAAAGTGGGGGATCAATTTTATATTACAATTAAAATATCAATTGATCCCTCATTTTATGGCCGCAATCATCCTTCTCTTACCCACTTCCTGACATTCCCTATAACCTGTCAGTCTTTCTAATAACTTTTCTCCTATATAACCTCCTGCAAAACAGTGACAGTAAAATGCCTTGCTTGGGGCGATATGATTATAAAAATAAAAAAAATATGAGAATAATCTTTTTGCTATGCTATTATGTGATTCAAGCGAAGAAATACCAAAGAGACTGATTTGAATCTAATGTCAATAAGAAAGCTTTGTTCTAAGAAGAGTTGATCTGTGAGAAGACCACAACACATGCTACGGGAAGCGAACTGGGAAAGTGCCCAGAAACAACATAAGGTACGCAGATGATACAGTGCTGATAGCAAACACAGAAAGAAAACTACAAGACACCCTACAGAAGGTAGCTGAAGAGAGTGATAAGAAAAGACTACAAATAAACTGCAAGAAAACCGAATGCATGGTCATTAGCAAAAATTTGCAGCCCGAAATAACAAATACAGGTGGTGTATACTAAAATCAAGCAGGTACAAAAATTTAAATACCTGGCTAGTGTTCTAACAGAAAACGGAAAATGCAACACAGAGATCCGAAGGCGAATTGGCATGTCGAAGTTGAGTAATATTAAGAAACAGGACAATTTCGCTAGAAACAATGAAGAGAGTACTGGATTGCTATGTGATGTCAGTTCTTCAATATGGCAGTGAATGCTGGACAATATCATCAAAGATGAAGAAAAAACTTGAAGCAACTGAAATGTGGTTCTACAGAAGGATGATGAGGATACTATGGACGGAACACGTGAGCAACGATGAGGCTTTGGAGAGGATGGAAACGAAAAGGAAGCTAATACATAACATCAGGAAAAAAGAGCTAAAGTTCCTTGGACATGTAATGAGGGAAGAGGGCTTGGAGAATTTAATGCTCACGGGACGGATAGAGAGAAAGAGAGACAAAGGAAAAACAACGCATGGCATTCTTCACTGACTTGAGCAGATGGATGACGGAGTTGGGATTGAGGGAGATAACAGGAGAAGGAGTAGAAAGATGTGGGAGGCCATGATCGCCTACGTCCTGAAGGAACGTGGCACATAGAAGAAGAAGAAAAAAAAGAAGAAGAAGAAGATACTATAAACGTATTTTATGTTTTTCTTTCATGTTTGTTTCCAAACCCCTAATATATCGACTTTGATTAGGTTTTCTTGACATTTCCAATCATTTGTTGGGTTCATTTTTATAATATAGGCACAACCGAAAAACTTATGCTAAAATTAATTTTTACTTTTTAATTGTATCACCCCGAGCAAGACGTTAATGCCACTGATGTGCAGGGAGCTACATAAGAGTAAAAAGACTAGATAGGAGAGAATAAGCTGAGTGAAGAGAAAGACGAACCATTTAGAAAGGAGCAAGAGAAGGATGGGAATACAGGTGTGATGATAGTTGCAAAAGTGGAGAAAAAGGAAAGGTGAAGAAAGAACTAGAGTCAAGTGGTTAAGAAATGAGTATTGACATTACATTTAAATTCCTGGAAGTGGTAGCCGCCAGGAAAGCAAAAATATGAAAGCGAGTTCCACAGGCGGGAAGTGCGAGAAAAGAAGCTGCAGGAGTAGAATTGTCGTCTTCCTTTGGTTGATCTAACTGTGAATAGGTGAGACCCAGTTGCCAGTCTGGTTGCACGAGTAAACAGCTGTTGCAGAGGCACCAATTATTTAAGTTCGTTGGAACAGAAGCCATGAAAATATTTACAGAACAGACAGAGGGAAGCCACATCCCGTCGGTGGGAAAGTGGCTGGAGTCGAGCCACGAAGTCGGCACATATCACATTACTGATTCTTCTTTGGAGCTTGTCAAGAACACTGAGATGAACAGCAGGGGCGCCTTACCATATAGGACAGCAGTACTCCATGCACGGACGAATGGTTGATTTGATAATTCAAATGGAAGAACCCGTCTACTAAGACACTGTATCATGCATAATAATGATTCAGTTACCAGAAAATTATTATACCGCATGCCAGACGGTCGCATTCCAAAAGACCTCCTGTATGGAGAGCTGGCTTCTGAAAGAAGACCCACTGGGCGGCCACAATTGCGGTATCTTGACATCATAAAACGCGATATTAAAGCTGTGGGTATCAACACGGAGTCATGGGAAAGTGGAGCAGTCAACCGGACCAAATAAAGAACAACCGTGGCCCAACAACTCAAATCAAGGGAGGAGCAACTGACACGAGTCACCATGGAGAAATGGGTTCGCTGAAAGCAAAATGACAGCTCCGACAGACCAGAAACAAAACATAAACGCAGCCTCTGCAGCAGGGACTGTCACTCCCATATCGTTTTCTACAGTCACAGACGCCGATGCTCCAGACATGCGGACAACTAGGAGGCTAGCCATGGTCAACCCTGACCGACGGAGGCCTACTACTACTATTATGCTGTCAACCAAGAAAGAGATTAATAATAATAATAATAATAATAATAAGAAGAAGAAGAAGAAGAAGAAGAAGAAGAAGAAGCAGAAGCAGAAGACTCACAATTGTAGACACATTGCTAAGGGACACGGAGATGGAGTCAGCACAAAAGCTAAGTCCCATCGTGATAGAATTATTCCAAGAAGCACGTTCCGGTGAAAGATCTAGACGAGTGTAGTCCTATTATAAGGTAAAACTAGCACGATATATATTTTTTTTATAAGCGTTTCACCCCGAGCAAGGCATGTCACTGCCACTACTGCGCAGGGGGCTACGTAGAGTGGAGAAAGGCTGGTTAAATATAGGAAATGACAGAGGGTGGGTGATAGGCGGGTAAGGATACCGAGAATGAGGGTTGGGTAGATGAGAGTGTTCTGAGAATAATTGGGAGTTAGTGTGATAGGAGGTGTCTATTGACCCTACATTTAAACACCTGGAGATTGTAACTGTCGGGAAAGCAGAGTTGTGGAAGGGAGTTCCACAGGCGGGAAGCGCGAGAAAAGAAGCTGTTGGAGTAGAATTTACGGTTACATCTTATTTGTTTAACTGTAAAAGGGTGGGACCTAGTTGCTAATCTAGTATCTCGTGAAATTAGAATACTGAGAAAACGATGCCAGTATCAGTTGATAGATATCAATTTTATTCAGAGAAAAGTACTTCATGTCCACTGCCAGCATGGGATTGGTTTGAAAGGAATAAAAACGATTTAACATAAAATAAATAAAATGTCAACCTTGCAAGAAAGGAAAATACGAAATCTATTCCGAACGTATTCAGCTATTTTGAATATCTCGACTCTTGGGATACCAATCAGAAGTTGGTTGGTTGGTTGTTTTGTTTTATGGCAAATCAACCTCGGCGGGTCATTTATTGCCAACTAAATTTTATTTATTTATTGCTGGTAATACCTTTTTCTTTCAACAATTTATTGCTGTTTTTATATAAGTTTTGTCTCTAGTAATACTATTTTCTTTTCGAATATCAAGATTCATTAGGGTTTGTTCGTTTTTAAGGGCAGGGTCCCCAAGTCCTACCCTTGTTATTTAATCCATAACTGGAGGGAAGGGACGGATTAATACCTTTCTCAATGGTACCAGTGCTTAAATGAATGCAGGGTATTCAACTGGAATTCGAACTCGGCTCACCGATTTCTCTTTCCGAGCCGATATCCACTGCACCACAACGCACATTTGTCAATAAACGCTTACAGCACCTGGTATTCCCAAGCGGTCACCCATCTAAGTACTGACCAGGCTCAACGTTGCTTGACTTCGGTGATCGAGCGAGAACCGGTGTATTCAACGTGATAGGCCGTAAGCCTCCCAATCAGAAGTGATGCTATTATTAACGCGGGGACGGAAACTCTCTAATACGCAAGTCATTCAGCAGTGCAATACCAATCGGTGATTTTTGAAAGGGCAACAATCAAAATTAAAAAAAATTATATGGTTGTCAGCCAGAGAAAAAGGTAAAAAAAGCGAGCTACCAGGTGAAAAGGTTTAAATCAAATAAATACATAAGTACAGATATCTGGAAGATGTTTTAACAGATGACTGGAGATGGGACATAGGAATCCGATGACGCATTTGTACAGCAAATGGGGCATCCTAATATGACAAGTCTTAAGATTCATTAAGCCGAATCGAAAATACTGCTTTGGTTTGCTTTCTTTCACATTACGGTCAGTTTTAGACTCACTGGAGTGGCAGGGTGTAATCAATTTTTATTTTTCCTTCAGATTAAGTAATTTAGAGTGTTGTCAAGTAATATGAATCTATATCCACCACTGTTCAAATTAAATGTAAAAACTGCTTTGGTTTGCTTTCTTTCATCATATGGTCAGTTTTAGACCCACTGGAGTGACAGGGTGTAATCGATTTAGATTTTTTCTTCAGATTTAGTAATTTTCAGTGGTGTCAAGTAATACGAATCTATGTACACCACTGTTCAAGATAATTGAAAAAACTGCTTTTGTTACTTTCATTTTAACGTACAGTCAGTTTTAGGCCCACTTGAGTGACAGGGTGTAATCGATTGCTATTTTTTCCTCAGGTTAGGTCATTTGCAGTTGTGTTCGGTAATATGAATCTATATACATCCTTGTGTAAACTAATTGAAACAACTGCTTTAGTTACTTTCATTTTAACGTACAGTCAGTTTTAGGCCCACTTGAGTGACAGGGTGTAATCGATTGCTATTTTTTCCTCAGGTTAGGTCATTTACAGTTGTGTTCGGTAATATGAATCTATATACATCCTTGTGTAAACTAATTGAAACAACTGCTTTAGTTACTTTCATTTTAACGTACAGTCAGTTTTAGACTCACTAAAATGACATCTGTGTAATAAAATTCTATTTTTTATTTTATTACAAATGATAGCTTATTTTGCGTGATTCATTTTTTTATGAATGCTCTTACTTGGTTCGGTGTAATAATCTATAATCAGATGGATACACAAAAGTTGTCCTATTTTATGATTTTCAATAAATGAACGTCATCATAAAATGAGAGAATATTATCAATTGCTTACTTACTTGAGTGGGGCTCATCAAGTCTCAAATAAATTAGATTGAATAAAATCTAAAAATATACAAATCCCGCTTCTAAAGATGAATTGCTAGGGGTTTTGCCTATTGCTTACGCTACCGGCCATAACTATTAGGTCAAGCCAGTTTTTTAATGAAAATCATATATTTCATACTATTTTTAGTATTTATTGCCATTTAAAAATAGAATGGTTCTCTTGTTATTATTACTTTGCAAAATTTTCAAGCCAAGGAAGCAAAGACGAACTCGTCCGAATCACCTTAAATTTTCTTCATTCTTTCATTGATGAAACTCCAATATAGGTAATTATTAAATATTTATAAATTCATTTGATGCACAATTTATAGTGCAGTATTAACCAAAGAACTATTCTATTTTTCTTTACAATTATTCACTTGGCAATAAATACTAAAAAATAGTATGAAATACTTCATTTCTTTAAAACACTCGGGTGGTCTAATAATTACGGCCGGTAGTGTAAATTTTGAAAATTAAGATATTTTATAGCATTTCTAAATAAAGACAACAGCCCTCACCGATTTTTATAAACTGCCTTATCAATTATGAATTATTACCGACCCTACAACCTCTTTCCCACTGATGAAACATTACAAGCTTCTCTCAGTTCTGTCGCTTTTTCTGTTGAAAGTGTTCCGACAAACTACATTTTTTAGACACACAATGCTGCTGACATTGTACCGAACTTTTTTATATAATCATATCTCCCCCAATCAAGGCAGTTTACTGCCACTGTTTTGCATGGGATTACATAGGAGGAAAGTTATGAGAAAGAGTAACAGGTTATAGGGGGTGACAAGAAGTGGGTAAGAGAAGGATGACAATACTGATGAGTTTGGAGTGGACGAAAGAGCACGAGAGAGAAGATGCAAGTCAGTGAGATAGGAGATGACTATTGACTTTACATTTACATACTTGGAGATTGTAGCTCTCTGGGGAGCAAGTAAACGGAAGGGAATTCTACAGGCGGGGAGTGCCGGAAACATGCTGATGGTGCAGAATTTGCGTTAACATTTTATTGGTTTCACAGTAAAAGGGTGGGACCTAGTTGCTAATCTTGTGGCTTGAGTAAATTCATATATAGGGGGAACAAGTGAGCTAAGTTTATCGGAGTAGAAGCCGTGAAAGTATTTGTAGAAGAGGCACAGGGAAGCCACATTGCGTCGTTGAGAAAGTGACTATACCTGAGCTGCCAAGTCGAGATCGATCACCATACAGATTTCTCGTTGAATTTTGTCAAGGGCCTCTTGGTGGAAAGCAGGAGCACCCGACCAGTTAGTGAGATATACACCCCTGTGCAAATTAATTGAAACGGCTGCTTTAGTTTCCTTTTATTCACCGTAGGGTCAGTAATCTACTAGAGTGACAGGGTGTAATCGAATTTTGTTTTTTCTTAAGATTAGGTTATTTGCAGTAGTGCGCAGTAATATGAATCTGTTTTTGGGGTACATGATGCAAATTAATTGAAACGGCTGCTTTAGTTTCCTTTTATTTACCGTAGGGTCAGTAATCTACTAGAGTGGCAGGGTGTAATCGAATTTTGTTTTTTCTTAAGATTAGGTTATTTGCA
Source organism: Ascarosepion bandense (assembly GCA_037127315.1). Lineage (NCBI taxonomy): Eukaryota > Metazoa > Mollusca > Cephalopoda > Sepiida > Sepiidae > Ascarosepion > Ascarosepion bandense. The sequence goes on from JBBBDQ010002007.1 coordinate 1,523,506, forward strand.
GTAGTGTGCAGTAATATGAATCTATTTTTGTGGTACATGATGAAATTTGTTTTGCCATTATCTGCGATGAACGTCACTCCAAGAAAGCGTTCAAATATTGTAACGCTGTACGAACACACTGGCAAGCTTTACAGAGTGATAGCGAGTATTGTTTCAACTGTCAGTCACGTTTTCTTGATATCTTCTTCTTCTTCTCTTATGTGACATTTCCTTTCAGGACGTGGCTTTCCACATCTCCCTACTCTGGTGGCTCTTAGTATTTTCTCCTATTGCACCATGCAATCCCTGTTCTAACATCCACTTACTCAGGCCCTTCAAATATGTTATCCGCTGCTTTCCTGTCTCTTTTTTTCTCTATCTGGCCTGTTAGTATCAGGTTCTCCAAGCCCTCCTTACTCACTGAATGCCCCAGGAACTTCAGTCGTCTCTTCCTGATGCTGAGTATTAATTTCCTTTTCGTTTCCATCCTTTCCAGAACCTCGTCATTGCTCACATGCTCGGTCCATGATATCCGCAGCATCCTTCTGTAGAACCACATTTCAACTGCTTTAAGTTTTTCCTTCATCTTTGATTATATTGCCCAACATCCACTGCCATATTTAAGAACCGACATCACATAGCAATCCAGTACTCTCTTCTTTGTTTCTATCGAAATTGTCCTATTTCTTAATACTTTACTCAACTTCTGGAATGCTTCCTTCGCCATGCCAATTCGCCTTCGGATCTCTGTGTCACACTTTCCGTCTTCTGTTAGAACACTTCCCAGGTATTTAAATTTTTGTACCTGCTTGATTTTAGAGTCCCTCACCTGTATTTGGCATTTTGGGCTGCACTTTTTGCTGACGACCATGCATTCGGTTTTCTTGCAGTATATTTGTAGTCCTTTTTTTGTCACTCTCTTAGCTACCTTCTGTAGGAGGTCTTGTAGTTTTCTTTCCGTGTTTACTATCGGCACTGCATACCTTATATTATTTAAAATGTGGCCTCCGATGACGAATCCTGGCTTATTTTCTAGGGTTCTCAGAATAGTCTCGCTGTACAAGTTGAATAGATACGGTGTCCTTTCGAAATAATGCATATCGATTAAAATATAAACCAGTATTCATCTATCCCCAAACAAAATAAATGCTTTGATTTAAATATAGACATAACTTACTATTGTGAAGTTAGAAATCACGAAAAGACTCGGAAACAGCGACATAAAATAATGTATTAGCCAAAATACAGATAGTTGTTAAAACTAAGTCGTATCTCCCCTCAGCTACAGGACAAATCAAGTTCCGACCTATACTCTCTGAGTCTCTGGATCTGACTGCCCGGAAAACAGAACCTGGTAACCGGACGTGACGTCAGGAATAGTCCATTAGTCAATCGACTGAAAGAGGTGCCACCCTCACAACCCCGCTCCCAAGCTTTTCCTTCATAAAAGCTGTCAATACTTTTTCCCTTTTAGGATCGATCATCAATGGATCGGTGACCTTTCTTTTCCGAACCGACCTTCGTTGTTCAGGTGTTGGTTGGAGAGGTTCAAGATCAAATGTCTCGAAAATGGCGTCGATCGGTTCTTCCTCCAACGGTGGTGTGTCACGTGTGTCATCTGAGCGGCATCTTCTTGATTGATTTTGGTTTTGAAATGCAAATTCAGGAATTTGAAAATCACGTGGCTACTGAAAATTTGACAGTAAGTTAACAATTCAATATATCTCTAAGTTGTCCTCTTCGATTTATCTAAAGAAATTGGAGTTCTAAACAAAGAATTCAATAATTTAAAAAAAGTGAAATAATTACGTTGAGATTTGCGGATCAAATTATTTTTAATTTTGCAAATGCAAAGAAAAAGGAAAAGAAGTCCAATATTTTTTGGTAAAGAATTTCTTTTTCATAAAAAAGACTTGAGTTATGCCGATCCGCACTTAGTGGTAGTTAATTGGTGTGAATTCTCTTCTAACAAAAAGACGCGGACCGCTTTTTGGTTTAGTGTTGCTTCCACAATTGGTCTTTATCTTGGTAGCTGCTAATTCTTTTTTTCTCATATTCTTTCTCTGTCTCCGTGATCTCTTGACCGGAGCTTCCGCCTGGTGACTTGCTTCGCACGACGTCGAACTGGTGCTTTTATCCAGCGAAATCTCTGTTGAGGTCTTTTTGGTAACATACACGGTGCCGTCCATTCACTGGTGCTTACTTCCGATAGTATTCCGGCCTTTACTAACCAATCCAGTTCCTTATCGATTTTCTCGATTGACGCAAACGAGACGTTTCGCTTTTTCTTGAAAACGGGTAGAGCGTTTTCCTTCAGCTCAAATCTGGTTAAAGCCTTCGTGCATCTTCCGAGTCTCGGTGAAAAAACTTCTGGAATTGTTTCCTTCAACTCGTTCTTTAATCGCTGTGCCTCAGTAGGCGAGTTTTCTACTTTACAACAAAACTTGGTTATCGGTTGGTCCCACATTTTAAAACGCTCCAATCAATCTGTACCGAAGTGATTTTCTGATGTTTTATGTACAAAAACTCTTACTTTTTAGTGGTACCATTTAATGTTACAGGGAGTGTCAGCTCTCCTTCAAAACTTATTTTGTCGCCTGTCACTGTTCGAGCTGATTTATTCGTCTTACGCATGGTTGGTTTCTTCAACCTTTTCTATGTCTGTATATTGATAATTGACAGATCTGAACCGGAATCCAGTTGTAAATCAGCTTTCTTATTGAGGATGCTAACAGTCACGCCGGTTCTTCTCTGATTTCATGTCGAATCTCGCATGTCGGACCCTGTTATTACTGTTCTTCCTGCAATGTGTCACTTTATGGCCTTTCCTGCCACACTCATTGCATGTTTTGTTTCGGTAAAAACATCTTATGGACTAATGTTGTCCGCCACAACGGTTGCACTGAATTGTGGGCGCTTGAGGTTTGGAGATTGGACGGCCACTCTTTGGTTGTGCCTGGTTTTTCTTCTCGTTAACTTTTTTCTCGTGAGAGTAATCCTTGGGTCTGTAACTAGTCCTTCGCACGTATAACACGCCAGATTCCTCGATGTTTCTTGAATCGTTCTTTACACTTACTACACGTTGGCAATCCTCGGCCAACTTCTTGAGGGTAAGCCCTTGTTCGCTTTCGAGTCTAGATAGGACTCGTCGTCTTATCTCTGCATTTTTGTCGAGACAAGACCATGAGCGAAAATCAAACATATGAAATCGTCCGCAGATAGGTCAGCCAGACGAAAATCGTCGCAATGTTTGTTAACAATAGACGCGAAGGTGATATAATCTTCGTCATCGCGTTTAGCTAGGTTGAAACACTCCCATCTCTTGTGGAAATGTGTGGTGTTTGGGCTAAAAAGTTCAGTTAAGAGCTTGACCGCTTCGGAGAACTCTAGTTCGATCGTCTTCCTGGGTAAAATATAATCGACGAACTTACTGTGTTCTGTGGTCCCTAGTTTCCTCAAAAGTAGACGGACCTTTTTAGCATTGCTCCACTCTCGGCAGTCAACAGTGAATAAATCCTCATATCTCCTATAAAACGCGTCAAACGTCATATCCTGCTCCGGTAAGTAATTGAACGTTTCAATGGAATTCCATATGGTATTTTGGGAAAAAGCGGTGCTATTATCACTGTGTTCCGTCCTATTCAACACTTTTAAAATCAATTCATCATGTCTCTTCTGCTGAAGTAGCAATTTCTCGTCTTGTTCCTTTTGTTGAAGTGTCAATTTCTCCTCCAACATTTGTTGTCGCTGTAATTGTTGTTGCATTTTATCTTTAAAACTTTCCCCCATTTTTTTGGTGGTGATCTATTTGAGTCCTCAGTAACTGTATAATAATTGTCTTGAATTCCTCCATATTGGATATCTTCTCCAAGCAAATGAACAAAAAAAAAGATTTTACTTTTTGAAACTGTGAAAAAAAAATTCATGGAGAGGGAGAAAAAATATCCTTTTTTTTGTGTGTGTGTGTGTGTGTGTGTGTGTGTGAAGGTTATAATGTATCACTTGGTGTTTTGAGGAATAAATTTTATGGCTTCCTAGTCTTTTAACAGAGAAAAGGTAAAAACAAAAATATTTGCATAAGTGAAAATTGACTAGCCCGTAAGCAAAAAATAAACAAAAAAAAAACAAGTTAGTTTCTTTTTTTTTTTTCCTTTCCGTCTTATTCTTATTTCCGTTCACTTCCACAACAATTTGCCAGGAAAATAAGAAATGTTCTATTTCAAATTTTCTCGTTCGTTCTTTTTTTTCCTTTGAGAATATCAGAAACAAATTGCATAAACACAGCTTTAGTTAGAAATGGATTTTTTGACTGAAGAACAATAGGTCAGTTCAATAGAAATGAACAGCGAAATTTTCATTTTCTTTCCTTGAAACAATTACTTTTCACTGTTGTTCTTCTCAAAGCGAGAGGAAATAAAATGCTACTTACAATTTGACGAATCATTAATAAATAAATACACTTGCGTTACTGCATTTATATTCGTTTTCTTTTGGTTTTTTCTTTTTAATCCGGCAGTCAATTGTTTCTTAATGGGTCCTATCGTAATCGCTTTCGAATAGTTGGTGACCAAAAAAATTTCCTCGGGTTTTTCCTCGTGTGAAATCGAATTACAATGCAAATTACTTCGTTGCCAATTATTGTGGAGTTAGTGTTGAAAATAAATAACGAGAAGATTTGGAAGCAACAAAATAAAATAATGTATTAACAAAATATAGATAGTTGTTGAAGCTGAGTCATATCTCCCCTCAGCTGCAGTACAAATCAAGTTACGACCTTTACTCTCTCAGTCTCTGGCTCTGACTGCCCGGAAGACAGAAACTGGTATCCGGACATGACGTCAGGAATAGTTCATTAGTCAATCGACTAAAAGGGGTGCCACCCTAACACTTACCTATCCACTCTAGAAATAAAGGCAGACTGACACTCACATAAACATAAACGCACCTATCCGCTATCGCATTAAAAGTGTATAAACTGAAAAATAATATATGTATATCCCTAATCTTTATTGAAATAAGTTTGGGCTTGAGTTTTGTTTAACGGTATATCAATCTCTGTGGCTTATTAATGCCAAAAAGGTGGGGCTGTGAAATATTTTTTTGATGTTCGGTTACAGGGAGAAGGTTGATTTAGTCAGATTTTAATGCAAACTATATATTTTTTTAGAAAACTGAAGATGTCTTCTAGTTTTGTATTCAAAAATGTATTGCTGGTAATAGTTTTTTCCTTCAGAAATGTATTCATTTATAGTGAAAAGATTGATTTCGTCAGATTTTAATTAAAATATTTTGATTTTATTCTTGTTTATTTTAGAAAACTGAAAATGTCTTCTACTTTTGGATTAAAAAATGTTTTGTTAAGAATGCTTTTTTTCTCCTTCAAAAATGTGTTATGGTAATAATTGTTTCTTTAAAAATGTATTGTTGGTAATATTTTTCCTTCAAAAATATATGTTTTTCTATAAAAGTTTATTTTCATGTATATATTTCTAAAAAAGTATATTTTTATATTTTCATATTTTTTACCCAAGATTAGAGGGTTAATTATTTGCCCGTAGCTTGGACCCTAACAGGTGCTACCACTCCGGGTCAGAGTAAACCTGGGAACAACAGCAGTTAAGAGGTTGTTCTATGCTCCTCACAACCTCTCAATCAGAAGCCTTGCTGCCGGATGCAGTTTAACGTCATACCCAGGAAAATTTATTGAAGCAAATGCTTTTAGACACAAAAATAAACATTTGCCTATATCCTATCAAAATAATTGCGTATAGTCTCAAAAAACGTGTATTTACCTATTTCCTATTGAAATAAAAGCTTAAAGGTTTTAATATAAACATGCATTTACTTATCTCCTAACAAAATGAATAATTCTAGACACAAAAAATGTTTATTTAAGCACCTGTTATCAAAATAAATGGATATAGACTTACATATAAACACGTGTTTACCTACTAGCTCTCAAAATAGATACTTATAGACTCTTATATAAACATGGGATGTGAGTTGTGGTGCAGTAGCTATCGTCTCGGAACGAGAAATCGAAAAGCCGAGTTCGAATTATAGTTGAATTCCTCGCATTCACTTAAACACAAATACCCTTGGGAAAGTATTAATCCGTCTCCTCCTTCCAGTTATGGGTCAAATAACAAGACAGAATGGGTTCTATAGCCTTGGCTGGCAACCAGTCTACCGCAGAAAGCAATGACAACCTACTGCAAGATAATCTTCTGCCCAGTCAGTCATGTCTCTTTCCAGACATGATCGCCCAAAGCGTATATCATGTATTGATTGACTAAATATAATAGTTGAAAACAACTAAAACTTCTCCTGGGCATAAAGTGGGGGATAGGTTTTCTATTGTTATGAAGTAATAAACTGATCCCCTACTAATTACTACTTATTAATATAATGATATAATGCAATTTACCTCTTCTCACTTCAGTTATGGATTAAATAAAAGGACAGATTGGGTTTTATAGCCTTGTCTGGCAACCAGTCTACCGCAGAAAGCAGTGGCAACCTACTGAGGGATAATCTTCTGCCCAGTCGGTCATGTTTATTTCGGGACATGATCCCCCAAAGCGTGTATCACACATGGCACTTAACTGACTGACTGAATATAATAGTTGGAAAGATGATTGAGGCTTCTACTGGTCATAAAGTGGGGGATCAGTTTTATATTGTTATGAAGTAATAAACTGATCCCCCACTAATTACTACTTATCAATATAGTAGATATCTTCCCCATCTAGCCATGAGTCAAATAACAGGACAGATTGGGTTCTATAGCCTTGGTCAGCAACCAGTCTACCGCAGAAACCAGTGGCACCCTACTGAGGGATAATCTTCTGCCCAGTCAGTCATGTCTCTTTCGAGACATGATCGCCCAAGCGTGTATCACGTATGGCACTTCACGGACCGATATAAACATCTAAAAATTCATCCTCTATAGAAATAAATGTTTATCGACAAAAGCATAAATGATTATTTAAAGATCTGCTGTCAAAATAAATACTTTTAAACTAATATAGAAACATTACTTTACTTATTCCCTACTGAAATAAACGTTTTTATGTAAATATAAAGTGAGGGATCAATTTATATATTGATTGTAATATAAAATTGATCCCCCACTTTATATTTACATAAATATTTCTGTTGATAAGCAGTAAAAAACGAACAAATCAGTAGATGAAATACTGATTGGCTACACATGCATGCCTTTTAGATTTATTTACATTCAATAACTGTGGTCATAAAGTGAGGGATCAATTTATATATTGATTGTAATATAAAATTGATCCCCCACTTTATATTTACATAATAATTTCTTGTCTGTTGATAAGCCGTAGAAAACGAATCAATCAGTCGATGAAATACTGATTAGCTACACATGCATGTCTTTTAGATTTATTTATATTCTCTAGAATATAAATGTATAGAATTTTTTTTTTTTGCAATCATATCACCTAAAGCAAGGCATTTTACTGCCACTTTTTTGCAAGGGATTACATAAGAGGAATGTTATGAGAAAGAGTGACAGGTTATAGGGTGTGTCAGGAATTGGGTAAGAGAAGGATGAGAATACTCATGAGAGTGAAGTGGACGGAGAAAGGAGCATGAGAGAGAGGATGAAAATTAGTGAGATAGGAGATGACTATTGACTTTACATTTGAATTCTTGAAGATTGTAGCTGTCTGGAAAGTAAGTAAACGGAAAGGAGTTCCACAGGCCGGAAGTGCGAGAAAAGAAGCTGATGAAGTAGAATTTGCGTTTACAATTTATTGGTATCACAGTAAAAGAGTGGGACCTAGTTGTTAATCTTGCCGCTCGAGGAAAATTCATGTATAGGGGGCACCAGTTAGCTAAGTTCATCGGAGCAGAGACCGTGAAAGTATTTGTAGAAGAGACCCAGGGAAGCCACATTGCGCCGATGAGAAATTAACTGTATCTCAGCTGCCAAGTTGGGATCGATCACATTAGAGATTCTTCGTTAAATTTTTTCAAGGTCCCTTTGGTGGATAACAGGAGCACCCAAGCAGATATGGCAGCTGTATTCAATTCACGGGTGGATGGTAGATTTGTATATGTGCAGGATTGTTTCAGGCGAGAAAAACTTCCCGGCCCTGCACAGAGAACCGACTTTCTTAGCAGCGGATTTAGCTATGAATTCTATATAGTCATTCCACTTGAGGCCTGTTGTGAGAGTTAAAACTAGGAGGCGCAGTGTTTTACTTTCAGTCAGACTAGACTGATTCATGTGAATGGGGGGTAGGAGAGATCGTCTGTGGTAGTTAATATGCATGCACCTATCGAAATATATCCTCATAGACTCGCATATAGTATTTAACTTACCCCTATCGAAAAAAATTCTTATAGACTCAAATATAAACGTTTACTTATCTCCTATGGAAATAAATGCTTAGAGACATTAGCTTAAAGATCTATTTAACCCTTTCGAAATAAATGATTATAACCTCAAATATGAACATGTCTATCCCAATCAAAATAAATGCTTAGATTCAAATAGAAAAATTAATTTACCTATCCACTACAGAAATAAATGTATATAAACATATATACCAATCTACTATCGTATTAAAAGCGTTTACATTCAAATATAAATATGTATTTCCCTAACCTTTATCGAAATAAATGCTTATGGACTGAAAAAAAATGTATTTACCTATCTACTATTGAAATAAATGCTTATAGATTCAAATACAAAGTCTGTTTACTTGGCTATCGAAATAAATGCTTATAGACTTACATATAAACATACTAGAAGTTATCTCCCTCTAACCCTGGAAGTTACTTGTTCACCACTACTGTAGCCTGGTTTGAACTCACAACTCTTTGGGTCAAGTCACAGGAACTAACCAACGTCTATCTCCAGAAGAGAACATAAGCAAGGAGTACATATACCCCAGTGAGTGTAATAAAAGTTTCGGTTCAAAATTCCTAGCACCTGAAGAAAGCGTACAAAGGCCGAAACGTCGTACAAATGGCAACAAAGATGAGGACAATATTCCTAATAATGGAAATCGGTTAATCAGTCAAGTGCCATACGTGATACACTCTTTGGTGATCATGTTTCGAAAGAGACATGACTGACTGGGCAGAAGATTATCCCGCAGTAGGTTGCCATTGCTTTCTGTGATAGACTGGTTGCCGACGAAGGCTACAGAACCCAATCTCTCCTATTATTTAACCCATAACTGGAGGGAAGAGACGGGTTAATATCTTTCCCAAGGGTATTCTGCGTCAGTGAATGCAAAGGAATTCGACTGGAATTCGAACTCGGCTTCCCGATTTCTCGTTCCGAGCTGATATCCACTGCACCACGACGCACATAATGGAAATACTGTTCCTGAAAAATTGTTTTAATAGAAAGATTTTATAAATTTGAAATGGGTGCTTGGTCAATGGATGTTGAATGTTTCTTTATAAGGTAACAGCAAGTTACCATTCAGGTTTGAAAATTAATTTTTTTTTTTCGCAACAATGCTATTATTTTATGACAGTAGACAATGAGACCATGGTAATGACGCGATAATTGTGAACATGTGTTGGAAAAGATTTCAACATCATCATCATCATCCCCATCACCGCATGTGGAGTACCTGACCATTTTCCTCCACATATCTGGATCGAAACCTGGAAAAAGATTAATTCATGCGCAGTGTGTCTTGGACAAGAAGAACCAGCGGAGTCTATCGTTCTGCAGATCAAACCATAGCTGATCTCCCTTCAGCTTAATGGTTACTTGGTCAGTGATTCGACCGGTGTAAGCCCCGGCCCTAGCGACTGATTTGCTTCTATGTTGTCCTCCGTATACTGGCTGCTTCCATTGTTATTTGTGCTAGATTACCCTACGTAAAGGTTCACTCGCCCTTTGAAAGATATTCTTTTAAATCGTGTTCACAAATGAAGAATGTACTATAAGCATCTCAAAACATGAAAACTGATGAATTGTCTGAACATTTAAAAGAAGTTGCAGAACGGAAAATATTGTGACAAAAAGTTGACAAAAAATTTAAAGTATATCTCTCAACTCGTTTGAATGATTCATTTGAACAAAGAATTGCTTTTCCTTGCTAAAGAAGTTTGGCGGTCTTTCTCTGGTATAAATTGGCCGTGGGTTTCCAACAAGAATTTTTTTTTTTCACATATGCCATATTTTCTCGACTTGTGAGCCTCAAATTATCTCTGGTATTGACTTATCAAAGAGTTCATCTCTTGCTCAATAATTCTGAAAAGTTCACGATATCGAAGAATTCATCGAGTAAAGAATATTTGCTCTGTGAATAATTACAGTATTAAGTGAAGGTTGTGGTAATGTATAACGGAAAACGGAAAATTATCATGAGTGTCTATGTGTGTATGTTTCTACCTGCGTAACTCTGATGCTTGCTCCTTGTCTTGTTCGAGGGGCGTGTGGTCTAACAGCTCTGAAACCGACACTATTAGAACTTCTAAACTGCAACTGAAATGTGGTTCTACATAAGGATGCTGCAAATATCATGGATCGAGCATGTGAGCAATGATGAGGTTTTGGAAAAAGGAAATTAATACTGAGCATCAGGAAGAGACAACTGAAGTTCCTGGGAAACGCAATGAAGAAGGAGGGCTTCGAGAATCTGATACTAACAGACCAGATGGAGGGAAAAGAGACAGGGGAAAGCAATGGATAACATATTTAAAGGATCTAATCAGGTGGATGACGGAACGAGGACTGCATGGTGTAACAGGAGAAGGCGCGCTCAGAGTCACCAGGGATAGGGAAACATGGAAGACCATGATCGCCTACATTCTGAATGGACAGGGCACATAGAAGAAGATACTTGCCAACTGTTTATAAGAAATTATAATGTGGATATAAAGTAGGGGATCAAATCTATAATATAATCAATATATAAACTGATCCCTCATTTTCTGGCCATACTAGTTTCTATACATTTATATTCTAGATTTCTGGGCTTCAGCTAGTGGAAAACAGAGCGGGGTTTGGATAGTGTAACACGAGAAAGAGTGCTAATAGCCACCAGGAACAGGGAGACGTGGAAAGGCGCGATCGCCTACGTTCTGAAAGGACAAGGCACATATATATACCAACTGTTTATAAGAAATTATAATGTGGATATAAAATGGGGGATCAATTCGATATCATAATCAGTATATAAACTGATCACTCATTTTGTGGTCATGCCCGTTTCTATTTTCTAGAAGGAACAAGGCACATAGAAAAAGAAACTTCTGGCGAAAAGGTCGAAAAAGAGGAAAGTGGGGGATCAATTCGATATTATAATCTGTATATAAAGTGATCCCTCATTTTGTGGTCATGCCAGTTTTTATACATTTATATTCTAGAATGAACAAGGCACATAGAAGAAGAATCTTCTGGCGACAAGGTCGAAAAAGAGGAATGAGGCTAAATGTGGCCAGACCCCAATGACCTTGACGGCGGATCAAGTGGACGAAGAGAACGACACATAACGGGGATGCTACGGAAATGATTCCAAAGAGCGTAGCAGATCGACTTCGAAATGGTGAAGATTCCTTGGACACGTGTGAAGTAAGTATTTTCTGTTTGACTTTTTATGTCGTGTATCCGTGCAGTTTCTGATATAGTTGATCTACTAATTGGTACAAAAAATGACTATTAGATTGTCCCAAAAGTTCGTAACCACATGCAAAAAATTGAAATTTTACTCGCCAAAAAATCTAAGGTTACCAGAAAACACTTGCAAGAAATTGAAATTTTACTCGCAAAAACAATAAAACTTATTGCCAAAATAAAGACCATCATTTTCCAAGACTTTCTGCCATCGATCTGCAAGCTTTCGTATCTGGTCAAAGTACCATTCAGCTGGCTCCGAATCAAAGAATTCTTGACACGCTTTCTTCGACTTTATCAAACGTGTCGTATCGGCGGCCCTTCAGAAAGTGTTGCATTGAGCGGAAAAGGCCGTAATCTGATGGAGCACAGTCAGGACTGTAGGCTGGATGTGGCAAAACCTCAACGTCGTCCAGCTCTTCAAACTTGTCTTTGGTCTTCCTGGCGGTATGTGACTTGGCATTGTCCTGCTGCATCAAAGCGCACTTTCGGTTGATCAGAGCCGGGTACTTTTGCTTCAACTTTTCGTAGACCCGCTTAACACAAAATGCACGATTCCTTCCAAGTTCCACCAAACGCACAACACGTCTTTCTTGCCGAATCGATCTTGTTTTGGAACCGATGGTGTCTCTTGCTCTTTCTGAAACCATCGCCTGTTTCGATTGTGCTGAACCAGATAGACCCATTTCGCTAGTGTTTACGAACTTTTAGGACAACCTAATGAAATATATCAGAGCAGTTTCATTACTGGTGTCTGCATGTTTCATTCCCCATGTGCCGCAGAGAAAGGTCAAGAAATCAAGTACGTGAGTCACTTCCTGGCAAAATTAGACCTTAAACGAATTCAAGCCAATCGGTATTTTCTTCTCCTCTTATTTTCTTTCGCCTTCAACCAACTCTTACAAAATAAACGGCGATAGGGAGTGGGTGATAGGAGCAGGTTTTGATCAAAATGGATGCTTCTAGTCCTCAATCTACACTTTGGCGGCGAAATTAGTCATCTAAGCCATCATCATAAAGGAAGCGATTATCAAAGAAGAAATTAAATTCTTGGATGCGAAATAAAGCAGAAGAAGCCGGTGTAAGTTAGAAAGGAAGCTTTTTCGGGAAAGAATATTGACGTCAGGAATTCATGTCAAGAAAAAATCTAAAAAGCGCGGGAATATTTTACATCAAACAAGTAAGATGAGATATAAAATTTCGCTAAAAGCTAGCTTCGAGAATTACAAGGTAAGATAGTTATTTTTATAGCAGATAAGAATGTTATGAATGAATGCAAGGAAATGATTTTAATAACAGAAAGATGGTGTCAGTCCATATGAAGAAATGATTTTAATAATCGAAAAAGGATGATGTGAATATATGTATGTGTAGAAATGGTTTTGATCTATCTAAATCTAAACTTATTTATAAATGGAACTTTGTGTGTGTGTGTGTGTGTGTGTGTGTATGTGTGTGTGTGTGTGTGTGTGTGTTTGTGTGTGTGTCCCTGTTACCTATAGACTCATAAACAGCTGAACCGATTTTCTTAAAAATTACACAGTTGTACTATAAGCGTCTGCGAGTGTTCTTAGCTAGGTTTTGTGTCGAGGTACCCCCAATAAATATCGAAAATCGACAATCGAAAAAATCGAGTTATAAAAGGAGTGGTCCGATTTTAATCAAATTTGATACACTCATAGACAAAGACATAAGAAACGATATTCAGAAGTTTCAAGGTTGCAGTTCTTACAATAGTGCAGAAAATCGATAATATATATATATATATATATATATATATTAAAGGCAAGATGTTTGTGTGTGTGTCTGTTTATCTGCCTGTATGTCTGTATTTTTTCAGCCCTTTTATTTTAGTTTTTGCTTCGGATTTGGCTCTAAGTAGGTATAGTTGTAGTTCTTAGTTTCAGCCATGATACCATTTACTCAGAGGATTTATTTAGCCGTCAAAATTCAGTTTATGACGAAAAAACTTATTTAATATCGATACCAGGAAATCAAAATTTGACTTACATCCATTCATTTTTCTTTCAGTTTACGATTTCGCTTTAACTTGAAACAACTATCGCTTTTTTAGTCTTTCATGTCAACGTCCAAAAGAGTCTGAGCTCCAGGAGCATGGATTAGTTTTAAAGCTTTCATTACACCCGAGCAACGGCGGGCTATACTGCTCGTAATTACATAAGAATGTTGTCAATGTTTATGGAACTAGCACTAGGAATACAAATTAGTGTGCAAATAATTTAAAAAGAATCATTTATATTACTCACTGTTTAACGTCGCATTGAATGTCTTCCAGTAAAGTTCCGATACATTGTTGTAAGGCTGCTAATTTTTCCGTGTACTTTTTTTTTTTACTTTCAGTAATATTTTCTTTTTTTTTTCTGTCAATCTTACAGGTACCAAGGAATGCAGAACGTCACCAGTTTAAAAAGAAAATTCTACGTTTACTTTATCACTAAACAGGTATCTACTTGTAAAAGTCCGTTTGCTTGGAGGAAATCCTGCCACAAACAATACGTTCTCGTCCAACCTTGACTGAAGGCGAGCGAAAATTCGATGAGGCGTTGTAAAACAAAACGCTAGCAAGAATCCATCTTTTGCCCCCCACATGAACGCCGCATTAGAATTCAACAGTTCAAACATGACCGATAAGCCAAATATTTACGAGAAATGAAAAAAGAAAAAGATTACTGTAGCGGGTTGATAGAAGTAATTCAAATGTTTGTATCAGATTTAAGTCCTGTCTCGAAAGAGCCTCCATTAAAATTACTCATTTATTTTTTTTCTTTCGTAAAGACAGGTAATTAAATTATCAAAATCTTTTTTTTTATATTTTCAGAACTTCTACATAACCTTATGGAAAAACGATATGTAATTATTTTTTAAATATCTTACTGCCAATTTTAGGATATGCGTTGTGGTGCAGTGGATATCGGCTCGGAACGAGAAAGTTGGGAGCCGAGTTCAAATTCCAGTTGAATTCATTGCATTCACTTACGCGCAAATACCCTTGGGAAAGGTATTAATCCGTCTCTTCCTTCCAGTTATGGGTTAAATAATAGGACAGATTGGGTTCTATAGCCTTGGTCGGCAACCAGTCTACCGCAGAAAGCAATGGCAACCTACTGCGGGATAATCTTCTGCCTAGTCAGTCATGTCTCTTTCGAGACATGATCGCCCAAGCGTGTTTCACGTATGGCACTTAACTGACTGACTGACAATTTTAGGGAAATCTATGATAAAGTAGAAAGTTTTCTTTTGTCATATTTCGACCTTTAGGACAACATTGGACTAAAGTTATGCTAATGCCGATTTGTTTCTACTTCTTCTATTTGCCCTGTCCATTCAGGACGTAGACGATCATGACTTTCCACGTCTCCCTATCCCTGGTGGCCCTTAACAAGCTTTCTCCCGTTACACAACACAACCCCTGTTCTGTCACCCACCTTATCAGGTCCTTCAAATATGTTATTTACTGTTTCCTCTGTCTCTTTTTCCCTCTATCTGGCCTGTTAGTATCAGGTTCTCCAAGCCCACTTTTCTCATTGCATGTCCCAGGTATTTTAGTTGTCTCTTCCTGATGCTCAGTATTAATTTCCTTTTCGTTTTCATCCTTTCCAAAACATCATCATTGCTCACATGCTCGTTCCATAATATCCGCAGCATCCTTCTGTAGAACCACATTTCAGTTGCTTCAAGTTTTTCCTTCATCTTCAATGATATTGTCCAACATTCACTGCCATATTGAAGAACTGACATCACATAGCAATCCAGTACTCTTTGTTTCTAGCGAAATTTTCCTGTTCCTTAATACTTTACTCAACTTCTGGAATGCTTCCTTTTGCTTTTGGATCTCAGGAATATAAATGTATAGAAACTGATGTGGCCACAAAGTGAGGGGTCAGTTTATATATTGATTGTAATATGAAACTCATCCCCCACTTTATATCCAGTATGCTTTCATCTTTGATGATATTGTCCAACATTCATTGGCATATTGAAGAACTGACATCACATAGCAATCCAGTACTCTCTTCTTTGTTTCTAGTGAAATTGTCCTGTTCCTTAATACTTTACGTCCATTTCAAAACCTCCTCTTAAAATGATTGGATTCTATAGCCTTGGCTGGCAACCAGTCTACCGCAGAAAGCAATAGCAATCTACTGCGGGATAATCTTCTGCCCAGTCAATCATGTCTGTTTTTCATGACAATGTCGCCCAAGCGTGTATCTCGTATGGCACTTAACTGACTGACTGAATGTAATAGTAAAAATTAATTAAAACTTCTATTGGGCATAAAGTGGAGGATCGGTTTTCTATTGTTATGAAGTAATAAACTGATCCCTCACTAATTACTACTTATTAATATAATGATGTAATATAATTTATCTTTTCTCACTCCAGTTTTGGGTTAAATAACAGGACAGATTGTGGTGCATTAGATATCACCTCGGAACGAGAAATTTAAGAATTAAGTTTGAATTCCAGTTAAATTCGTTGCAGTCACTTTCGCGCTTGATTTACATTATCTGTTTGGAAATGTCTTGATCTGCTTCTTCTCTCAAGCTACGGGTCAAATAACAAAACAGACTGGGTTCTGTAGCCTTCGTTGGCAACCACTCTTTCACAGAAATTAATGGCAACCTACTGCGGAAAAATTTATTTGCCCAGTCAGGCATATTTAGTGTATTAAGGCAGTAGATAATTTTCTAAACATATATTGTTAAATTTCAGAGACAATAAATATCTCTTATGTTTAATCATGAGCCATCCTAAACATCGTATTTTGACTTTAATTTCAGGTGAATATGAAGACAAAAATTGTCCAACATTTGTATATATTTTTATTATGCTTGTTCTAAGCTTTCAGCTCACATGAGCCATCTTCAGAGAGGTTACAGGGATGTTAACATAAAGACATCCACCATCAAAGATGATTTTATCTTGAGCTGACATAAAAAACATAGCCATGTAGGTAATATTAGACAGATTTTAGTCAGTAACACAATAACGCTCACACAGTAAAAAGAACCTTCAGTTATTGGAGGCCATCTACATTAAATCCAAACAACTCACACTTAAGAAAATCACGTTTAAATCTAGTCATAACACATTACATTGTACTTAAATATATGGTTCTTTTATCATTTCGAGCTCTCACGCGGTGTGACGCCATAGAAACGCATTACAAATTTACGAACTGCGTCTGCTATTTGGTGACTGTTATCTTTGCTTAGCAATGTTTATTTCAGCACAAGATAAAATCATCTTTGATGGTGGATGTCTTTAATATATATATATATATATATATATATAATTTTCAAACGATGGTGTGTGCATATATATATATATATATATATATATATATATATATATATATATATAGTGTATCGAGGCAGCAAATAATTTTCTAAACATATACTGTTAAATATAAGAGACAATGAATGTCTGTTATGTTTAATAATGAGCCGTTCTAAACGTTGTATTTTGGCTTTAATTTCAGTTGAATATAAAGACAAAAATTCCCCAACATTTGGATAATTTTTTATTAAGTTGGTTCTAAGCTTATAACCTCTCTGAAAATGGCTCATGTGAGCCGAAAGCTTAGAACCAACTTAATAAAAACTTATTCAATTGTCTTTATTTTCACCTGAAATTAACGCCAAAATACGATTTTTAGAACGGCTCATGATTAAACATAATAGACATTCATTGTCTCTTATATTTAACAGTATACGTTTAGAAAATTATCTGCTGCCTCGATACATTATGTATACACACACACACACTCACGCATATATATATATATATATATATATATATATCATAAAACTATAAATCTTTTCTGAAAAATTTAAAGTGTAGATGTTTTCATGATGTTTCGCATTCAGTTAAAATACCACATTTACTATCTTTATATTGGGTTATTTAAAGGCAACCAAATTCCTACAATATCTAGATGCTCAGCTTCATTCTCCACAGAGGCAAACTCCTCTTCCATACAGAAAGTGATCTCTCCTTCATTTGCCGCTGCTACATCAGCTGAGTATAAAAGCCGAGAAATTAATTTGTAATCTGTTGAAAGCACAGCATCAATAAATTTGATCACCAAGACTGTATGTGCAAAGAATTGTGCTCGTAATGCTCTTGAGACAGCTTTTATAGAAAGAATGTGTAACACTAAAGTTTCCACGTAGATACTAGCCAGTTACTTAGACAAGCCAGCACCATTCCGTTAGACTATTTTTCTGAACATAAGGATAAGTTTCATTTTGAAGAACTCATTGAAACAAACCAGAACCTAATTTTCTATCCTAGGAAAGATCGTGCAAATATATTATATTGAAAAATGTGCGCAGGAAAAATAATATTCTTAAAATTATATTAAACCTGAAAAAGAACAGGATAAATAATTAAACCTGGAAAAGTAAAGGAAAGATATTGTAGTGAAGTAAAAATAAGAAATTCCTTACTTAACATATTGCATTCAAATTTTATTTTCAGCTGCAATATTTTATTCCCTAAGACTATTTTTTCTTACCAGAAGGATAAGTTTCATTTTGAAGAACTCATTGAAACAAACCAGAACCTAATTTTCTATCCTAGGAAAGATCGTGCAAGTATATTATATGGAAAAATGTGGGTATGAAAAATAATATTCTTAAAATTATATTAAACCTGGAAAAGAACAGGACAAGTAATTAAACCTGGAAAAGTAAAGGAAAAGATATTCTAGTGAAGTAAAAAATAAGAAATTCCTTACTTAACATATTGCATTCAAATTTTATTTTCAGCGGCAATATTTTAACGAAGGAATTTCTTATTTTTTACTTTAATAGAATATCTTGTCCTTTACTTTTCCAGGTTGAATAACATGTCCTGTTTTCTTTCAGGTTTAATATAATTTGAAGAACATTATATTAGGTGGCACCTACTTTGAATACGAGCGTAACACAATCTTCTAATGTAAAATTTCTTTGTTCAGTCTTGTGTTAAAGATAGTAAATATTAACATTTATTTTCTGTTCTTGCTATTTATAATTATTGTCCATAATTGTATGTTTCTTAGAAGAAATTTTTTGGGTTGGGCGTTTAATAAGATACTTAAAAATTCGGTATCTGGCATTTTTCGCTAAAATACTCGTTTGAATAGTTTGTTCCGATTCATGTCTTGCAGAAGCAATATGCACTGAGAATTACTCTTCAACGAGACACGCCCTCTCTCGAAATCCAACCCATGTACTTTGTAGATGTTTTTTACCGAATGCAAATATTTTAATCGGAAGTTTTTTCATATTGTTTTGGATGAGAGGAAAGAAAAACTTTCGACAATTCATTCTATAAATAAATTTTGCATTCTACCAATCTCTCCACTCGAAGAAATCTACAGAGGCTGTAGAAATATCTGGAAGTTCTAATAAAATGGCGGCTATTACGTCGACAGCTGCGAGCAACAAGGAAAACGGAAGAAGACAATCGGATCTGCATGTATTTAGGATTCCTTCTTCTATGTGCCGCGCCGCTTCACGACGGAGATGATCATGGCCTTCCACAACTCCCTATCGCTTGTAGCCCAAGTACAAAAAGTATGTCAAGCGTGGCTCTTACTTGTCTCTTCTTCCATCTATCCGTCCAATGAGCATCAGATTTTTTAAGCCAAGGGGTCGGTAACCTATGGCCCGCGAAGGCATTTTGACAACGCTTACTTTCATGTGTCATTTCAAATCTTTATGGAACGCTTACTTTCATGTGTCATTTCAAATCTTTATGGAACGCTTACTTTCATGCGTCATTTCAAATCTTTATTGAACGCTTATTTTCATGTGTCATTTCAAATCTTTATTGAACGCTTACTTTCATGTGTCATTTCAAATCTTTATGGAACGCTTACTTTCATGTGTCATTTCAAATCTTTATGGAACGCTTACTTTCATGTGTCATTTCAAATCTTTATGGAACGCTTACTTTCATGCGTCATTTCAAATCTTTATTGAACGCTTACTTTCATGTGTCATTTCAAATCTTTATGGAAAGCTTACTTTCATGTGTCATTTCAAATCTTTATGGAACGCTTACTTTCATGTGTCATTTCAAATCTTTATGGAACGCTTACTTTCATGTGTCATTTCAAATCTTTATTGAACGCTTACTTTCATGTGTCATTTCAAATCTTTATGGAACGCTTACTTTCAAGTGTCATTTCAAATCTTTATGGAACGCTTACTTTCAAGTGTCATTTCAAATCTTTATTGAACGCTTACTTTCATGTGTCATTTCAAATCTTTATGGAACGCTTACTTTCATGTGTCATTTCAAATCTTTATGGAACGCTTACTTTCATGTGTCATTTCAAATCTTTATGGAACGCTTACTTTCATGCGTCATTTCAAATCTTTATTGAACGCTTACTTTCATGTGTCATTTCAAATCTTTATGGAAAGCTTACTTTCATGTGTCATTTCAAATCTTTATGGAACGCTTACTTTCATGTGTCATTTCAAATCTTTATGGAACGCTTACTTTCATGTGTCATTTCAAATCTTTATTGAACGCTTACTTTCATGTGTCATTTCAAATCTTTATGGAACGCTTACTTTCAAGTGTCATTTCAAATCTTTATGGAACGCTTACTTTCAAGTGTCATTTCAAATCTTTATTGAACGCTTACTTTCATGTGTCATTTCAAATCTTTATGGAACGCTTACTTTCATGTGTCATTTCAAATCTTTATGGAACGCTTACTTTCATGTGTCATTTCAAATCTTTATGGAACGCTTACTTTCATGCGTCATTTCAAATCTTTATTGAACGCTTACTTTCATGTGTCATTTCAAATCTTTATGGAACGCTTACTTTCATGTGTCATTTCAAATCTTTATTGAACGCTTACTTTCATGTGTCATTTCAAATCTTTATGGAACGCTTACTTTCAAGTGTCATTTCAAATCTTTATGGAACGCTTACTTTCATGTGTCATTTCAAATCTTTATGGAACGCTTACTTTCATGTGTCATTTCAAATCTTTATGGAACGCTTACTTTCATGTGTCATTTCAAATCTTTATGGAAAGAAAATTATAATTCAACAATTCTACCTCAATTATTTAAATTAACCAACAAAAGAACAGTTATGTGCGTTGAGGTGCAGTGGATATCGTCTCGGATCGAGAAATCAGTGAGCCGAGTTCGAATTCCAGTTGAATTCTTTGCATTTACTTACGCACAAATACCCTTGGCAAAGGTATTAATCCGTCTCTTCCTTCCAGTTATGGGTTAAATAACAGGACAGATTGGGTTCTATAGCCTTGGTCGGCAACCAGTCTACCGGAAAAAGTAATAGCAACCTACTGCAGGAGAATCTTCTCTCCAGTCAGTCATGCATCTTTCGAGACATGATCGCCCAAGCGTGTATCTCTTAACTGATTGAATTTTTCTGAATGTGCATTTATGGTACAGTAGATATCGACTCGGAACGACAAACTGGGATGCCGAGTTCGAACTACATTTTAATTATTTGCATTCACTTTCGTGCAAATACTCTTGGGAAATGTATTAATCCGTTTTTCCCTCTAGTTATGGGTTAAATAACAAGACAGATTGGGTTTTATAACCTTGGTTGGCAACCAGTCTACCGCAGAAAACAATGGCAACCTACTGTGAGATAATCTTCGATTCAGTCAGTCATATCTCTTTTGAGACATGATCACCCAAAGCATGTATCACGTATAACACTTACCTGACTGACTGAAAATCAAGCCAGTAGAGAAATTTAAATATCTGGGAAGTGTCCTAACAGGGGACAGAAAATGCGAGACTGAAATCTGAAGACGTATCTGGGTGACCACGCATGCATTCCAAATTTTATGCAGAGTATCACGAGACAGAAAAAAATCGTTAGAAACAAAGAAAAGATTACAGAACTGTTACGTGATATTTATACTCCTGTATGACTTGGAATACATGATACTATCCTCAAATGGGAAGAAGAGACTTGAAGCAACAGAAATGTGGTTCTACAGAAAGATGCTGAGAATACCATGGACTGAACATGTAAGCAAATGACAAACCTCTAGAGACAATGGTATTAAAAATGACATTTATCCTTAACATCAGCAAAAAATAGTTGAAATTTCTATGGCACATAGTGAGAAACAAAGAAAAGAGTACTGAACTGTTATGTAATATCAGTCCTATATAGCAGTGAATGCTGGCCAATCTCCTCACAAATGAAGAATAGACTTAAAGCAACAGAGACGAGGAAAACAGTACAGCATTGTTAAGTTATATCAATCCTTTTATATGACAGTGAATGCTGGACAATCTCCTCAAAGATGAAGAAGAGACTTGGAGCAAAAGAAATCTGGTTCTACAGAAAGATGCTGAGAATACCATGGACTGAAAATGTAAGCAAAGGACAAAGCTCTAGAGAATGGTATTAAAAAGGACACTTATACTTAAAATCAGGAAGAGATAATTGAAGTTTCTAAGGCCCATAATGAGAAACAAATAAAAGAGAACTGAACAGTTATGTAATATCAGTCCTCCTCTATGGTAGTGAATACTGGACAATCTCCACAATGATGAAGAAGAGACATGTGGTTCTACAGAAAGATGCTGAGAATACCATGGACTGAACATGTAAGCAAATGACAAAGCTCTAGAGACAATGGCCACAAAAAGGACAGTTATACTTAATATCACGAAGAGATATTTGAAATTTCTAGGGCACATAATGAGAAACAAAGAAAAGAGAACTAAATTGTTATGTAATATTAGTCCTCCTATATGGCAGTGAATGCTGGACAATCTCCTCAAAGATGAAGAGACTTGGAGCAATAGAAATGTGGTTCTACAGAAAGATGCTGAGAATATCATGGACTGAACATGTAAGCAAATGCCAAATCTCTAGAGACAATGGTAATGAAAAGGACATTTATACTTAATATCACGAAGAGATATTTGAAATTTCTAGGGCACATAATGAAAAACAAAGAAAAGAGAACTGAACAGTTATGTAATATTAGTCCTCCTATATGGCAGTGAATGCTGCACAAAGATGAAGGAGAAACTCGAAGCGACAGAAATTTAGTTATACAGAAGGATGCTGAGGATACCACGCGAAAAATGTGCGCAAAGACGAGGTTTTGCAGCGGATGCAAACGAAAAGGAGATTTATATTTGGCAACAGGAAAATACAGCTGACGTTTCTGGAGCACATAAAGAGAAAAGAGGCTTCGAGAATCTAATACTAGCAAGACAAATAGAAGGAAAGTCAGACAGGGGAAAGTAGTGAAAGACATACTTGATAGGCTTGAGCAAGTGTATAGCGGAACAGGATTTGGGAAAGATATCAAGAAGATAAATGTTAAAAGCAGAAAATATATGGGGAAGTGGAACTCTATGAACGCCCACGTCCTGAAAGAACACGGCACATGAAGAAGATTTAACAATAGCAGTATTATTAAAAGTAGTAGTATTATGCGAGTTAACAAAGAAAATAGTTCTGGATTGTCCTAAATTTGTATATATTCCTTTTTCTAGTTTAACGCTTTTAAGTTTCAGTAAACTAGTGGCGAAGGAAGCATTCCAGAAGTTGAGTAAATTATTAAGAAACAGGACAATTTCGTAAGAAACAAAGAAGAGTGTACTGGATTGTTATCATACGTCTGTTCTTCAATATGACTTCGAATTCTGGAAAATCTTCTTAAAGATGAAGGAAAGTCCGGAAGTCACCAAAATGTGGTTCTACAGAAGAACGTTGACGGAACATGTGAGCAACGACGAGGTTTTGAAGAGAATGGACACGAGAAGGAAACAGTTTCTAAACATCAGGAAAATACAGCTGAAACCTCCTACAGAAGGTAGATGAAGAGAGTGACAAGAAAGGACTAGAAATAAACTACAAAAAAACAAAACAAATGCATGGTCATCCACAAAAAGAGCAGCCCAATATGCCAAATCCAGGTCAGGGATACTAAGATCAAGCAGACACAAGAAATTAAATACCTGGGAAGTGTTATAAGAGAAGAAGGAAAGTGCGACACTGAGATCCGAAGGCGAATTGGCATGGCGAATAAGCATTCCAGAAGCTGAGTAAGAGACAGGAAAATTTCGCTAGAAACAAACAAGAAAGTACTGGATTGCTACGTGCTGTCTGTCCTTCAATATGGCAGTGAATGCTGGACAATATAATCAAAGATGAAGGAAAAACTTGAAGCAACTGAAATGTGGTTCTACAGAAGGATGCTCATGGATCGAACATATGAGCAATGACGAGGTTTTGGAAAGGATGGAAACGAAAAGGAAATTAATACTGAGCATCAGGAAGAGACAGTTAAAGTTCCTGGGACATGAAATGAGGAAGAAGGGTTTGGAGAGTCTGATACTAACAGGCTAGATAGAGGGAAAAAGAGACAGGGGAAAGCAACGGATAACATATTTGAAGGACCTAATCAGGTGGATGATGGAACGTGGGTTGCGTGATGTAACAGAAGAAGTCGTGCTAAGAGACACAAGGCTAGGGAGATGTGGAAAGCCATGATCGCCTACGTCCTGAAAGGACAGGGCATATAGAAGAAGAAGAAGTCCAGGGTATAACGATATCTGGCAACAAGGACTCTGATACGGAGATTGGGGTTTTTGAGGAGGATGGAACCATCTCTTAATTGATGTTGTTCCTCGGTCCAGCCTGATCCGGGTTGATAGAACCAGTTAAAGCAACAGCTGTTGACAAATAGTTAACATCGCCAGCAAAAACAAAATCCCATGAAAATATAAAAATACATTTCTATTATAAAAATCTAAACTTATTTATAAATGGAACTTTGACTCTGTGTGTGTGTGAATGTGTGTGTGTGTGTCCGTTATCTATAGACTCCAAAATAGCTGAACCTATTTTCTTGAAAATTTACGCAGTAATACGATAAGTGTCTGCGTTCTTAGCTAGGTTTTGTGTCGAGGTACCCCCGATAAATATCGAAAATCGACAATCGAAAAAATCGGGTTATAGAAGTAGTGGTCCGATTTTAATCAAATTTGATACACTCACAGACAAAGACATAAGAAACGATATTCAGAAGTTTCAAGGTTGCAGTTCTTACAATAGTGCAAAAAATCGATACTATATATATATATATATAAAAGGCAAGATATGTGTGTTTGTTTATCTGCCTGTATGTCTGCATTTTTTTCAGCCCTTTTATTTTAGTTTTTGCTTTGGGTTTGGCTCTAAGTAGGTATAATTGTAGTTCTTAGTCTCAGCCATGATACCATTTACTCAGAGGACTTATTTAGCCTTCAAAATTCAGTTTACGACGAAAACACTTATTTGATATCGATACCAGGAAATCAAAATTTGACTTACATCCATTCATTTTTCTTTCAGTCTATGGTTTCATTTTAACTGGAAACAACTATTGCTTTTTAGTCTTTCATGCCAACGTCTAAAGAGTCTGAGCTCCAGGACCATGGATTAGTTTTAAAGCTTTCATTACACCCGAGCAACGCCGGGCTATACTGCTAGTACTTTTATATAAAAATACATTTTTATATATAAAAAAAAAAAAGAATAACCAACAATACCTATTTGTAGCAAATTACTAACAAATTCCACTCTTCATGGAAGAACTCTTTTTGGCATTAATCTGTAAAATATCTTAGAATTCCTTAAATTAAACTGTATTTGAAAATAAAACTTCACTATAATGCATTCATATCACCGATTCTAGTAATCATGTTCTCACAAACTACTCGTGCATCC
This sequence comes from Ascarosepion bandense, assembly GCA_037127315.1. NCBI lineage: Eukaryota > Metazoa > Mollusca > Cephalopoda > Sepiida > Sepiidae > Ascarosepion > Ascarosepion bandense. The sequence goes on from JBBBDQ010002007.1 coordinate 1,548,860, forward strand.
AGACTTACAACAAAGTCCCGCCCTTTTACAGTTAAATCAACCAAATGCAGACGACAATTCTACTCCATCAGCTTCTTTTCTCGCACTTCCACAAACTTGCTTTCCTGACGGCTACAACTTCCAGGAATTTACATACAATGTCAATTCCCATCTCTTATCCACTTGATTCAAGTCCTTTCTACATCACCACGTGTTATGAACGGGGTGTTTGTCGTCTCATAGCTATAATGCCTTAATTTGCAGTATAATTCATTGTCCGTGGACCAATATGTGTGTGCGTATGTGTAGCACGTGGGGATAGCATGGAATGATAGAAAAATAGCAATTTACTCACGGTTGACTTGAAGTATATATTTATTTTACACGAGAACATTACAACAGAGGTAGATACAGAATCACAGTCCCAAGTTACTGGTTTGTGTGTCACAACCATTAAGGCAGAATATATGTGTTCTTAACCATTGCGGGCCATATTCCAAGTCTATTTAGTGTCGCACATCTCATGTCTGAATGTTGCGTTGATCACGTGAGTCGCGTGGACTCACTTCCAGAGATGAAAAGGAAGGTACTCTGTTTGAAACAAGAAAGAGTTATTTCCCCTTGGAATATGTTTTTATTCGTCGTAACACCTTGTATATCTTGTTCTTTTCCTTTCTCTCTACCTTCACAACTGTCTTCACACCTGTGTTCCCATCCTTCTCTTGCCCTTTCTCTGACACCTCTTGTAACTGGTTCGTCTCTCTCTTCACTCTCCTCATGTCTAAAACATCAACTCTCTTATGTAACTCCAGCCCTTTCTACATCACCCCGTGTATCTTGTTCTTTTCCTTTCTCTCTACCTTCGCAACTGTCTTCACTCCTGTGTTCCCATCCTTCCCTTGCCGCTTTCTTTTACACCCCCTGTAACTGGTTTGTCTTTGTCGTCACTCTCCTGCTTAAACTTTTACTCTCTAACGTAACCCCCTGTGCATCAGTGGCGGTACCGCTTTGCTTGGGGTGAAACGATTAAAAAAATATGCATAAAATCTAAGTATCATCTACTATGTATTTTATTATAAAAGCAGAATAAAGTAGGTAATATTTCATTACTTCAGTGATCCTCCAAAAAATAAATTTCTGCATCAAATGACCCATAAAATGTTGATATGTAGTTAAACAATCAAAACCAAACTTTTCAATAAACCTGCTGATCAAAAAAACACTTTTCAGAGTTTTGATTGTTGTCAAGAGTTGATTTTGGGATTTCACTAACGCACGAAAGAAAGACGGACGCTTATCAAGAAAAGCAATACACGAAGACTGTTCAAGACGTCCTTAGACGTAGCATCTCATAGACCAGTTAAGGAAGCGACAGCTGATATTTTTGGAACTGGTTTTATCCTATTTTTCGCGGAAATTAATCTGTCGCTTTAACAAGACATATTTCTTTTCCGTTACGATAGGAAAGTAAGCACTCTATAAATCGAATTCCATTGGTATATAAAAATGGTTTTATCAGAATATATGATAAACGAGTGTAGCCCTACCGTCAAAAGTGACGGCAAAATTATTTGAAAGAATTATATATATATATATATATATATATATATATATATATGTGTGTGTGTGTGTGTGTGTGTGTGTGTGTGTGTGTGTGTGTGTGTGTCTTTAATATTGAAAGGAAAACTCAACGCATATTGAGACGATTATAAATCGAGATTTATTTCAATGGTGCAAGATTACTTACATTGTCTCACTAAGACCGTTGAAAAAGAAACAAACTCACTCCGTATACTTTTGGGATGTGCGTTGTGGTGTAGTGGATATCCGCTCGGAATGACAACTCGGGGAGCCGAGTTCGAATTCCAGTTGAATTCGTTTCATTCACCTATACGCAATTGCCCTTGGGGAAGGTATTAATTTGTCTATTCCTTCCAGTTATGGGTTAAACCACAGGACAGATGGGGTTCTATAGCCTTGGCTGGCAACCAATCTACCGCAGAAAGCAATGGCAACGTACTAAATAAAATACACGGCAAGAAATTTCGTAATTGGTAAAGTTTAATAACTTGTAGTAAAGAGGATGGACTGAGACGACGCTGCCCTGATATTGCCTCTCTTCATAAGCTTGACAGAATATATATATATATCTTCTGTTAACGAAATGGTTTTTAACAAGCAACAATTTGAAATTATTTGATTGATACTCGTATCTAAGTAGATATTCTGTTTATAATCAAACAGTATTATATATTTGTTTCTACCGGCCTGATTATTTACGATAATCATCATGTTACGGAAATTAACGAAGATTAACGAAACTTGGTTATAAACAACCGACAATTTGAAATGATTTGTTTAAACATTATTTTTAATGGACACTCGTATTTAAGTAGATATCCTGTTTATAATCAAACAGTATTATATATTTATTTCTACCAGCCTCATTATTTACGATAAACTTTTTTTACGAAAATGTGTGTCATTCGGTAGTATTCGAACCTGCGACCCTATCAACATAGAGGAAGGTACTAATTGATCCGGAGGTGGGGTCTTAGACCTTTCGACTACGAATGACCAACAGTATAAATGAAGTCAAATCAAGCCTATATAACACAATTTTTGATTCTACGTAAATGACCATCTCTGCTCTGAAATGTATCGTAATGTCAAAAAATCATTTCGTTAATCTTTGTGAACTTCCGTAACATTGTATGTTTACAGTTGTTGACATTACGATTCATTTCATAAGCTGACCAGTGTACTAAAAACAGGAAAATCTCATTAGAAACAAAGTGCTGGATTGCTATGTGATATCTTTCCTTCTGTATGGAAGTGAATGCTGGACGAACTCATCAAAGATGAAGGAAAGGTTTGAGGCAGCAGAAATGTGGTTTTACAGAAGGATGCTGAGGATAACATGGACGGAGCACGTGTGGAACGATGAGATGTTGGAAAGGATGGAAACGAGAAGAAAACTGATAATGAATATCAGGACGAGACAAATGAGGTTCCTGAGACATGTAATGAGGAAGGAGGGCCTGGAGAACTCGATACACACTGGTCGGATAAATGGAAGGAGAGACATGGGGAAGTACTTTGCGAAAAGTACTGAGCAAATGGTTGACGGAGCGGGCATGAGAAAAAATACCAAGAGAAAAATTTTTAAGAGCAACAAGAGACAGAGCCAAGTGGAATTCCATGATTGCCTACGTCCTGAAGGGACACGGCATATAAAGAAGAAGAAGAAATAAAACTAAAAGCATTTAATCAGTTTTAAGAAGATGTGGATTCATACCTAATCAGAATTTAATAAACAAATCAGGAATTATAATGTGGATATAAAGTGGGGGATCAATTCTCTATTGTAATCAATATATAAAGTGATCCCTCACTTTGTGACCATGCTACTTTCTATCCATTTATATTCTAGATTTATGGGTTTGAATAAATGGATTGCAGAGCAGGGGTTAGGAGAGATACCAAGAGAAAAATTACTGAGAGTGACAAGAGTCAGAGCCAAGTGGAATTCCATGATCGCCTACGTCCTGAAGAAGAAGAAGAAGAAGAAGAAGTTCATGCATTTACTTTCTAAATAATGTTTAATACAAAGTAGATCTTAATAATGTAATTTTGTTGTTAAAATGTTTTATAAAAGCATTATATTACTACACCAAAATGTTCATGTTTCAGAACAATACTGTTTTTTCTTCCGGTGATATATATTTTAAAATAAATAACGAGAATGAGTTATTGAGAAAATTGTTATGGGGGAGTTACCCACTTAATAATGGAATCTTCTTTGCTTATATTAACCGAGAGTTAATTACTCTCGAGGTCGTGTGCAGGAGTGAGAGAGACTCTCGTGAGGACTCTCGCGTGGAGTGAGCAAGGGCGACAAAGACTCTGGTTCCCAGTACGACTTCAGTTCAGCGCAACCCATTATTACTTTCCTCTCTATATCTCTTTGTATCTCTTTGTATTTGTTTCTATTTCTTCTTGACCTAATATATGTTCTTGAACCTACCATCTTGTTGACTTATTATTTTATGGTCCCATACCGGATCCATATTCAAAATATAAGACTAATTTATGCTTATTTAAAAAATTAGAGAGTGGTCGTTGGAGAATATGTTTGTAGGTGTGTCAATATTTGTTGGGTCACCTTCCCTGTTTACACTAATATGGACTCTTCCTAAGACTATATATAGTAGTAGTCACTAGTGAACTGCTGAACATAACAGTGTTAGTGTGTCCTAGCGATCTAGTCCTGAGAGTAATATTGCCAAGTCTCACGTCTCGTATTATCTAGTATTCTCTCGTATTCGACTAACCCTCTCTGTATATATTCCTCTTCAATATATTGCGTTTTCTACCGTATTACTCTACGTTGGGTATTTATTGGATCTAACCCCAGATCCACAACAATATTGTTCAATCAAAAATGTGAATTAGATTGAACTTTGAAGGTGAAACTTGGATCGCCAAAGATAACGGAGTCACCTAATGTCAAGGTATAACACTTCTCAATTTTGTCTGGGTAAGATTCATAGTGGGACATTACATTATTTAATGTTTAAATAACCATAAATTCATCTTATATTTTCTAAATACATAATTTTTACCATTTATTTAAAACATCAGGTTTACGGCCATATCACGTTGAATACAACGGTTCTTGCTCGATCACCGAATTTAAGCAAAGTTGAGCCTGGTCAGTACTTAGATGGGTGACCGCTTGGGACTACCAGGTGCGTTGCGGTGCAGTGGATATCGGCTCGGAAAGAGAAATCGGTGGGCCTAGTTCGAATTCCTGTTGAATACCCTACATTCACTTAAGCGCTAGTACCCTTGAGAAAGGAAATTATTCCGTTCTTTCCCTCCAGTTATGGGTTAAATAACAGGGTAGGACTTGGGGACCCTGCCCTTAAAAAAACAAATCCCAGTGAATCTTGATACTCGAAAAAGAAATGTATTATTAGACACAAAACTTATATAAAAAAACAATAATAAATTGTTGAAAGAAAAAGGTATTACCAGCAATAAATAAATAAAATTTAGTTGGCAATAAATGACCCACCGAGGTGTTGATATGCCATAAAACAAACCAACCAAAATTAAAACATCATCTCAAGAATAGCATTGTTCTGAAAATTTTTGTGTAGTGATATAATACTTTTATAAGGCATGGTAATAACAAAATTACAATCAATATATATATATATATATATATATATATATATATGTGTGTGTGTGTGTGTGTGTGTGTGTGTGTGTGTGTGTGTGTGTCTCTGTGTGTGTGAGTGTGTGAGTCTATCTAAAGTTATTTATAAATGAAACTTTGTCTGTGTGTGTGTGTCTGTGTGTGTGTGTCTGTGTGTGTCTCTGTGTGTGTGTGTGTGTGTATCTGTTACCTATAGACTCCGAAACGGCTGAACCGATTTTCTTGAAAATTGACACAGTTGTACTATAAGCGTCTGCGAGTGTTCTTAGCTAGGTTTTGTGTCGAGGTACCTCCGATAAATATCGAAAATCGATAATCGAAAAAATCGGGTTATAGAAGGAGTGGTCCGATTTTAATCAAATTTCATACACTCAGAGACAAATACATAAGAAACGATATTCAGAAGTTTCAAGGTTGCAGTTCTTACAATAATGCAGAAAATCGATAATATATATATAAAAGGCAAGATGTTTGTGTGTGTCTGTTTATCTGTCTGTATGTCTGTATTTTTCAGCCCTTTTATTTGAGTTTTTGCTTCGGGTTTGGTTCTAAGTATGTATAATTGTGGTTCTTAGTCTCGGCCATGATACCATTTACTCAGAGGATTTATTTAGCCGTCAAAATTAAGCTTACGACGAAAAAACTTATTTAATATCGATACCAGGAAATCAAAATTTGACTTACATCCATTCATTTTTTTTTCAGTCTGAAGTTTCTCTTTAACTGGAAACAATTATTGCTTTTTAGTCTTTCGTGCCAACGTCGAAAGAGTCCAAACTCCAGGACCATGGATTAGTTTTAACGCTTTCATTACGCCCGAGCAACGCCGGGCTATACTGCTAGTATATATATATATATATATATATATATATATATATATATATAACGGTTTTTATTATAGTAGGATAGATGTTTTATCAGCCTGATTCCAAAATGTCTGTGAAAACATTTAACTCATATAAATTCATTATTCAGTCCTCATGTTCTTTTCGCTTGTGTTCTGCGAACTTCAATTGCCGTTCGGTTAAATTTGATTTTGATTAGATGCACATGCTTCCAGCATTTTTGATAAAACTATTTATTCATGTACATTCATTGCAACATTATTCAAACCAAAAGTATTTTTCTGGTTTTTCTATGATTTCACCATAAACTACGTATTCCATTACTTTAGACTGATGCAAACATTTTTTAATCATTTCGCCTTAAGCAAGGTGAGAAAGCCACCTATTAAACGACGCGATCTTAAGAAAATGTCAAGACCAGTCTTTGAGATTTCACTCGCTCGATCGACTCAGACGATTAAAAACTTAAATTATTTTGCTTTACTGGCCCGCTGTCGATTAAAAATCTCGCAATGAGACGTGTCCGTTCAAATATAGAAAAACCCAACCCAACTTTTACAATCCAAATATATGCCATTTAGGATTCACAAGTTACTTAGAATGACCTACAATGACATTATTGAACTCTTTGATTTCGCTTCTATCGTCCCGGTCAGTGTAAACATTCGTTTAATTAACGCTTAGCCAAAATGCCTCGATTGCCCAGATTGCTTACGAAAAGTAAAAAGGAACATTTGAAAGAAAGAAAAAAATACGCATACTTTTTTTAAAAACACGCACCGAAAAACAAATTATACAAATAAGTAATTTCTTTTATAGAAAATCGTTGAGAAAATCAGAATTGTTACTTACTATTAGATGGAGGTTATAGTCAAACAGAAGAAAGAATCTAAGAATTTAGGTACCTCCACTCAATTGCCAAAAAAAAAAAAAACTGTATATAATCATGATGTTTAAAAGGCTCAAACTTAAGACAAACATAGTTTTATCATCAAAATATTTATGATATTATTATAAGATAAGATCAAATTTTGTTGTTATTATTTTTAAACAATTTTTAAATCCTTTTTAACACGTTCGAAATTTTAATTAAATTTTTTTTGTTTTCCGTCAATGATTCACGCTATGTTTACGTACGGCGACTATTAAGAAAATTGAGTCGATCGAGTAAAAATGATTTTGGGACGAGCAAATTTTCCCTCGCTCTTGACTATTTCTTTCTATTTCTTTCCTGAATCCATCTTGCACATTTATAGATTGACCCTTTATTTCCGTGTCATGTAGAATTGCAAAGTCGAGTTTCCAACTTAGAATCGATTACATTGCAGACCCTTCTTTGAATTTTGTCAAGAATCTCGAGAAACATAGAAGAACCACCAGACCAGATATGGCAGCAATATTCAATGCCTAGCAACTATTAGTTTTATAAATGTGCAAGGTTGATTCTGAAGTGAAACGTTGTCTGGCACAACAGAGTGAGCTAAATGTCCGAGCAATATAGGTAAGAACTGATTCTATATAATCACTTCATTTCATGTGAGCCCGGGCTTACGGCCATATTACGTTGAATACACCGGTTCTCACTCGATCACCGAAGTTAAGCAACATTGAGTCTGGTTCTGCACTTAGATGGGTGACCGCTTGAGTAATACCAGGTGCTGTAAGCGTTTGTCAGTTTATCGGCTCAGAAAGAGAAATCGGTGAGCCGAGTTCGATATTCCAGTTGAATACCCTGCATTCGCTTAAGTACTGGTACCCTTGGGAAAGGTATTAATCAGTTTTTTCCCTCCAGTTATGGGTTAGATAACAAGGGTAGGACTTGGGGACCTTGCCCTTAAAAATAAATCCCAATGAATCTTGATACTCGAAAAGAGAAAATGTATTACTAGACACAAAACTTATATAAAAACAACAATAAATTGCTGAAAGAAAAAGGTATTACCATCAATAAATAAATAAAATTTAGTTGGCAATAAATGACCCGCCGAGGTTGATATGCCATAAAAACAAAACAAAACCAACCAACCAATCATATGAGCCCAAGAACTTGTAAAAGAATTACTCTCCTGAGGGTTAGCATCAGTCATGCAGATGAAAAGTAGAAAAGTTTCTCTATGGTGATTTAAAGAATGCAGTTTTGTTTTAGGGGAGTTTACAGCTCATTCTTTTCCTGACTGAAGATTGTTTTTTAAAGTACTTGCCAGTTTTATTTTGTTGAACATATCAGACTTGCTATCAAGACAGGAGTAAATATTTACGTCAACAACATAAAAACCTTGTTCTATCAATCAATTTGGCCACATCTTTTATTCATCTCATTTAATAGCATCATTAATTTTCGCTGATTTGATTAATATCACCTTTATCTAAGTTATGTAGGCGCCCCTGCTGTTCACCTAAGTGTTCTCGACAAGATCCAAAGGAGAATCTGTAACGTGATAGGTCCTGACTTGGCAGCTCCAGCCACTTTCTCACCGGCGGGTTGTGGCTGCCCTCTGTCTATTATACAAATATATTCATGGCTTCTGCTCTGACGAACTTAAGTCACTGGTGCCCCGCCACTATAATTTACTCGTGCAACCAGACTGGCAACAAGGTCCCACCCACTTACAGTCAGATCAACCAAATGCCTTCCACATTTCTACTCCAACAGTTTCTTTTCTCGCACGTTCCGCCTGTGCAACTCCCTTCCGAAAACTTGCTTTCCTGACGGCTACAACTTTCAGGGATTTAAATGCAAGGTCAATACCCGTCTCTTATCCACTTAGCTTCAGTTCTTTCTACATCACCCTGTATATCTTGTTCTATCTTGTTCTTTTCCTTTCTCTCTACCTTCGCAACTGTCTTCACACCTGTGTTCCGATTCTTCTCTTGCCCTTTTTTTGACACCCCCTGTAACTGGTTGGTCTTTCTCTTCACTCTCCTCTTGTCTAAACTTTTTTATGTAGCCCCTCCCCCCGCCACTGCGCATCAGTGGCAGTACCGACTTTCTTAGGGTGAAACGATTTCTAAAGAATTATAAAAAAGAACGATTTTGGTTAGATCTTACTAACCAAAACTGTCTGGGTTCGATTCCTGGCAGTGGATGCGCACTGCTGAAGAGTCCCAAATATAGGACGAAACGGCTGTCCAGTGCTTTCTGCATTCTCTTGAGGTCGAATATAAAGCTCGATGATTAACTTAATAATATATATATATATATATATATATATATATATATGTGTGTGTGTGTGTGTGTTTGTGTGTGTGTGTGTGTGTGTGTGTCAGATCAAATAAATTGCAAACAATATGTTTGCTCATTTTTAATAAAATCTGTTCAAACTTACGGACAATCGCACCTTTAACCATCATAGACAATCGCACCTATCTCCCATTAGCATGGACCAGGCTTGCCTCCCAGAGAATAAAACACCTCCTTCGTCTCACACTTTCAGCAGACCTCAAGTGGAATGACTATATCGAATCCATTGCTAAATCCGCTGTTATGAAAGTCGGTTCTCTGTGCAGGGCCCGGAAGTTTTTCCGTTTGAATCTCTCCTGCACATATATATAAATCTACAATCCGCCCGTGCATTGAATACTGCTACCATATCTGGTCGTGTGCCCCTGCTACTCTCCTCGGGCTTCTCGACAAGGTGCAGTCTCTCTGTCACCGGCGTGACGTGGATTCCCTGTGTCTCTTCTATAAATACTTTCACAGCTTTTACTAAGATGAACTTAGATCACTGGTGCCCCCTAGGTACGATTTTGCACGAGATACTAGATTAACAACTTGATCCCACCCTTTTACAGTGAAACCGATAAAATGCAACCGCAACTTCTACACCAACAGTTTCTTTTCTCGCACTTCCCGACTGTGGAATTCCCTTCCACATGATTGCTTCCCCGACGGCTACAATATCCAGGAGTTTAAATGTAAGGTCAATAGCCACCTCCTAACACACTAACTCGCTCCCATTCTTTCAAACACTCTTCCCAGCTGCCCAACCCTCATCCTCGGTATCCTTACCCATCTATCACCTTCCTTCTGACATTTCCTACACCTAACCACTCCTTCTCTTTACCTTCCCCTATGTAGCCCCATGCGCAATAGTGGCAGTGGAATACCTTGCTTGGGGTGAAATGATAAAAAAAAATTCTAATCATTATTTTGTTAATTTTTTTTTCATTACAATAAATTTTGCGGCTTCCCGGGTCCTTGCGGGCCCCTAGTAAACTTACAGCACCCCGCAATTGCGGAGTCTGCGGGAGTCCTAAGCACGGCTCTGACAGCAAAAATAGATTACAAAGAAAATCAGATCAAGATGAGATGCTTAAGTCAAATGAAGGCCAAGCACGTAATCTAATATCGAGACTACCGCTCAAAAATAGAAACAAAGAGAAACGAAAATCGTCGAATACCATAAACCACTGACAAGAAAACACCGACATCACTTCAGCGATTAGCAAAAGATGATTATTTACTATTATTAAAAGTGCATGCAGAAAATGCAATTATGTAAAGCAATCTAGTGGGGGTATTTCAGTATTTGGCATGTGAAAAGCAAGAAGAAATATTAGTAAAATAAAACGGATAAATAAACCAAACCTAAAATCTAATCATTTTGAGTCAATTATAAGCTCAACCATTTCTGAAAGTTTCATCCGAATCTATCGAACGGGTCTTGAGATATCTTGACGACAGAAACAACCAAACAAATAAACGTGACCGAATACACTATCTTCATCTTAATTGCTCAATATCGGGATGGGGATAGAGCGTTGATAGCTTTAATACAAAGAATTTGTCACTTTAACTGAGCAGGTTCATGCTGACTTCGAAGTTTCCTGAGCACATCAGTATAATGTCTTTATTCATCTCACCACTTTGAATAAAAGGTTAGAAATGAAGCCCCTATCACTACTGGAAAGAGTGATGATTTTTGAGAAGATCTGTTTTCCTGAAAAATTGTTTTAAATAAAAAAATTTAAGAATTTCAATCGGTAGTTGATGTTCTGTGAATGAATGCCGAATATTTCTTTGCAAAGAAACGGCTAATAGGAACAATATCATTACTCAGTGATATATTTGTATAAATAGAATTACGTGAAAAAAAAAACAACCTGTTTCTCAACACCAGCAACAAGCGGAGACATTATCAACCAATGAGGTGATTGTCTATATTTCTGAGATGGGGTAGTATTTACAGTATTTACATTATTCGGACTATTGATCTAATATTTGTTGCCATTTGTTCGACATTTCGGCCGTTGTTCGCTCCGGCCTTCTTCAGGTGCTAGGAATTTTTAAACCTGGTTTTAAACCTGGTAAAAAAATGGTTACTGGACATTAATTTTATAAGTCCCAAAAATTCAGTTATTCTTGAGCTTAAAGACACACTGTCCAGTTGATACAGACGTTTGTTAGAGTTGTGAGTTCAATACAAGACCACAGCAGTGGTGAATAAGTAACTTGCAGGGTTAGAGGGAGATAACTCATGATTTCCATTACTACTACTAATACTCAAGTGATTGTAATAAAGGGTTCGGTTCGAAATTCCTATCACCTGAAGAAGGCCGAAGCGTACAACGGGCGAAACGTCGTACAACTGGCAGCAAAGATGAGGACAATAGTCCGAATAATGTAAATACTGTAAATACTATCTCATCTCAGAAATATAGACAAATAGAATTATCTATTATTAAACGTCGTACAAATGGCAACAAAGATGAAGACAATAGTCCGAATAATGTAAATACTGTAAATACTACCTCATCTCAGAAATATAGACAAATAGAATGATCTATTATTAAACGTCGTACAAATGGCAACAAAGATGAGGACAATAGTCCGAATAATGTAAATACTGTAAATACTACTTCATCTCAGAAATATAGACAAATAGAATGATCTATTATTAAACGTCGTACAAATGGCAACAAAGATGAGGACAATAGTCCGAATAATGTAAATACTGTAAATACTACCTCATCTCAGAAATATAGACAAAAAGAATGATCTATTATTAAACGTCGTACAAATGGCAACAAAGATGAGGACAATAGTCCGAATAATGCAAATACTGTAAATACTACCTCATCTCAGAAATATAGACAAATAGAATGATCTATTATTAAACGTCGTACAAATGGCAACAAAGATGAGGACAATAGTCCGAATAATGTAAATACTGTAAATACTACCTCATCTCAGAAATATAGACAAAGGGTTCGATTCGAAATTCCTAGCGCCTGATGAAGGCCGGAGGCGAAACGTCGTACAAACGGCAGCAAAGAGGAGGACAATAGTCCGAAAAATGGAAATACTGCAATGAGGTGTTCAAACGCAAATTTGAAAATCTAGCTAAGAACGCAGACACTTATAGTACAACTGTGTAAATTTTCAAGAAAATCGGTTCAGCCGTTGAGAAGTCTATAGGTAACGGACACAGACACACACACACACACACAAAGTTCCATTTATAAATAAGTTTAGATATCTGATTTCTCTAAAAATATTTATCTTCATATTGAAATCTAAGCTTTTGCACATTTTGCAGTAGTTCACGGTTCCTGCCTAGTCATGTATTCTTATATTCTCACGTAAACATATTGCGAATATAAAATTAGATACAGTTTAAAATTGGAGGTCGTTAGAGGATTACCCATAGCTTTACTAATCTGAAGAGGATTTGTAAGCAATAGGGGTATTAAAGTTGATCCGATTTCTTCGAGAAAATATTTTCAAATTATTCTTAACGTTTGATCTCATTCGTAGCAAATAAAGGACATGACTTAAAATAATATATACAATTTGTTGATGCATATCACAAACGTTTGCTTTTTAGCCTTTTGTTAAATTTCCAAATAAATTTGTATATATATATATATGTATGCGAGTGGGGGGGGGCAAGATTTTGAATCCATACTTTTCGTTAATTATGTTGTTATTTACATTATTTACGTAGAAGTACGCTTTCCATCTCATATCTAAATATCTAAACTTATTTATAAATGGAACTTTGTCTGTGTGTGTGTGTGTGTGTATGTGTGTGTATGTGTGTGTGTGTGTCCGTTACCTATAGACTCCGAAACGGCTGAATCGATTTTCTTGAAAATTTACACAGTTGTACTATAAGCGTCTGCGAGTGTTCTTAGCTAGGTTTTGTGTCGAGGTTATAGAAGGAGTGGTCCAATTTTAATCAAATTTGATACACTCATAGACTAAAACATAAGAAACGATATTCAGAAGTTTCAAGGTTGCAGTTCTTACAATAGTGCAGAAAATCGATAATATATATATATAAAGCAAGATGTTTATCTGTCTGTATGTCCTTTAAGCAAATCCACAATTTTTATCCGATTCTCACCAAACATCACACAAATATTCTTTAAGCTGAGTCTGAGCTCCAGGATCATGGATTAGTTTTAAAGCTTTTATTACACCCGAGCAACGCCGGGCTATACTGCTAGTCAGCAATCCACTTCTCTATTTTCCTTAGTAAACATAATTCATACATATGACGCTCAGGAATGGGTATATTCTTAAATGAACATTCCAAATCTATGCGTTCCATGTTATTTGATTTAAACAGTGCTCGAGAGACTAACCTAGAGCTATGATAAACGAGATTATAATCATATTCGTGTCGAAAACCTTCTTTGAAAACTTTCGACGGAAGAAAAAAAATGTTTTTTAAAAAAGAAAGAGCTTAGTACATGAACGTCAGTCAAAAGTGTTCGGACCGAGATCAGCACGAAGACCAAAGAAAAAACCCAGATACGAGTAGACATCTAACAGAAAGCGCCCAATACAGAGGTAGAGTGAAATAAATAGATAACACCTAATGTGCCAGACGAACCTACATTTCCATGACGATCCGTTTAGGTGAAACCTAGGTACGTTCGTCTGGCTCATTATTGGTTATCTACTTATTTTACTCTACCTCTGTATTGAGCACTTTCTGTTAGATGATTACTCGTATCGGATTTTTTTCTTTGGGCTTCGTGCTGATCTCGGTCCAGACACTTTTGACTGACATTCATATTCAAAGTTTTTTTTAAAATCATTTTTTCCTTCCGTCGAAAGTTTTCGAGGAAAGTTTTTGACACAAGTATAGTTATAATGTCGTTTTATATATATATATCAATTTTACATTGCGATATGGAAATTTCTATGTTTCGAGATAGGTTCTCATCATCAGGCAATGTTGGTGTGGTTGTGCAGATGATTTACATTTAAATGACAAATTCTTTCGGTTTGCTGTGAATGTATGTGGGTGTTTTTTGTGTGGCTAATCAGAATGGAGATTGACTTTGGGGTTTGACTCCGAAGAATACGTGTTAACCAACTTATTTCCTCTTTTTCTTTTTTCTTGACCCTATTCTTCTCTTGTCTGTTAGGAGATGGAAAGTGCGACACGGAGATCCGAAGGGGAATTGGCATGGCAAAGGACGCGTTCCAGAAGATGAGCAAAATACTAACACACAGGAAGATCTCAATAGAAACGAAGAAAAGAGTGCTAGACTGCTACGTGATGTCAGTTCTTCAATACGGCTGTGAATGCTGGACAATATCATCGAAAATGAGGACAAAACTGGAAGCGGCCAAAATGTGGTTCTACAGAAGGATGCTACGGATATCGTGGACTGAGCATACAAGCAACGACGAGGTGTTAGAAAGAATGGCAACAAAAAGGAAATTGATGCTGAGCATCAGGAAGAGACAACTGAAGTTCCTGGGACATGCAATGAGGAAGGAGAGCCTGGAGAATCTGATACTGACTGGACAGATAGAAGGAAGGAGAGACAGAGGTAGGCAGCGGATAACATATTTGAAGGGTCTGATCAGGTGGAGGACGGAATGGGGGTTGCCAGGAGTAACAGGAGCAAACATACTAAGAGCCACAAGGAATAGGGAGACGTGGAGAGCCATGATCGCCTACGTCCTGAAGGGACAGGGCGCATAGAAGAAGAATAATCTGATCTTATCTTTTTTCCCTTTAGTTTTATTACATTTGATGTGATATTCCTTTTGAGTACCAATTCTTTATTCTTTTGTTACTTATCCTTTTTAGTCTTTTTGTTAAAGAAAAGATCTTTCCCCAAAAACCCTAAACTTTGTTCCATCTGTCCATTTGTTGTAAAGATTTTTTTTTCCGTTACAAAGGGGGGGATTTATTTTTAAAAAAAGTTATTCTATTTTTGGCTTTATTTTATTTTCACTTGGAATTATATATATATATATATATATATATATATATATATATATTGTATTTTTCAGTACCCCCACGTCGCTCCCGAATGTAACAAATGATTGAAAATTAGAGTGGGTTTACCGGCAATACTGGAGGAAAAATTGCAAAAGGCCGAGAAGAGTTGATATAAGCGTCAATTTTCAGACGCCCACTATCGAAAGACGGAAAACGGAGTAAAGCAATCGCCAAAAATCTAGTTACCATAAATAGAATAACATTTCTGCTTAAACGTCTCTGCTGGTGTAGAATTTGCGTTTACATTTTTCTTGGTTTCACATTAAAAGGGTGGGACCTAGTTGCTAATCTTGTGGCTTGAGTAAATTCATAGATAGGGGGAACAAGTGAGCTAAGTTTATCGGAGCAGAAGCCGTGAAAGTATTTGTAGAAGAGACAGAGGGAAGCCATATTGCGTCGGTGAGAAAGCGACTGTATCCTAGCTGCCAAGTCCGGATTGATCACATTACAGATTCTTCGTTGGACTTTGTCAAGGCCCCCTAGGTGGATAGCAGGAGCCACCCGACCAGATATGGCAGCAGTATTCAATGAACGGGCGGATGTTTAGAAAAGGATGACTGTGTCTATAAAATGAGGGATCAGTTTATATATTGATTGTAATGTAGAATTGTTCCCCCACTTTATATCCACATTATAATAGTATAGAATTTTTTTTAATCATATCGCTCCAAGCTAAGTTCATCGGAGCAGAAGCCGTGAAAGTATTTGTAGAAGAGACTCAGGGAAGCCATATTGCGTCGGTGAGAAAGCGACTGTATCCTAGCTGCCAAATCGGGATCGATCACATTACAGATTCTTTGCTGGATTTTATCAAGGCCCTCTAGGTGGATAGCAGGAGCGACCTGACCAGCAAAGACAAGCTTAGTACTCAGTCATCGCGTATGTAAATTTGCCAGGTAAATTTTGACCAGCAGACCGGATGAACACGCGCTCAGTCCCCACTTTAAAAAACCCAACGGGTCACAACTCGCCTCTTTAAGTGTGTGTGGGTGTAAATAATTTGGCCCTTATGGCCAAGCGCAAAATGTAATTTTTGTTCTCATCATTCTAATCTGATTTTCTCTCTCTCTCTCTCCCCCCAGTTCTCATCATCATCATCATCCTGCGGCTTCGGCCGAGATAGAACTCACTACACCCTTCCACTATTCCCTATTTGTCATAGCTCCTGTAAGGTCTTTCTTTGCGATAGATGTATCTCTGTGTATCCTGTCTGGAAAGGTTAACTTACGAGATCGATTGCGAGATGATGGGTGCCTCCATAATACAAACGATGAAACAAGTTCATCTGTGGCACGTGCACAATGCCCAGCAAACTGGACACGTCACTTTTGAACTAAGGTTGATACTCTTGGTAGGTCTCCATATATCATTTCTAGAGTTGGGTGGTTTCGCCATGAAAATCAAGTACTCTTCTGAGAAAACGAGTATAACATCCATCTAAACGTCTCTGTTGTTTTGCTGGAAGAGTCCAAGTTTCAGATCCATAGAGTAAGATTGGTTCAATAAATGCGCGAAAAACTTGGATTTTGATCTTACGATCAAGATTGGATTTCCATATCTTATCCATTTTGTTACAAGCAGTCCATGCTATGCCTTTTCTGAAATCAAAGTCTTTTTCAGAATTCTTGATGTGAGATCCTAGATATTTGTAGTCATCAACGCGTATAAGGATGTTATTCGAGAGAGTTTTAATTTCATGATTACTGCGAATGTTAATTAGCATACACTCAGTTTGGGTTTATCTATCCTTCTTATCTTTCTTTCGTTTTCTCACTAAAACCAACCGATATTTCCTCCTTTTCCAAGCGATTAAAACTGATTTGTCAATTATATTTTTAGATACTGGCTGGGTGTAATGGTCGTGCGAACTAATCAATAAAGGTGCAAGCAGAATTATAATTCAGATGGTCGTATCCTTTCCGGAAAGACTTTGTATAATTCACGCTGCTGAAAGGATAAGAACAACCGGTTCCAACAGGGCCAAGATTAGTGCCAGTCTTACAATCTCTTGCCTATATTAATTCTACTAAAGCACCACTGATACGTGGCCATTAGGTTAATTGCCAGCATTAATTGACAAACCGATTGTTGATGGCAACACGACTTCAGGTCAGCATTAAAAAGATAAAAACTCAATCGCTATTAGTGAAGCCTAGTATTATCAAAACAAAGAAACAAATACATTTATATGATGGTATTGTGTCTTTTGGAGAAAGCCTACTTTAACAGGTGAGCGAAAAATTTCGAATATTGCCAACTGTTTCTTGTCAGATTCAAATGATATCCGACTGTGTCTGCCGAAGGTTCGATGAGTTGTCATCTTCCACCGGATCTAATTATTCCAGGTTTAAACGTAGGAGTTATTTTGGTCTTCAAAATACGCACACAAGTACCAGATAATTAATGAATAATGGCACCAGTAATACATAGGATAAAAGCAAAATGGTGATATATATATATATATATATATATATATATATATATATATATGTGTGTGTGTGTGTGTGTGTGTGTGTGTGTGTGTGTGTGTGTGTGTCCGTTACCTATAGACTCCGAAACGGCTGAACCGATTTTCTGGAAAATTTATGCAGTCGTACTATAAGCGTCTGCGAGTGTTCTTAGATTGGTTTTGTGTCGAGGTACCCCGATAAATATCGAAAATCGATAATCGAAAAAATCGGGTTATAGAAGGAGTGATCCGATTTTAATCAAATTTGATACACTCATAGACAAAGACATAAGAAACGATATTCAGAAGTTTCAAGGTTGCAGTTCTTACAATAATGCAGAAAATCGATAATATATATATAAAAGGCAAGATGTTTGTGTGTGTGTCTGTTTATCTGCCTGTATGTCTGTATTTTTTCAGCCCTTTTATTTTAGTTTTTGCTTCGCGTTTGGTTCTAAGTAGATATAATTGTATTTCTTAGTCTCAGCCATGATACCATTTACTCAGAGGACTTATTTAACCTTCAAAATTTAGTTTAAGACGAAAAACCTATTTGATATCGATACCAGGAAATCAAAATTTGACTTACATCCATTCATTTTTCTTTCAGTCTACGGTTTCGCTTTAACTGGAAATAACTATTGCTTTTTAGTCTTTCCTGCCAACGTCCAAAGAGTCTGAGCTACAGGATCATGGATTAGTTTTAAAGTTTTCATTCCACCCGAGCAACGCCGGGATATACTGCTAGTATATATATATATATATATATATATATATATATATATATATAGAGAGAGAGAGAGAGAGACAGACAGACAGACAGACAGACAGACAGACAGCCAGCCAGCCAGATGAATAATAAAAGACAAAGGAAGAACTTGGCCGAGGCACGGTAAATGTCAGGATTTTATTTTTCTGCAATTATTTATAAACTGAAGTTAAAATGTTAGTTTTTCAGAATGTTTTAATTTAAAAACGTTCATAACTATTAATCACGCTAACATAAATTCTAGGTAAGTTATGGTGGATTTTTTTAATCATTTCACCCAAGCAAGGCGGTACCGCCACTGATGTGCAGGGGGCAACATATGAGAGTTAAAATTTTAGACAGGAGGAAAGTGAAGACAATGACGAACCAGCTACAGGGGTTGAGAGAGAAAGAGTAAGATGAGGATGTGAACACAGGTGTGAAGACAGTTGCGAAGGTAGCGAGAAAGGAAAAGAACAAGATACACGGAGAGATGTAGAAAGGACTGGAGTTAGGTGAATAAGAGATGGGAATTGACTTTGCATTTGAATTTCTGGAGGTTGTAGCCGTCAGGAAAGCAAGTACACGGAAAAAATTTCTACAGGCGAGAAATGCAGGAAAAAGCTGATAGAGTAGAACTGGCGGTGGCATTTGGTTAATCTAAGTGTAAAATTGTGGGACCTTGTTGCCAGTCTGGTTGCCCGACTATATTCTTGTGAAGGGGATACCAGTGACCTAAGTTCGTCAGAGCAGAAGCCATGAAAATGTTTATAGAAGAGACAGAGAGAAGCCACATCCCGCCGATGAGAAAGTGGCTGGAGTCGATCTGCCAGGTAGGGACCAATCACGTTAAAGATTCTCCTTTGTAGCCTGTCGATAACACTGAGACAAACAGCAGGGGCACCTGACCAGATATGACAACAGTATTCCATATATATAAAATTATTTGCTTGAACATTTTTTTAATCGATGCCCGTATTTATGTAGATCAGTCAGTTAAGTGTCATACGTGAAACACGCTTGGGCGATCATGTCTTTTTCGAGACATGACTGACTGGGAAGAAGATTATCCCGCAGTAGGTTGCCATTGCTTTCTGCGGTAGACTGGTTGCCGACCAAGGCTATAGAACCCAATCTGTCCTGCCATTTAACCCATAACTGGATAGAATAGACGGATTAATACCTTTCTCAAGGGTATTTCTGCGTAAGTGAATGCGATGGATTTAACTGGAATTCGAACTCGGCACCCCGGTTTATCGTTCCGAGCTGTTTATAATCAAACAATATCATATATTAATTTCTACCTGCCTGATTATTTACGATAAATTTTTGTTACGAAAATGTGTGCCATTCGGCAGGATACGAGCTTGCGACCACTATCACTATAGGGGAAGCCACCAATTTATCTGGCTCGTCTTAGATCACTGACCTCAAATGATACCATAGCCTAAACTACGTACGACCACTTTTTCGGCATAAATTTTTGATACCTAAGATTGAAATGAAATGTTTAAAAGGAAAAAACATTCTTGAAGATTCCATTTTAGATTTAATTAAAAGCGTAATGATTAAATTTATTATTTACATTAAGTAAAAAATTCTGGTGTATTTCAGATAGAAATTACATAGATTGCAAGGTCACATTTAATTTTGATTTCTTAAAATGTTCTTAAAAACGACCATTTTCTTAATTTTAAGAAATTTGTAAACAAACAAAAATTCATCAATTTAAAAATATTTCAAAAGTTTTCTGACACTTTATTTTCGTAAAATTAGAAAATTGAAAGTTAAATTAATCTAATTTTAAAGGAAAAGTACTTACTTATAGCATAAAAAAGTAATATAAAACCAATTATTAACGATTGGTCGTGTTCATCTGATCGAATGTTTGACGAATTGTTGAATGACGAGGCGATGACAGCTTTCTACTTACGAACATAAAAACAATTTTCATAAATCTAAAAGGGAACGAACAAAACTCTTAAATTATGTAACCTTTTCATAATAATGGCAGTTTTAGTCAACCATACATGAAAATAAGGAATGTATTAAGTAAATAAAAATTATTTTAAAAATAGTGTGGCACCTCTACGTTTAATAATCTTTGCAATTTTGGACACGTAAATTTTGTTTTCACTTAATGTTTATATAACCTCCAGGGAAGGAACAAATACAGAATTTTATAGGATTTTAAACTATTAAATAATTATAATAAAAATGTAAAAAAACTTGAAAAATTTCTTTTAAAAATTCATTATTCATTAAAAAAATTTATTTCTTCAGATAATAATGCCCTTAATATTACTTCTTTACGAAAGCAATTAGAAGCTTTTCTAATTAAGTAATGCCATTGTCTTGTTGGATTTATTAGTTTTTTTAATTCAGAGCAGGTTTTCATTTAGTTGGGCACTAATTAGAAAAAAGAAAGTAGGTGAATAACAGTTTTCAAAGACCCCGACTTTAAACAAAAATAAACGTCAGCGAACAAAATGGTTATGTGCAAAATTTCATGAAATTAAGTAAGTGGATGGTAACATATTTAAAAACAAATGTTTTCGAATATTTTCTAAAATATTTTTTTAATAATTTAATTCATTTGTGAATAAGTCCTGAAAATTTCATAAAAATCGGACAATTATTTGATTTTTACAAGAATCTCCAAATTAATGTGTTTTCTACGGAAAAAACACGCAAAAAAAAACCGATGTTAATCGTTGGTGTAGGCGATGACGTAAACAAAACAAGATTTTAACCAAAATTTCGAACGTGTTACAAAGGATTAAAAAAATTTTAAAAATAATTTAAAATATTATGGTTTTTCTTTTAAATAATAACATGAACATTTTGACAATAAAACTTAATTTTCATTAAGTTTGTGATCTTAGTCGCAGGTTACCATTGTGATTGTTGGTCGTGGGTTATTTGTTGTTCAGGGTAGAGTCATTTTTGTGTTTTAGTTTGTTTGCGTACGTGGTCCTCGTTGTGGTTAGATTGTACATCCAGGATTATCATTGTAGTGAGAATTGTGTGAGATTTTTGGCTCCTTTTTCTTGTCTTGTGGTTTGATTTCGCATAAATTATCTCATTAAATGAGTTTGTTTAAAAAGTTCTGCTCTGTCCCACGGAGGCTGAAAAAGAATCCAATAGTGCAGTTGGGATAAGAGAGACTAGCAGGATAGCCTGGCGTTGCCCGTGTGTAATGAAAGCTTTAAAACTAATCCATGGTCCTTCGGCTCGGACTCTTTGGACGTGGCACGAAAGACTAAAAAGCAATCGTTATTTCCAGTTAAAGCGAAACCGTAGACTGAAAGAAAATGAATGAATGTAAATCAAATTTTGATTTCCTGGTATCGATATCAAATAGGTTTTTTTTTGTCGTAAACTAAATTTTGAAGGCTAAATAAGTCCTCTGAGTAAATGGTATCATGGCTGAGACTAAGAACTACAATTATACCTACTTAGAGCCAAACCCGAAGCAAAAACTAAAATAAAAGGGCTGAAAAAAATACAGACATACAGGCAGATAAACAGATACGCACACAAACATTTTGCCTCATATATATATATATGCGCTATTGTAAGAACCGCAACCTTGAAACTTCTGAATATCGTTTCTTATATCTTTGTCTATGAGTGTATCAAATTTGATTAAAATCGGACCACTCCTTCTATAACCCGATTTTTTCGATTATCGATTTTCGATATTTATCGGGGTTACCTCGACACAAAACCTAGCTAAGAACACTCGCATAGGCTTATAACAACTGTGTAAATTTTCAAGAAAATCGGTTCAGCCGTTTTGGGAATCTATAAGTAACGGACACACACACACACACACACACACACACACACACACACACACACAGACAAAGTTCCATTTATAAGTTCAGATTAAACATGGCGATAAAAATGTACTAGTTTGAAATAATGCTTCATCAGGGTTTTATGTATTTTCTAGTAACAGGGTTTTATGTATTTTCTAGTAAAAAATATTTTGGTAGTGTGTTTTCTCACGTTAAAAAAAAAGAGAGAAAAATGTCTATCGGTTGGTATAGTTGTTAAAATCTTGTGACAGTTTTTCAATGCTCCAAATTGATTTCATTTCAGGCCCGTTACTTTTGGTGTGTGTGAAATTATCTTGGCGTTAGAAAACGTTAACAGCTCGGAAAAGTTTTGATTTGCAAAGTTGTTGATCTGCTTCTGGTGACATTTATACTGAGTGCCGACGCACGTTTAGTAAGAACTTTATACGATATCAGGATTGATTATTGATTTTTCTTGGAAATGCAACACTCGCACCTCATAAATCATAGTTGCACATTTATTAGTCGTTATTGGTAAATTTTGAGACGTCAGTGTGTCGATGTTCAGCAAAATCACATCTTCTTCAGCAAAGCCAAGGAAAGAGATGTGCGTTGTGGTGCAGTGAATATCGACTCGGAACGACAAATCGGGGAGCCGAGTTCGAATTCCAGTTGACTTCTTTGCATTCATTTACGCGCAAATACCCTTGGGAAAGGTATTAATCTGTCTCTTCCCTCCAGTTATGGATTAAGTAATAAGACAGATTGGGTTCTATAGCCTTGGCTTGCAACCAGTCTACCGTAGAACGCAATGGCAACCTACGGTGGGATAATCTTCTGCCCAGTCAGTCATGTCTCTTTCGAGATATGACGCCCAAAAGCGTGTATCACGTATGGCAGTTAACTGACTGACTGAATATAATTGGGTGATCGTTTTTATATTAGTATGAAGTAATAAACTGATCCCCGCTAATTACTACTTATTAATATAATGATATAATTTATCTCTTTTCACTCCAGTTATGGGTTAAATAACAGGACAGATTGGGTTCTATAGCCTTGACTGGCAATCAGTCTACCGCAGAAAGCAATGACTATCTACTGAGGGATAATCTTCTGCACAGTCAGTCATGTCTCTTTCGAGACATGATCGCCCAAAGCGTGTATCACGTATGGCACTTAACTGACTGACAAGGAAAGGCTGCGGTTTTGATGTCTAGTATATGGAAGTAGTTGACTTATTCTGCGTTTCAGTTGTATTCTTTCGTTTGTTACGCGTAAGTTTAATTGAATCCTGGGCGGCATTATTGAAGAAAATAAGCTGTGTTTCAAACTTTTTAGAGGAAAGTCGTATTTTTCCGTTTGGCGAAAAATGTCCACATAGCGCGCCATGTTGCCGTGTGGGCAAGATTGTCTACGTGCTTTGTGTGGCTTCTTTAATTCTACTGGAGGTCGTCTTAACCACTGATTTAAATCATGTAGAATTTGTCTCATGACTTGCATGACTGGTTTTTTGGTACTGTAGACAATAAAGCTTCTTGAGTCTGCAGTAGTATGTGGATAGTAGCCAGTGACATTAACCCTCTAGGGCCATTCGTATCATATTTGATACAGTATTTCCCTAAAAGGAAACATTTGGTATTTCCCTATAAGGAAACATTTGGTATTCATTGACTGAGCAGTCAGTACTGCTTTCATTTGAAATTTATAAAATATTTCTCTTAAAAAATTTTTCAGGAAAATATTTCTTTCAAGGCTTGTTTTCATACTGTATCAAATATGATACGAATGGCCCTAGAGGGTTAAGTAGTTCATATCAAAAAACATGAAAAGAAAAGGTCTCTCGTTTGTGTATATAGATGTTGAATTTATTATAACGAGAGGAAATCTATTTTCTTTGAAATAGACGTGATATGAATTGATTTAAAATTTTAGCATCTGAAATGGTATCTATGTTGAATAAAGTCGTCATTATCATTCTCCTTGAATTAGTTCTTTTTTTTTTATGCCTGGTGACTAGTATCGCTCTGTAATGTTTTGTCTTTGTTGTCAGTAAATAAGAAAGAAGAAGAATCAATGAATGCAGCGCGGAAGACAACCTGAGAGAGTAAGAAAATACGGATCGCCCGGACTTGGCGTCCGGTTGTTGACCTGTGGCTATCTAAAGTGAAAGGCAAAAATCAAGCGAATTTATACGTTTGTGAAAAATACAAATGGATCAACATTTAGACATATTTTCTTGTTCTTCATTGACTAATAAATAAGAGGTTGTATTAATTTTTTTTTTGTAGGCTTCAACACATCGTAAAATTTGTTGAACCATCTGTCTTATGAAAGTAGCTTTTTTATAGACAAATGTATTAGCATATAAGCTATTTTATTGGGTTACCAAAATGAATAGTGATTTATAAGCTCGGATTTTCTGAGCAGTCAAATCTTACGAAATCCGATAATAACTTTATCTTAATAATAATAATAATAATAATATTATAAATATTATAATAAATATTATAATTGAATAATAATAATAATAATAATAATAATAATAATAATGAAAAAATGAAACAGAAAAAAGTGGAAATTGAAAACAAGAGTTGTGCCAGTGATAGTAGGTGCACCTGGAATATAAAAAAATGGAACAAAAGAACACATTGAAAGAATCCCTGGAAACCCCAGCTTAAGAGATATACAAAAAAATGTCTTATTAAGTACAGCCTACAAACTAAGGAGAACTTTGTCTATGTAACGGTAGGGATGATGGAGGAGATAGAAAAAAACATGAAATGGAGCCATAACAACACGCCACGACCTGCCTTAGGCCTTCCCGCAGAATTGGTAGGTAGTGCGACCATAGCAGTAATCAAAAATATGATGAAAATTGACAACATAATGATAATAGAACGACGAAAATTAATACCATATAAAAAGTTCAAATCAAGTGTTACTCAAGTTTGGTTATGTAAACCTCTTTATTGAATGACTTTCAAACAACTTTTTTTTTATATAATCATATCGCCCGAAACAAAGCATTTTACTGCCACTGTTTTGCAGTGGGTTACATAATAAGAAAGATATGAGAAAGAGTGACAGGTTATAGGAGCTGTCAGGAAGTGTGTAAGAGAAGGATGAGTATGGCGATAAAGTGAGGGATCAATTTATATATTGATTATAATATAAAACTGATCCCCCACTTTATATTTACATAATAATTTATTGTTTTTTTGATAAGGCATAGAAAACGAATCCATCAGTCGATGAAATACTGATTAGCTACACATGCATGTCTTTTAGATTTATTTACATTCTCTGGAATGTATAGAATTTCTTTTTATAATCATATCGCCCTAAGTAAGGCATTTGACTGCCACTGTTTTGCAGGGGGTTACATAGGAGGGAAGTTATGAGAAAGAGTGACAGGTTATCAGAGGTTTCATGAAGTGGGTAAGAGAAGGATGACTGTGGCCAGAAAGTGAGGGATCAGTGTATATATTGATTTTAATGTAGAATTGATCTTTCACTTTATATCCGCATTATAAGAGTATAGAATTTTTTTTATCATCATATCGCCCCAAGCAAGGCATTTTACTGTCAATGTTTTGCAGGGGGTTACATAGGAGGAAAGTTATGAGAAAAAGTGACAGGTTACAGGGGCTGTCAGGAAGTGAGTAAAAGAAGGATGACTGTGGACATAAAGTGGGGGATCAATTTATATCCTGAGTGTAATATAAAATTGATCCCCCACTTTTTATTTACATAATGATTTCTTGTCTGTTGATAAGTCGTAGAAAACGAAGCAATCAGTCGATGAAATACTGATTAGCTACACATGCATGTTTTTTAGATTTATTTACATTCTCTGGAATATAAATGTATAGAAATTTTAATTTTTTAATAATTATATCACCCCAAGCAAGGCATTTTACTGCGACTGTTTTGCATGGGGTTACATTGGAGGAAAGTTATGAGGAAGAGTGACAGGTTATGGGGGTGTCAGGAAGTGGATAAGAGAAGGATGAGAATACTGATGAGAGTGGAATAGACGGAGAAAGGAGAGAAGATGTAAGTTAGTGAGATGGGGATGACTATTGACTTTACATTTAAATTCTTGGAGATTATAGCTGTCGGGGAAGCAAGTAAACGAAAGGGAATTCCACAGACGAAAAGTGCGAGCAAAGAAGCTCTGGAGTAGAATTTGCGTTTACAATTTATTGGTTTCACAGTAAAAGGGTGGGACGTAGATACTAACCCTGTGACTCGAGTAAATTTATATATAGCGAAAAAATTTGCTGGACGCCACACCTGTGTTGATTTTCTACATAAATATAGAATAGAATGTTTGTGATAGACTGTTAAACGTATTTATTTTTTATGTATAAATGTTATGTTACATATACCAATTGGGATTGAAGGGCCCTGATATCAGTACCCTTCAGTGACATCATGTACAAGTACGGCTCCCAGTTGAGAATCAGTCAGTTAAGTGAACTTAGATTTACTTTTTGATCAACATCATTGCAACAGATTTAAACTAAATTAATATATTTAGTTGTAGTGAATAAGAAATTAAGAACTAAAAGCAACTTTCTTCACTTTTACAAAAATTCACAATGACGTGTGAAATCCTGGCTTTTCCCAAATAAAAAAAGGATTGACCATGTGCTTAAAGAAAAATCTAAACCAGAATTCCCAAGTAGGTGTTAAAATGATTTTTGACCAATGGGAGCGATTTGCAAGACCAAAAAGGACTTCACGAGTAAGTGTGAAAAAATCCAGATTACAATAAAAGGACTTCATCAGCGTCTGTCAGTCAGTCAGATGGAAGCAGCAAGAAAGACAAAACTAAAATGTAACTTCAACTTCAAATCTATACGGAGATAAGGTCAAATCGCACTTTGTTCTCTTTCTCCTTCCTTCTCGTGTGCTGATTTCTTTTACTTCTTCTTCTCCATCCAAAGACATTCCGACTGAATACATACATACGTACGTATGTATGCATATAGTCTTTCAACAATTACTACTACGAACATTTTTTACAAATCTTGATACCTTTGAATTTCTCATTGAACACAAACTCTACCCTTAACTTATTTATAATGTTTCTAATTGCACATTCACTTATGTTATTCTTTCCTATTAATAAATCTCTATTTTAAAATGCAAAATGTATATTTTATTCTTACACTATTCCAAACAATTCCACACATTCCATTCTGCCGACAACCAATTTTTTAATAACGAGGAAAACCTTCTGATAATTCTTCTGGTGATAAGTCTGGATAAAAAAAGCTTTAGGAAGTTCGGTTATGTCTGACACAAGGCCAAATCAAAGAAACATTAACCATCTCTCGCAAAACATCATAATCATTGTCCATATTTTTTTTAATCATTTCACCCCAAGCAAGGCATTCCATTGCCACTATTGCGCATGGGGCTACATAGGGGAAGGTAAAGAGAAGGAGTGGTTAGGTGTAGGAAATGTCAGAAGGAAGGTGATAGATGGGTAAGGATACCAAGGATGAGGGGTGGGCAGATGGGAAGAGTGTTTAAAAGAATGGGAGCGAGTTAGTGTGTTAGGAGGTGTCTATTGACCTTACATTTAAACTCCTAGAGATTGTAGCCGTCGGGGAAGCAGTCATGTGGAAGGGAATTCCACAGTCGGAAAGTGCGAGAAAAGAAACTGTTGGAGTAGAAGTTACGGTTGCATTTTATCGGTTTCACTGTAAATGGGTGGGATCTAGTTGCTAATCTAGTTTCTTGTGCAAATTCGTATCTAGGGGCAGCAGTGATCCAAGTTCATTGGAGCAGAAGCCGTGAAAGTATTTATAGAAGAGACACAGGGAAGCCACGTCGCACGGGTGAGAGAGAGACTGCAGGCGGTCTGCCAAGTTGGTATCAATCACATTACAGACCCTCCACTGTACCTTGTCGTGAAGCCTGAGGAGAATAGCAGGGGCACCCGACCAGATATGGCAGCAGTATTCGCTGCACGGGCGGATGGTAGATTTATAAATGTACAAGATAGATTCAGACGGAAAAAACTTCCGTGCCCTGCACACAGAACCGACCTTCATAGCAGCGGATTTAGCAATGGATTCGATATAGTCATTCCATTTGAGGTCAGCTGTAAGTGTGAGACCAAGGAGTAGTGTTTTACTCTCTGGGAGGCAAGCCTGGTCCATGCTAATGGGAGGTAGGTGCGATTGTCTATGATGGTTAATTGATAGTAGCTTTGTTTTAGAAGCATTAAAGCTTACGAGCCATTTCTTACCCCAGTCCACTACGGATTGGAGGTCCTTTTCAAGTTCGGCTGCAAGGTTAGCTTTATCGCCTACACCAGATTTTTGGTCGAGGCGAGAGTAAACTGTGGTGTCATCGGCGTACATATCTACTTTGGATATTATGGAATCAGGGAGATCATTATGTATATCAGAAAGAGCGTAGGACCTAGGATAGAGCCTTGAGGGACACCTTCGTACGTATGGTAGTTCTGGGAGGCATGTCCGTTTAATACCACCTTCATTGTGCGGTTAGAGAGGAATGACTGGATTAGTTCAAACAAATGTCCAGTTATACCATAGCTCCGCAGTTTGCATGCCAAACTCTGTCGAACGCTTTAGAGATATCCAAGGCAACGGTTCGGGCTTCACCATTCCTGTCGAGTGCCTGATATATGTACTCGGTGATGGTCGTTAGCATATCAGCAGTAGACCTGGTGAAGCGGAAACAAAACTGCTTTCCGAGAGGAGCCTGTGTGCTCTGAGATGCTGAATTTTTATCGGATATCTTACGTTGTAAATAACATTTATTCTGTTTGTTGCTGTTGTAGCAGTTTTTTCTTTAAGTATTAAATGAAAAAGTTGAATTACTTCCGAGAATGGAAAAAGAAACTGTGAATAACAGGGAAAATTATAAACGTCTAGTCGAACAGAATCGTGAACTTGCTTTAAAGAAGGCAAATGGATAGAAGAAAAAAACAAACAAACGATAAAATTATTTGTTCAATAAAGTTAATGTCGAAGAGAAACAAAAAAAAGGTTCCTTTATAAACTGAATGAACAAACGACACAAACTCAGACGAAAGTTACTGAGATTTATTTTATGGATCTAACTAATAAATGAATGTGTCTGTTCGTTAATAAGATATTCAGTCCTCCACCGCAAATCAAATTAATGTCTAATATCCGTCGCAAAACTATAGGACACATAATTTATTGATAAAAGTTATTTATATAAGAAAATATTTTCTACCATATTGTGTCGAACAGTTATTGTCTGATCAAGAGGCATCTTGGCACCAAAAAACAATGCTTGATCATTTGGTCATATATATATATATATATATATATATATTACAAAAAAGAAAGAACACGTAGATTAAAAACCCACTGTTCAAGCTTTTACTTTATAAAGAGTGCTCGATACAGAGTGGAGCTTAATATTGTAATTTTGTTGTTACAATGGTTTATAAAAGCATGATTTCACTACACAAAAATGTTAATATTTCAGAACAAAACCGTTCCTCTTTTACCATATCACCTGTTCTTCTTCTGAAGAGAAACAGTTTTATCCTAAAACATGAACATTCATAAGTTATGAATTAATCATTGTATTTTTTTTTAATTTTAAAAGTAAATTATTTTCTCTAGGTAAGATTTTTTTTAATCTTATAACCCCGAGCAAGGCGGTAACGCCACTGATGTGCAGGGGGCTACGTAAAAGTGAAAAGATTGGGAAAGAGAATGCCGGAAACCACATCCTAAACAGGGAACAAGGGATGAGCCTCTTTACCTGTTCAATAGACGAGGGTGGAGTGTGAACCGGGCGATAGATAGATCTATCTACTCCAATTGAAAAAAAAAGAAAGAAAAGTGAAAAGATTGGAAAAGAGAAAGCCGGAAACCACATCCTAAACAGGGAACAAGGGATGAGCCTCTTTACCTGTTCAATAGATGAGGGTGGAGTGTGAACCGGGCGATAGTTTAGTCTATCTACTTTGTGGAACCATACATTGTTTCGTTTTTTCGTTTTTTTTTTTAGATTTTCTACTGTCTCATGAGAAAAAGGGGTGCAATGTAGAGTTTAGAATCAGGATTTAATAATTGTGTTATACTAATGTATAATATACTAAGCTATATTATAGTTTAAAAAAAACAGTTAATTATTAAACGGGTCGTTTATTTTGGTAAAATAATTTTTGAATTTTTAAGTTACATTGGAGCATAAGTTAGGAATGAAACATTGAAATTAATTAAATTTTAAATTTTTTTTATAGATTTTGTATTACGTAAAGGGGCTGGAATGTTTAGGTTAGAATTAAAATGAAATAATTATGGTATATTAAGTTATGTTGTAGTTAAGAAAATCATTCAGAATTTTGTAGGCCATTTAATTTAGTGAATTTTTAAAAAGATTTTTCAACTTGTATCAGAGCACAAGTTATACATGAAATATTATGATTAATTAAATTTTAACGAAAAATATTTTCGATGTTTACATAAAACAGGCAATTTATCTCTACGGTTCAGTAGTTCCCCATTTTTAGGGAATCTTAAAATATGCAGCTTTTAAGCATTGTTTATAAAAGTAAATGCTTGATCAGTGGGTTTTAATCTACGTGATCTTTCACTTTCTTATAATATATATATATATATATATATATATATGTGTGTGTGTGTGTGTGTGTGTGTGTGTGTAGAGAGAGAAAGAGAGAAGTTTTGTTAAAATGGCAGATAAGGCGCTTTAGTTAAGTTTTTTATATAATTTTATGTGATTTTATTATTTATTCTTTTTAGTAGATAAATTATATAAAAATTGTCCAAGTGTTTTGTTTATCTAAGCGCTTTTGGGGATAACTTTAGGCATTATCAAGAATGAATTTTATCTTACTTTTAACTGAATATATTGATCGTTATATGCACAAGAACCTTTTCTGTTATTTTTAATGAAACTTGCATAAAAAGGGATTGCTGCTTAAATACACAACACACACACACACACACACATATCTATATATATATATATAATGTATCGAGGCAGCAGATAATTTTCTAAACATATGTTCTTAAATATAAGAGACAATGAATGTCTATTATGTTTAATCATGAGCCGTTCTAAACATCGTATTTTGACTTTAATTTCAGTTGGAAATAAAGACAAAAATTCTCCAATCATTTGGATATTTTTTTATTAAGTTGGTTCTTAGTTTTCGGCTCACATGAGCCATCTTCAAAGAGGTTACAACCTTAGAACCAACTTAATAAAAAATTATCCAAATGTTGGAGAATTTCTGTTTTTATTGTCAACTGAAATTAAAAACAAAATACGATGTTTAGAACGGCTCATGATTAAATATAATAGACATTCATTGTCTCTTATATTTAACAATATATATATATATATATATATATATATATATAAGAAATCACCCATCCGCCCATATATTGAATACCATATACAAATCAACAATCCACCTATGCATTGAATACTGTTGGCATATCTGGTCGGGTGCACCTGCTATTTATCTTGGGATCCACGACAAGATCCAGAGGAGAATCTGCTCCCCTCTGTCTCTTCTACAAATATTTTCACGGCTTCTGTTCCAACTAGCTCAGCCCCTGGTGCCCCTCCACACGAATTTGCTCGAGCTACTAGACGGGCAACCTGTTTCAATCCTTTTAGAGTCAAAACGATCAAATGCAGCCACCACTTCTACTTTAATAGCTTCTTCTCTTTCACTTCCTGCCTGTGGAACTCTCTTCCATAGACTTGCTTCCCTGATAGCTACAATCTCCAAGAGTTTCAATGCAATATCAATTGCAATCTGTTATCCCCTTGATTCCCATCTCTCTCTTATCCTTTTCCTAACACCGACTCCATCTTGTTCTCGGTTTTTACTTTAATTTCGCACTTCCTTTCACACCAGTTTTGCCATCCTTCTCTTGCCCTTTCTCTGAAGTCTCCTGTAACCTGTTCCTCTTTGTCTTTTCTCGTTTCCTATGTAAACTTTCATTTTTTTCCTTTGTATCCCCCCCATCTACCCTGCGCATTAGTGGCAGTACTGCCTTGCTTGGGGTGAAACGATTAATATATCTAAACTTATTTATAAATGGAACTTTGTGTGTGTATGTGTGTGTGTGTGTGTGTGTCTGTTACCTATAGACTACTAAACGGTTGTAGCGATTTTCTTAAATTTTGATTTTCAAAATTTTGAATACATACTTTTCGTTAATTTTGTTGTTATTTACATTATTTAGGTAGAAGTACTCTTTCCATCTCATATCTAAATATCTAAACTTATTTATAAATGGAACTTTGTGTGTGTGTATGTGTGTGTAAGTGTGTGTGTGTGTGTGTGTGTCCCCGTTACCTATAGATTCCGAAACGGCTGAATCGATTTTCTTGAAAATTTACACAGTTGTACTATAAGCGTCTGCGAGTGTTCTTAGCTTGGTTTTGTGTCGAGGTAACCCCGATAAATATCGAAAATCGACAATCGAAAAAATCGGGTTATAGAAGGAGTGGTCCGATTTTAATAAAATTTGATACACTCATAGACAAAGACGTAAGAAACGATATTCAGAAGTTTCAAGGTTGCAGTTCTTACAATAGTGCAGAAAATCGATAGTATATATATATATATATATATATATATATATATATAAGGCAAGATATTTGTGTGTGTGTGTGTGTGTCTGTTTATCTGTCTGTATGTCCTTTATACAAATCCACAATTTTTATCCGATTCTCACCAAATTTCTCACAAATATTCTTTAGGCTGTGTCTGAGCTCCAGGACCATGGATTAGTTTTAAAGCTTTCATTACACCCGAGCAACGCCGGGCTATACTGCTGATATATATATATGTATATATATATATATATATATATATATATATATATATATATATATATATTTGTGTATTTAGGCAGCAAATTTTCTTTTAAGCATATCAGATTAAATAACTTTCAAACACTATGTTTGCTTTTTTAAATAAAATTCGTTCATACTCACGGATAATCTTTCGCGATCAAAAGATGTCAGAAATGAGCTGTAACGTTGACAGATTTTATTTTCATTCATTTCTCTAGGTACCCAAGTACTTTCAATCTCTTTCAAAGATCATCTTCAAGGGGTTTAGTTAAGCCGCCAATTAATAGAATCAGCCTTCATGGCTGATTCTATTAATTGGCAGCTTTCTTATATATATATATATATATATATATATATATATATATATATATATGCATGTATGTATATATATATATATGTGTGTGTGTATATTGTTAAATATAAGAGACAATGAATGTCTATTAATTGGCGTCTCACACTGTAGTAATGCTCTGAAATGTTTGTAAAAAGAAGAGTTTTTTTATGCTTTAACACATGCATGACCATGACAGTACATCATGTAAAATAATTCCATTTTGGATAATTTTCACGTCCTAATAAGCGCTAGCAATTTGTCAACTAATATATTTGAAGCAACAAAGAAATGTACAGTAATTTTTAACAACAGAGTTTTCCGGTCACATTTGTTACTATAACTCATACACCTGAAGATGATCTCGGAAAGAGGTTGAAAGTATATATATATATATATATATATATATATATATATCGTAGGCTGATGACATTAATTCGAAATTCGAAAGATCAAAAACAACAAAATAGTAATGTTGATAATATTCTTCTTCTATGTGCCTTGTCCTTTCAGGACGTAGGCAATCATGGCTTTCCACATCTCGCTATCCCTGGTGGCTCTTAGCACTCTTTCTCTTGTAACACCACGCATCCCCCGTTCTGTCGTCCACCTGCTCAGGCCTTTCAAATATATTATCCGTTGCTTTCCCCTGTCTTTGTTTCCTTCTATCTGGCCTGTTAGTATCAGGTTCTCCAAGCCCTCCTTCCTCGTTGC
Organism: Ascarosepion bandense; assembly: GCA_037127315.1. Taxonomy (NCBI): domain Eukaryota; kingdom Metazoa; phylum Mollusca; class Cephalopoda; order Sepiida; family Sepiidae; genus Ascarosepion; species Ascarosepion bandense. Next base: position 1,583,073 of record JBBBDQ010002007.1, read on the forward strand.
ATGTCCAAAAACTTTAACTGTCTCTTCCTGATGCTTAGTATTAATTTTGTTTTTCGTTTCCATCCTTTCCAAAACCTCATCATTGCTCACATGCACAATATCATGATATTCACAGCATCCTTCTGTAGAACCACATTTCAGTTGCTTCAAGTTTTTCCTTCATCTTTGATGATATTTTTCAGCATTCACTACCATATTGAAGAACTGACATCACATAGCAATCCAGTAATCTCTTCTTTGTTTCTAGCGAAATTTTCCGTCACTTAATACTCTACTCGGCTTCTGGAACGAGTCATTCGCCATGCCAATTCGCCTTCAGATCTCTGTGTCGCACTTTCCGTTTTCTGTTAGAACAGTTCCTAGGTATTTATATTTGTGTACCTGTCTGATTCTAGTATCCCCCACCTGCATTTGGCATTTTGGGCTGCTATTTTTGATGATGATTATGCATTCGGATTTCTTGCAGTTTATTTGCAGTCCTCTCTTGTCATTCTCATCAGCTACCTTCTGTAGGGGGTCTTGTAGTTTTCTTTCCGCAATCAGCACTGTATCACCTGCGTACCTTATGTTGTTCAAATTGTCGCCTCCAATGACAAATGCTGGCATAACATCTAGGGTCCTCAGAATAATCTCGATGTAGAAGTTGAATAAATCCGGTGAAAAAACGTATCCTTGTCTTATACTTCTTTCTATCTTTGCATATCTGCTGAATTCGTTACCTGTTCGTACGCAGGTAGTTTGAGATTTGCTGCCAGTAGAGATTCTTAATTATTCTTAGGTCTTTCTCAAATATGTCGAGGCTGCTGAGCATCTCTATCAATTCTTTGTGGCGTATTTTGTCAAACCCCTTGGCATCGTTAAAACATACGTACAAGTCTTTCTTCATTTGTATTGCCGTTTCGGAGAACATCCTAATCATAAATATGGCGTTCCTTCTTTCCAATGTCCTATCTCTGACCTGATTCTGCTTCTCGCTCTTTTCATCAGGATTCGGAAGATAAAATTTTGTTGTATATTTGTAGGCCGTTTGGCCAAATGCAAGCATGATGAGAAAGACGTTAAAATTCGAAATTTTCAAAAACGCCTATGTCCTTCCTCAAAAAGAAATAATAAAAATGAAGAGGGACATTTTATGGGGATAAAAGAAACTACAAGCATAAATAAATCACACTTCATTTTTAATGACTACAGCTCTCACTCAAAGCTTACGTACTACCAGTAAAGGTTGACATGGGGCTTGAACTAATATCAATCCTCAACTTTTCCAGTAAAAACCAGGGCGTTTCAGAGATATGGTTGTATTTAGTGTTTCATTACTTTTTTAAAATGTTGTGTCGTGAAATTCGATGCAAACAAATGAGTGGTTAGTCCGAGTGGTAAAGACTAAGGAACACACGATTAAATCAACAATAAGGTTTATTGTACTAAGGGCACAAATATTAAGTGTCAACACAATAGTCACTATGTAGCAAAATGGAGCGTAAAGTACTTCCGTCCGTTCCTGGTCGTCTTCCAGTCATCAGCTCGCTCATAATCTACTGCGTGGTGTATTTATTATGGTTGAGTGTCCATTGTTAGAGGAAGACAGGTTTTTCCATTACAACAAAGAACTACATGAATAGTAAACAGATATTACCACCATACGCACAAAATCGACTTTCTTGGATTTTGTGAAGATTTTTCTTTCCGAAAGCAATATCTTTGATATTGAACAATTGTTGTATTCATCCCATTGCCTGTCATGATTTATCTAAGGAATGGTGAGTTACGATACTACATTCGTTATTACAGTTGTCTCCTCAAAAACGGAGATTGCTCACGACTCAGCCTAATAGTCTACGTCCAGTGCTGAAGACGTAAATTACTGAAAAGTAATTGAAACTCACCTGAAGCGAGCGGAATGTGTAATGTACTTCATGCCAATGACATTTCCACCGAGCTTCTCTATGACTTCATTTAATTTGATTTAATGTGTTTCTCTCGAATTTATATTTAAACTGGGGTCATGTGCACCGTTTCGGGGCCTTCCTCTCGACGATTTCATTTGCACACCGGCCCCACTCACTCATGTGAGACCCCATTATAACGATATACAAGTTTGTTGTTGCATCTTTATTTGCATAAAACATACAAATTGTGGCACAAGGCCGAAATGGGGTTGGGTAAATGGTGGTCTTCAGTATCTATCCTGCACCTAGCTAAACACTATCATGACCCAATCACTCATTTTAATTTGCACATTCACCACAAGAACCTATCCATCACCTCTAAATCCTTCATATACCACAATACCACATATTTACAAGGGGCACCAAAAAAGTAGGGAATAAGCATGACAATACAAATGCAGCTATTTACAGTATACAATATAATTTAAAACATTTAATGAAAAATGAAACGATGGGGGTGGTGAACCCAATAACAAACTAAAATATAACGTAATTTAAAAAAAATAAATGATGTTAGTAAGACCCGTCTATCCCACATAAAGAGTGGCCGCTGTATTCCGCCAAACGGCGAAATCAAGAAGCACACTTGCTAAGGAATTGGGGAGGGGTTAAAATAATTCAAGGGATGGGAAAATCGAAGGCTGACCCATCCGAGATAAAAGGAGACCGAAACAAGCTGGGGGGAGGTTGGGAAACTCGAATTGGTTCATAACAAAAGAGAAAGCCGGGCACAGGCTAGGAACACATTCATTCACATTAACTAGGTACACAAAAGAGAGCTACCTTAACCAGCAGATGTATTAGAGAAAATCCAGGCTAGCCCCGTTCACGCGAACCAGGCTCGACACATTTCCCCACCTTTTGCTGAAGGCTGTCGAGGTCAAACGTTTCCAATCAGTTCTAATCTTTATTTTGAGCTAGTGCTCAAAATATCGGATCAGATCCTGAACTGAAAGACGCTGGGGTTATCAGGAGAGAATGTGCACCGTTTCGGGGCCTTCCTCTCAACGGTTTCACTTGCACACCGGCCCACCTCACTAATGCGAGATCCCATTATAACGATATACAATTGTGTTGTAGATATACACGCTCAAATGTTTAACGGCGAAATTAGATTAACGAAAAATTTCGAAAAACGGCAAACCTTGCTTTCTGAGAATGCAACGTGAACCTCATTACGCATTAACGATCAGTCGTAATATTTCTTTCTTCCCTGCTCTTTACGTAATGTTTTGCTAATGATGTTGTCTAGCAAACACCACGCTTCCGATCCGGATGCTGGTGGAAATTTGCTTCTTGGTAGATTGGGTTGCGTCCCATCCTTTGATTCAACAGCTTGGATACCCTAAGCACTGTAGTATGCATCCTGGCATTGGTTTTCCGACGTCTTATCTGCGTTGGCAGAGCACTGATCCTGAACCGTTTTCGGAGAAGCACAACACATTTTTGTAAGGTGAATATTTTGGGACCTTAATTTCCGACCATAAACGCATGGGAAGTTCGTGCACTTTCCTACATTCCTGGTTTGTTTTTCATTCTAGGTTCGTTGCCGATTATTCCGTCTGGATTCATCATCCTCCCGCCCTTTCGATGAATTCATTTTTAGCAATTGTTAATGAACTCTGGGTTGCTGACCCGGTGAGATAATCTGGTCTTTCCCAGCGTCCCTTGTCTTACCAGGTTTCTGCTAGTTTGTTCCTAACCGCCATTCAGTCTATGCCTAAAAGCCAACGGACGAGCCATAAGTTTGAAGAAGTAAATTACGTCCAGTGCTAATATTGATTAGTGAAAATAATGAAAATGACTTATGATACGAACTATGACTCAACCTAATATATTAATATCTCAACGTATGACTCAAACAAGAAAAATTAAATAAATAAACCCCTAACCTACGAAATTCATGACTTAACCTAATAATTTACTGGTTCCTAGAGCTGAAAATAATAAATTCATGACACTTATGACTCAGCTTTATAAATTAATAATGTATGACGAAAGTTATGATTCAGCTTTATCTAAACTTATTTACAAATGAAACTTTGTGTGTGTGTGTCTGTCTGTCTGTCTGTGTATCCGTTACCTATAGATTCCGAAACGGTTGAACCGATTTTCTTGAAAATTTACACAGTTGTACTATAAGCGTCTGCGAGTGTTCTTAGCTTGGTTTTGTATCGAGGTACCCCCGATAAATACCGAAAATCGATAATCGAAAAAATCGGGTTATAGAAGAAGTGATCAGATTTTAATCGAATTTGATACACTCATAGACAAAGACATAAGAAACGATATTCAGAAGTTTCAAGGTTGCAGTTCTTACAATAGTGTAGAATATCGATAATATATATATATATATATATATATATATATATATATATAAGGCAAGATGTTTGTGGGTATGTTTGTTTATCTGTCTGTATGTCCTTTATTCAAATCCACAATTTTTATCCGATTCTCACTAAACGTCACACAAATATTCTTTAGGCAGAGTCTGAGCTCCAAGACTATGAATTAGTTTTAAAGCTTTCATTACACCCGAGCAACGCCGGGCTATACTGCTCGTAAATTAATAATGTATGATGAAACTTATGATTCAAACTAATAAATTAATTAATCAACTTATGATTAACATAATATTTTAATGATTCGACAAATAACTTAACCAAATGAACCTATTTTTTTATAGTTTGAAGAAGTTCCGGGAGTACAACGTCGTGAATATGGAAAGAAAGATTGGACAACAGTTCGAAAAATGTAAATAAAATCAAGAGGGCTTGGAGAATTTGACACTCACATGCAGGCAAGAGGGGTAAATAAAAATGGATAACATAACAGGTTAAGAATGGTTAGTAAGGAAAGAAATAGTATTTAGGGTATATAGTATTTAGGGCTACGAAAAATAGGAAGTCATGGTGAGCCATAACCGCCTAAGCACTGAAGGAACATAGTACATAAAAACGAGAAAAAAAGTCTATATTTTCAACTCCTGATAATTGGTGGGTTTATATTTATTTGAAGATGCTTAAACTGTTTTTACTATCAAATGAGTAATCAGTTTGTTAAGGGCCATACATGATACACGCTTTGGGCGATCATGTCTCGAAAGAGACATGACTTACTGGGCAGAAGATTATCCCACACTAGGTTGCCATTGCTTTCTGCGGTAGACTGGTTGCCAGCCAAGGCTAGAGAACTCAATATGTCTTGTTATTTAACCCATAACTGGAGTGTGAAGAGATAAATTATATCATTATATTAATAAGTAGTATTTGGTGAGGGATCAGTTTATTACTTCATAACAATAGAAAACCGATCCCCCACTTTATGTTTTAGTTTTAATTGCTTTCAACTATTATATTCAGTCAGGCAGTTATGCCCAGTAGAATTTTTACTTATATTTCCAATTAATATTTTCATTCAGTCATATTTCATTAAGTGCCATACGTGATACACGCTTGGGCGATCATGTCTTGAAAGAGACATGACTGACTGGACGGAAGATTTTCCCATTACTTTGTGTGGTATACTGGTTACCAGCCAAGGCTATAGAACCCAATCTATTCTGCTATTTAACCCATAGCTGGGAGGAGAAATGACAGATTCCCAGTATTTGTGCGTAAGTGAATGCAACGAATTCAACTGGAATTCGGACTCTGCTCTCCGATTTTTACCACAACGGACATCGGATTTTTAGAATATCAGAACCGGCATTATGAATTCCTTTTCACTGCTGTTTTTTAACATTTTTTTTGTTTGTTTCTGAATCTTAAATATACGATATATTGTTTTTTTTTCAGCGCAAATATCTTTGTTTGTATTTATCTATTTCAGTCCGAATCATTTTAAGAGTCTCGTTTGGTATGTCTCCCATTTTTAACGTTGCAAAGCTAAAGTACTCATCTTTATTTCACAGACATTTACGCACTCTTGTGTGAATGACTTAGTCTCTCTTTCTCTCTCAGTCGTAACGCCTCAAATCTGTATCTAGTCTATCTTTATTTCCATGGCAAATGTTCAGATGAACTCTATATGTTCATGTTATTAATTAACGCTCTTAAGAGACGGCATTTTTATCGTTTTATTTGCAACACCAGATTCTCTGAATGTACTCAACCTGTTCAGTCAATTTGTAATGCTTATTGCTTAAATATTCTTCAAATCCTTTCTTGTCTCGTCTTGCCAATTTCTTTTTTTTTGGGGGGGGAGGATTATTGCTGTTTATCATCATTTAAATTCTTCACGATCTCCCAAATCATCCAAATGTTTCTAAATAACCTTGCAATATATTGTCTCTCTACTAAGGTCCTACGTTTCTTATACTGCATGGTAATCTTCATATATTCGATAATAATAATAATAATAATAATAATCCCTTACTATTCTGCATATCATTAATAGCACTAACCTCCCTTACTATTCTGCATATCATTAATAGCACTAACCAGTCAACTTAATAAGACAGAATGTGGTTATAAAATAGGCCAAAAGAAAATAAGCCATCTATTTTACATGGATGACTTAAAGTTATATGCTAAGAATGATAATGAGCTGGAAGGTCTTCTGCAAACTGTAAAATGCTTCAGCGAAGACATTGGAATGAAATTTAATTTGAATAAATGTGCTAAAGCTACAGTTTTACGTGGATCAATACAAGAAACATCCTCAATTAGCTTAGACCCTGCTGTAACAATAAAAGAATTGAAACCAGAAGAAGCTTATAAATACCTAGGTGTAAATGAGAGCGAAAACATTCACCATAAAAAAATGAAAGAAATAGTGCGTAAAGAGTACTATAGAAGGCTACGAATGATATTAAAAACTGAATTAAATTCACAGAACAGAGTTATGGCCATTAATAGCCTTGTAATCCCAGTTGTCCAATATAGCTTTAACATCTTAAACTGGACTCTAAACGACATCAGGCGAATGGATTCTAAAACAAGAAAGCTTCTTTGTAAGCATAAGGCTGATGTAGACCGTCTATACATACCCCGTAAAGAAGGTGGAAGAGATCATATTCAGCTAGAATTGTCATACAAGACAATAACTATTGGCTTACTAACATACATAGAAACAACAAAAGACTGGATGATACAATTAGTCAAACAACATGAAAACAGAAAAAAAATATTCAATAATAAAAGAAGGCAGTAAATACAAACAACATTTACATTTAGTAGATTCTGTAGAAAAGCAAAACAGAAGCCAAGAACCAACTATTGCGGCAAAAAAATATGAAAATGAAAGCCAAGGATAAAGCTCTTGAATAGATGAAACAGCGCTGGTAAGACAAACTTCTGCATGGCCATTATCCAGAACGTGCCAATAAATCCAATGTTGACAAAGTTAATACTCATCGTTGGTTACGTGCATCTGGATTAAAGTCTGAGACTGAAGGCAGCGCAAGACCAAAGTCTTTTCACTAAGAACTTTCAGGAAAATATTATACATAATAATGTGGATCCAAAATGCAGGTTCTGTGAAAAATACCAAGAAACAATAGACCATCTGGTTTCGGGATGTTCTGTACTTGCCCCAAATGAATATAAAAATCGTCGGGAAAGATTGGGGCAATATTTAAACTAGACAATGTGCAATCACTATGGAAAACATATATACAAACACTGGTATAAACATCACCCTGCACTGGTTACAAAAATAAAGATGCGACCATTCTATGGGATTACATCATCTACACAGGCAGGGAAATTGATGCAAATAAGCCGGACATTATTGTTAAAATCAAGAAATAAAAAACTTGCCTATTAATTGATATGGTTTGTCCAACGGATTGTAAAATAGCAACCAAGGAATTCGAAAAACACTCAAAATATAAAGACCTTGAAATTGAAAAAGAAAAGATGCCGAAATTAAAAACAAAAACAGTACCAATAATAGTAGGTGCACTTGTAATGAATAAATACTAAAAAATACCTATTAGGTTCATACATCCATGGATGGAAACGTTATAATTTCTTGTATTTCTAAAAATTGCGCGTTTCAAAATTCCCTGCCACGTGAGCGTTAAAAACACGGTAAACGGTAAATTCAGTTATTGCAAATCGCTTGAAGACGCCACATTGTATAAACCTAGGTTGCGTAATAACTCGTTTATAAATGAAGAACATTCAAAAGCTCTACGATATAACTGTATTGAACACTTTTTAATACAATTGTGCACTGGCCTAATTTTATTTTGACCAAATACTTAGTAATTAAACAATTAATATATATATATATATATATATATATATATATATATATATATATATATATCCCTCTTGTCACGCTCATAGAGAGGATGAATATAGTGAGGCAGCATCGGCTCAGTCTCTTGGAGAGACAATTGCGAGACAACGTCGGCTCAGTTAATTCTCTTTATTACCAGTTGTTAAACTTTACTACTAGTTCTGAAAGCTCTTGACACATGTTTGCTCTTAGAGAGTGCCTGATTTCATTTTTTGCAATATTCATGTCTTCGAGTAATGAAGAATATATATATATAATACTAGCAGTATAGCCCGGTGTTGCTCGGGTGTAATGAAAGCTTTAAAACTAATCCATGATCCTGTAGCTCAGACTCTTTAGACGTTGGCACGAAAGACTAAAAAGCAATAGTTATTTCCAGTTAAAGCGAAACCGTAGACTGAAAGAAAAATGAATGGATGTAAGTCAAATTTGGATTTCCTGGTATCGATATCAAATAAGTTTTTTTCGTCGTAAACTTAATTTTCAAGGCTAAATAAGTTTTCTGAGTAAATGGTATCATGGCTGAGACTAAGAACTACAATTATACTTACTTAGAGCCAAACCCAAAGCAAAAACTAAAATAAAAGGGCTGAAAAACTGATTTTGATCAGACCCCTTATCTTGTCTTTTATATATATATATATATATATATATATATATATATATATATATATATATATATTATCGATTGTCTACACTATTGTAAGAACTGCAACCTTGAAACTTCTGAATATCGTTTCTTATGTCTTTGTCTATGAGTGTATCAAATTTGATTAAAATCGGACCACTCCTTTCTAATCCGATTTTTTTCGATTATCGATTTTCGATATTTATTGGGTGTACCTCGGCACAAAACCTAGCTAAGAACACTCGTAGACGCTTATAGTACAACTGTGTAAATTTTCAAGAAAATCAGTTCAGCCGTTTCGGAGTCTATAGGTAACGGATACACACACACAGGCAAAGTTCCATTTATAAATACGTTTATATATATATAACATAGTACACTTGGTATGTAATCCGAGTAAATTCCAAATGAGACGAACTCGAGAGAACTCAATGTTAAATTAATTTATTTAATTTAATAGAGTAATATTTTAACATTTGGATCTGACGAGCCGCGTTAAGAATATCGAAGCGGTGAAATATGTATTATCCAAGGTAATAATCGAAAATCCTTTATATATATATATAGTCATCCGCAGACAGATCTGTTTCGCTGTATTACAGCTCATCAGTACGCCTTAGACTCCGTTCGCTTCCTAACTCAGGAATGAAACCCGACCGAATCGGCGTCAGTCGGCGATTCTACCCATAGGCCACGAGCGTATATATTATTGCACATTATTATATTATTATTAGGAAATTATTTATCCATTTATATATATTTATATATATATATTTATATATATTTATCCATTTTACATTCTGATGTGAAAAAATAAACACAGACCATTCAACGTGCCAACATTTGATTTATTTTATTTTATTTTATCTTATTTTATTTTATTTTATTTTACTGGTTTTATTTATTTTCTTATTTTTTCTACTTCCTTATTTATAAAACAACAACTTGGCGATCAGAAACAAAAGGAACTCGATACGTAAAGCCACAAATTTATTCGCCTGAAGAGAGTCAATTTTAGATTCCAAACACGTGTAGCGACACTTAATGTATCATAACATGTATAATAACAAAAACAATAAATATACACTTTAAAGAAAACGTTCACGGCTTCTCACACTTTTTATTCTATATATATATATATATATATATATATATATATATATATATATATATATATATAATTAAAAAAATAGATGGTTTATATTCCCCAATGAGTACTGCATTTAACTAATAAATAATAATTTGGTATGGAAAATGGGTTTCTAAAAGTTTTATGCAATTAATTGAAGTGATGTGGGTAACATGTAAAAAAACATATATTTTTACTAAGATTATCGAAAAATAAGAATTTGTGAATCAATCCTGAAATTAAAATCAGACAATTACTTGATTTTTGCAAGAATTTTCAAATTAATGTGTCTTTCAACGCCTAAAAACAACTTGCGTGATAATACGTTTTCCTTAATAATGACATTACGTAAACAGAGCGTAAATCACTGTCAGAAAACTAAAAAAAGACATTTTAATTGAAATTTCGAACGTGTTAGAAAGGATTCAAATAGTTTTTTTTTCAAATAATGACAACAAAATTTGATCTTTCTTCATAATAACAGCATAAACATTTTGATCATAGAACTTTGTTTTTGTTAACATCATGTTATGCTGTTTTTTTTTCGTTTTTTTTTTTTTGCAATTGGAGGTACCTACAAGTATAAATTAGCAATTACTGTAGTTACACGCGATTTAAAATTAAATAAATTACTCACTTATATTAAGATTTAAATATCGAACAGCGTAAAAGTTTTTTTTTAAATCTTTATTAAAGGTTTAACTTTTAATTTCGTTTTTCGTCGCAGCTGTAATTGATATCGTTTAATTAAACGGTAATTAATTGTTAAAAAGGCCACAGTTTTCTTTATCTTTTTCTAGCACACGTACTGGGACGTAATCGAAAGACGCTGGGTTTCCTTTTAAGAAAGAAGTTATGTGAAGGGATCGGAAAGAATGGTGACTTTAAAGAAGAAAAATTCGCCCAAAATGAATGTCAACAAAATACAGAAACCATTTGCGTAAACGAAGAAAGATAAGGCTGAATTAAGATGTCGAGTAAAAATAAAATCATTTTATTATTTCTGAATTTTTATAACTTTTACATAAAGTACTGTGCAAAAGTATTAGGACAAGAACTATTTTAGCTTTTATAAATATAAAAAATTATATATATATATATATATATATATATAATATTTTATAAATCTTTCAAAATAAAGTTTAAAATCACCCCTGTCCTAACACTTTTGCACACTACCGGTAATTGAACTTGCCGATGTTTCGTTCCCGGGTATACATAAGTTATATATGTGAATGGATTCAGATTGAAATATATACATAGATCGATAATGAAGATAGACAGATAGATAGATAGATAGATAGATAGATAGATAGATAGATAGATAGATAGACATGAACCAACTGAGATAGATAGATATGATAGATAGATAGATAGATAGATAGATAGATAGATAGATAGATAGATGAACAAAAATATATATTGAATAGATATATTCTTTATAATTATAATGAGTAGAGATAAATATGAAATCGCTAACTAGACAGATAAAGACAGAAACAAAATGAATAGAGTTATATATATATATATATATATATATATATATATATATATATAGAACTGTGCAAAAGTACTAGGACAAGAACTATTTTATCTTTAAGGCATCAAAAGAAAGTTTAAAATCACCCCTCTGCTAACACTTTTGCACACGACCCGGTAGTGTTCAAAAGTATTAGTATTAGTATATTTGAATATGATACAAAAATTATTTGTATCATATTCAAATGTCTGGGGAGGAGTGTGAACCGTGCTTGGAAAATTAAAACATTTGAACAAATTGATATAATTTATTTTCTGAAAAGAAAAAATATTTATAAGATGATATGAAAAATTATATGAAAAAAAACTTAACAATAAAATCTGCATAAAAGAGCGATTGTTGCCGAAATACACAATATATATATATATATATATATATATATATATATATATATATATTGTGGGCGCACCTGAAGGAGACTACCATCACCTTTAAATTTGTTGTGTTTCATTGTTTTTGACTTTTTCAGCACAGTCTTATCGATTATTACAGAAAGTTTCTGATTATCAAAAAAAGAAAAATTGGAAAAAATTCAATATTTAAACAATTTTAGGGATGGGGGCTCAGTTTCTCATACAACGTTATAGTAAATCGATCCTCCATTTTGGAACCACTCGCATTGGAGTCACTTTGTTTTGGTTTTTTGGGGTCGAGTTGTTGCTCTTGTTTTTGTCTTTTTCAAGTTTTCTTCAGTTCTTTAGATGGCATATTCCTCAGAAACTCCAAGAATGGCTTTATTCAAAAATTTCTCAAAGGATTCAGTTTAGCAAGCAAAAAAGTTAATTGCACAGGATTGATTTACTATAACGTTGTATGAAAAACTGAGCTCCCCCTAAAATTGTTTAAATGTTGAAATGTTTACAATTTTTTTTTCAATCGGAAAGTTCAGTGTTTAATTGTTAAGATTGCACTGAAAAAACTAAAAAGAAAATTGATAATCAACAAATTTACAGGTGATGATAATGTCGTACCGGCGAGGGATTCCAAAATGGAGGATCGATTTACTATAAGGTTATATGAAAAACTGAGCTCCCCCTAAAATTGTTTAAATGTTGACATTTTTACAATTTTTTTTTTTTTTTTTGTCAATCGGAAGTTTGGGGTGTAATCGATAAGACTGCACTGAAAAAAGTAAAAGCAAATGAAAAACAAGTTTAAAGGGGGTTGTAGTCTCCTTCAGGTCGGCCATATTGTCTATTTGGGCATCGATCGTTAAAGAACATGCCTGAAGCTTGCCCGAAGAGACCTGTGGGGGTCGAAATCTGGGTAGCAAGTAAGTGGTGTATGTTCTGTTTTATAACATATTGTTTGCTCTGCATATGCAGTTCATTTGTGTTGGTTGTGCATTGAGCAATTTTTTTTTTCGAACTACCGTCTACTGGTCCAACCAGCCACTACTTGGCTTGTGGTGCATATACACTACCGGCTATAATTATTAGGCCACCCAGGTATTTTAAAAAATTATGTATTTCATACTCTTTTTCAGTATTTATTGCCAAGTGGATAATTCTAAATGAAAATAGAATGGTTCTTTTGATAATACTGCACAATAAAATGTGCATCAAATGAACTATTCTGGTGTCCAGTTTTTGTGCTCTCTTCCCCATGCTAGTCTCTTCTTATTGGCTGGCCGAAGTAAAGGCTTCCTGGCTGGCTTGTAAAATTTGGCATAGTAATAATAAAAAAAGAACCATTCTATTTTCTTTTAGAATTATCCACTTGGCAGTAAATACTAAAAATAGTATTAAATACATCATTTTTTTTTAAAAACCGGCGTGGCCTAATAATTATGGCCGGCAGTATATATATATATATATACATATACATATATATTAAATCCAAAAGGATGATCAGATAGGTAAATCCCAAAATCCCGATCTTAATTAATATTAATTTCATTAATATTAAAATTGATCAAGTTTGAGTGTTCGATGCAAATATTATATTTTATTTACAGAGCCAATTCAATATTTAAATCCGTTGAATAGCCATTTCTACGAGGAAATCCTCGCTTTTTCAGCAACGGCAAAAGGAAAATTTTATTTACTTATTTTTGAGTTTGAGTAAATAAAATTTTCGTTTCACCGTTTTTGAAGAAGCGAGGATTTCCTCGTAGAAATGAGTATTCAACGAATTTAAATATCGATATTTTTGTTTTCTTTATATATATAACGTAGCAGACTTGGTATACTATCCAGGTAAATTCCGATAGAGAAGAATTCAAAAGAACTCAGTGTTAAATTCATTTATTTAATTTAATAGAGTTATATAATTTAGAAAAGATTTCTGATTTATTACAATTCCAATGGGTAATACATATTTCACGGCATAATGATCGTCTAGTTTTTCTTTATCATTGTTTTATCTATTCTTTTGGGTTCTTTTTAAATGAGCGGGAATTTTGTTTTTTTAATAACCGTTACAAATGTCCATTTTAAATATGGGCCTGTGAGCGTCTGTAAAAAAAAAGAAAATTGCCGGGAATATTTTGAGGATAAATTGTTGCACCATTTGGATCTGACGAGCCGCAATATAACATCATTATGCGGTGAAATTTATATATATATATATATATATATATATATATATATATATATAATTATTATTATTATTATATCATTTTCCATTATAAATCTATTTCTTCTATTATCGCACTACCTACCTGTTTTTTCTATCTCCTCTAACATTGCTAGGGTTACATAGACAAAGTTCTCCTTAGAGTGTGGGCTGTAATTAACAAGACAATTTTTTGTATTTCTCTTAAGCTGGGGTTTCCAGGGATTCTTTCTATGTGTTGTTTTGTTCCATTTTTATCATTCCAAGTGCACCTACTATCACTGGCACAACTCTTGTTTTCAATTTCCAGATTTTTTCTTTTTCAATTTCCAGGTCTTTATATTTTGACAGCTTTTCGAATTCCTTGGTTGCTATGTTAAAATCTGCTGGACAAGCCATATCAGTTAATAAACAAGTTATTATTATTATTATTATTATTATTATAGATACAAATTCTTTTTAGCTACAAATACGCATTTTTCTATTCCTAGATGCAAGCAACGTATGTCAGCGTAATCAGACTAATGTACAATTTGTTTACAAGAGTCTGCTTACTTTTTAGACAAGGAAGTGTTTATAGTAGAGATCCGTAACAAGCATTTTATCCGTTGTATCGATATTAAGGAAGGAAAATGAAGACATACAACTGATAAGACTGTTAGGAATAATAAGGATGTTTGGTTTTTTTTCTATCTCACATGTGGTGAGCATTTGGAGTATTTAATGAAGGCTAAGGAATTTCTTCCATCTTCCGGTTAGGAATTACCTCTCCTACCGGAAGTCACCATTAAGAACAGCATTTTTGCACGGTTTTATTTTTGCACTATTTTAAAAGAATCCCGAGTATCACCAGATTAAGTTGACTAATTGTGTACAATTTGCAGCAAATTCCGATAAGAGCATATGTTAAAATTGATCAAGTTAGAGGTTTCGATGCAAATATATTCTATCTACAGAGCTAAATATAAAGAATTAAACAAAAATTTCGATATTTAAATGCGTTGAATAGCCTTTCCTACGAGGAAATCCTCGCTTCTTCAACAACGGCGAAAGGAAAATTTTATTTACTTATTTTTGAATTTGAGTAAATAAAATTTTCTTTTTACCGTTACTGAAGAAGCAAGAAAATGGCTATTCACTGGTTTCAAATATCGAAATTTCTGTTTTCTTTTATATATATATATATATATATATATATATATATATATATATATATAACGTAGCACACTTGGTATTCTATCCAGGTAAATACTGATAGAGATCAACTCAAAAGAACAAAAAAAAAACATGAATAAAAAATAACAGTTATACAAAAAAAAAAAAAAAAACGAAAAAAAAACAGTTTTTTCTGGTAATTCGAAAAAAATATTAAGACCAAAAAATGAGCAGAATTTAAGAATTACAATGACCGGAAATTGCAACTACAGTATATCTATTATGAAAAGCTAAAATTTCTTAAGAATCAAATGAATATATATATATATATTATTTATATATTGAGAGGAAAATTCAACACATAATTAAAAGGTTATAAATTCAAAATTTATTTCGACAATGTAAAAAAAATTGCAATTGCTTCTCTTGCTTTTTATTGCTTTTCACATTCTTTTTTTTCTCCAAGCCCTCCTTCCCCATTGCATGTCCCAGTAACTTTAGCTGTCTCGTCCTGATGCTTAGTATTAATTTCCTTTTCGTTTCCATCCTTTCCAAAACTTCATTATTGCTCAAATGCTCGGTCCATGATATCCGCAGCATCCTTCTGTAGAACCGCATTTCACTTGCTTCAAGTTTTTCCTTCATCTGCCATGATATTGTCCAGCATTCACTGCAATATTGAAGAAATGACATCGCATAGCGATCCAGTGCTCTCTTCCTTGTTTCTAGCGAAATTTTCCTGTCTCTTAATATTCTACTCAGCTTCTGGAATGCGTCCTTCGCCATAGCAGTTCGCCTTCGGATCTCTTTGTCGTATTTTCCGTCTTCTGTTAAAACACTTCCCAGGTATTTAAATTTTTGTACCGGCTTGATTTTAGTATCCCTCACATTTTCAGCTGCTTTTTTGCTGATACGAGAGGAGATTGTCCTAATTCTACGTACAGTGCTTTTTTTTCTAAATTATTTCGGTTTCAGTTAATTTTCTTTCGTAATTCAACTCTCCAGCTTTTTGTTACCTCAGCAGAAAACTCATAAATTTCTGGGTCAAGTCACTCTTTGGATTACTCAGTCAACGATTTTATCAACAAGGCGATGTGTCCTTGGGGACATCAGTAAGCAAATTTTTGGGACTTATAAATCTAATTTCTCTGAGCTCATATTACAAGAAAAATGACGTGGAATGTATATGCTTTCTTCATTGTTATTATTAAATAGACTTCTTCTAAATGAAAAGAATTTAAGTAAAGCATTAGTCGAAAAATTATTCAGTTATTGTTATGGGAAAACACACCTTTTCCTCAGATAATGGACTCTCCCTCCTATATTAATGTTATGGGAAAACACACCTTTTCCTCAGATAATAGACTCTCCCTCCTATATTAATGTTATGGGAAAACACACCTTTTCCTCAGATAATGGACTCTCCCTCCTGTATTAATGTTATGGGAAAATACACCTTTTCCTCAGATAATGGACTCTCCCTCCTATATTAATGTTATGGGAAAACACACCGTTTCCTCAGATAATGGACTCTCCCTCCTATATTAATGTTATGGGAAAACACACCTTTTCCTCAGATAATGGACTCTCCCTCCTATATTAATGTTATGGGAAAACACACCTTTTCCTCAGATAATGGACTCTCCCTCCTATATTAATGTTATGGGGAAACACACCTTTTCCTCAGATAATGGACTCTCCCTCCTATATTAATGTTATGGGAAAACACACCTTTTCCTCAGATAATGGACTCTCCCTTCTATATTAATGTTATGGGAAAACACACCTTTTCCTCAGATAATGGACTCTCCCTCCTATATTAATGTTATGGGAAAACACACCTTTTCCTCAGATAATGGACTCTCCCTCCTATATTAATGTTATGGGAAAACACACCGTTTCCTCAGATAATGGACTCTCCCTCCTATATTAATGTTATGGGAAAACACACCTTTTCCTCAGATAATGGACTCTCCCTACTATATTAATGTTATGGGAAAACACACCTTTTCCTCAGATAATGGACTCTCCCTACTATATTAATGTTATGGGAAAACACACCTTTTCCTCAGGTAATGGACTCTCCCTCCTATATTAACGTTATGGGAAAACACACCTTTTCCTCAGATAATGGACTCTCCCTCCTATATTAATAAGAGTTAACATGAAGTTAAAGGAGAAGTACTTAGGAGTTTATCTCCGTTATCTAGGGCTGAGCACTATGTGCTCTTTTGCTTACTAGGTGTTATGCGAGTCGTGATTTGGACGACGCGACAGAAGGAATTCTATGGTGATGAGAAGTTTACCTCTTCCCAACTGATCTTGTTCTTTAAGCATCAGCTTAAAGTCAAGATCAGGACGGAAAGGAAACAACTCACTCCATCTGAATTTGGCAAAAGGTGGGTGAGTCTTGCGCGATTCTGTCGAGTGAAAGGTGCTAACCTGGAGTGGTTGTTTGATGCTGGTTAGGCATCAGGATATTGGGTGTGCTGGGCAGAACATGTGCACCCCTTCCGTGTTAGGTTAGAATAGGTAAATTTTGATTTTCTGTTTCTAACTTTAATGTTAACTTAGCTAGGTTATGATTGATCATTGGCCCCTTTTTCTTTTTTGTCCCCAGTTTTCTTTTAGTTTAATCCCCCATCCCTTCCCACTTTAGGTGTTCAACAATGTTAGTTCTCCGGTGGATGCGTGGCGTCTTTCGTTATTTTTCAAGTGTGCTTTTCGTTTTTGTTATGATGTTTAAATGTGTGAGTGATTGTGTGAGTGATTGCTGATCGGATAAGTGATATTATTATATTTCTAAAGCCACGCATTATATTTCGTCCGGGGAAGTGATTTTGCTGTCACAATATTAGAGTAGTGGGGGGCTTTTATTAATAATATGATTTTGTTTAGTTTCTTGTACATATCTTATTTTCATTGTATAAAATCATTGGGGAATTTTAAATGTTGTTGTTTTCTGCCCATGCCCTGCACTGAAAATTGTACATAAGGGAGTTAAGTAGGACAACATAGAGCAGCCGAGGTATTATGGTGGACGTGGTAAGAATGGTAAATAAAAATGTGGTATTATGGTGAAAGGTTTATTGTGGGTGTGTCAGGGTCAACGAAAGTAAATAGCTAAGTTAAATTAGGACAGTTGAAGACCAGCCTTCCCCATCCCCGTTTTAGGCCTTGTGCCACATTTGTACAAATAGTACAATAAATAATGAAGTACTTAGGAGTTCCTGGGAAGTTCATTGGAGATCTTTCGGGTTCTATTGGAGTTTAGTAGAACTACTAGGCAGTTGTTATTTGTTGGCATTTAACCGAATACTAAGGAGTCAGCTTTCAGTGGAAGATTACTAAGTTCCTAACATTTTCGGTATGTTAAGTCAATTAGCAACCTACATAGTACGATTATAACTTTCAGTGTAAAAACTACTTCACAACAGTTAGTCAGTTAAGTGACATACGTGATAGACACTTGGGCGATCATGTCTCGAAAGAGACATAACTAACTGGGTAGTAGGTTACCATTTCTTTCTGCGGTAGACTGGTTGCCAACCAAGGCTACAGAACCCAATCTATCCTGCTATTTAATCCATCATTCGAGAGAGAAGATACGGATTAATACCTTTCCTAAGAGTATTTGCGCGTAAGTGAATGCAACGAATTCAACTGGAATTCGAACTCGTCTTTTGGTTCCTCGTTCCGAGTAGATATCTATAACACAATACATATACTTATGCAAAAATAATTACACTGTCTATAAATTCACTTTGCCATTTAGGGAATAATAATAATAATAATAATAATAATAATAATAATAATAATAATAATAATAATAATAATAATAATTAATAACACTAACCAGTCAACTTAATAAGACAGAATGTGGTTATAAAATAGGCCAAAAGAAAATAAGCCATCTATTTTACATGGATGACTTAAAGTTATATGCTAAGAATGATAATGAGCTGGAAGGTCTTCTGCAAACTGTAAAATGCTTCAGCGAAGACATTGGAATGAAATTTAATTTGAATAAATGTGCTAAAGCTACAGTTTTACGTGGATCAATACAAGAAACATCCTCAATTAGCTTAGACCCTGCTGTAACAATAAAAAAATTGAAACCAGAAGAAGCTTATAAATACCTAGGTGTAAATGAGAGCGAAAACATTCACCATAAAAAAATGAAAGAAATAGTGCGTAAAGAGTACTATAGAAGGCTACGAATGATATTAAAAACTGAATTAAATTCACAGAACAGAGTTATGGCCATTAATAGCCTTGCAATCCCAGTTGTCCAATATAGCTTCAACATCTTAAACTGGACTCTAAACGACATCAGGCGAATGGATGCTAAAACAAGAAAGCTTCTTTCTAAGCATAAGATGCATCATCCAAAGGCTGATGTAGACCGTCTATACATACCCCGTAAAGAAGGTGGAAGAGGTCTTATTCAGCTGGAATTGTCATACAAGACAACAACTATTGGCTTACTAACATACATAGAAACAACAAAGGATTGGATGATACAATTAGTAAAGCAACATGAAGAAAGAAAGAAAAAATATTCAATAATAAAAGAAGGTAGTAAATACAAACAAGATTTACAGTTAGATTCTGTAGAAAAGCAAAACAGAACCCAAGAACCAACTACTGCGACAAAAAAATATGAAAATGAAAGCCAAAGATAAAGCTCTTGAACAGATGAAACAGCGCTGGCAAGACAAACCTCTGCATGGCCAATATCCAGAACGTGCCAATAAATCCAGTGTTGACAAAGTTAATACTCATCGATGGTTACGTGCATCTGGATTAAAGTCTGAAACTGAAGGCTTTATTCTTGCAGCACAAGACCAAAGTCTTTTCACTAAGAACTTCCAGGCAAATATTATGCATAATAATATGGATCCAAAATGCAGGTTTTGTGATAAACACCAAGAAACAATAGACCACCTAATCTCAGGCTGTTCTGTGCTTGCCCCAAATGAATATAAAAATCGCCACGATAGAGTTGAGCAATATTTACATTGGGCAATGTGCAAACATTATGGAAAAGCTGTAAACAAACACTGGTATGAACATCACCCAGCACCGGTTACAGAAATAGAAGATGTAACCATTCTATGGGATTACACCATCTACACAGACAGAAAAATTGAAGCAAACAGGCCAGACATTATTGTTAAAAACCAGAAGGAGATAACTTGTCTATTAATTGATATGGCTTGTCCAGCGGATTGTAACATAGCAATCAAGGAATTTGAAAAACTGTCAAAATATAAAGACCTGGAAATTGAAATAGAAAAAATGTGGAAATTGAAAACAAGAGTTGTGCCAGTGATAGTAGGTGCACTTGGAATGAGAAAAAATGGAACAAAACAACACATTGAAAGAATCCCTGGAAACCCCAGCTTAAGAGATATACAAAAAATTGTCTTATTAAGTACAGCCCACACACTAAGGAAAACTTTATCTATGTAATGCTGGGGATGATAGGGAAGATAGAAAAACATGAAATGGAGCCATGACAACACACCACTACCTGCCTTAGGTCTCCCCGCAGACTTGGTTGGTAGTGAGACCAAAGCAGAAATCGAAATATGATGAAAAATGACATAATAATGATAATAATATTAATTCAAATGCTATATGTATTGGTTACATAATTGCTACATTATCGCTCCGGTTTAATTGCAGTTTGTTTGATTGCTTAGTTAAGATTCACTTAGCTAGATCAACTAAAAGCTAAATGACCAAGGTCTATTGTACACGATTTTTATTTTTTTATTTTCTTTATCATTCACCCCGAACAAGGGGGGACCATCACTAGTGTGCAGGTGTTACAGTGAGAGAAAAAACTGGGTACAGTGGGTATTAAAGAAAAGATAAAAGAAGAATAGAATTCGAAAAGATAGAAGATGGCAACTGATGTTGCATTTAAATTTGTGGAGATTGTAACTACCAGTAGACGAAGTAAACGGAAGCGTTTTCGTTCTTTATTTCTTACTTATCGATGATACGATGTACACTTCTTCTTCTATGTGCCCTGTCCCTTCAGGACGTAGGCGATCATGGATCTCCACGTCTCCCTATCCCTTGTGGCTCTTAGTATGTTTGCTCCTGTTGCTCCTGGCAACCCCCGTTCCGTCATCCACCTGATCAGACCCTGCAAATATGTTATCCGCTGCCTTCCTCTGTCTCTCCTTCCTTCTATCTGACCAGTCAGTATCAGGTTCTCCAGGCTCTCCTTCCTCATTGCATGTCCCAGGAACTTCAGTTGTCTCTTCCTGATGCTCAGCATCAATTTCCTTTTTGTTGCCATTCTTTCTAACACTTCGTCGTTGCTTGTATGCTCAGTCCACGATATCCGTAGCATCCTTCTGTAGAACCACATTTCGGCCGCTTCCAGTTTTGATGTACACTACCGGCCATAATTATTAGGACAACCGAGTATTTAAAAACATGATGTATTTCATACTATTTTTTAGTATTTATTGCCAAGTGAATAATTCTTAATTAAAATAGATGGTTCTTTTGTTAATACTGACAATATCATGTTCATTAAATGAATTTATAAATATTTAATAATTACCTATATTTTGTATTTTCAAGATTTTCACAAACTGAATGTGATTGAAAAAATAGAAAGAGAGAACAGGATTAAATGTAATGGTGGAGATATATAAACATTTTAACTGAAATTTCGAACGGGTTACAAAGAATTAAAACATTAAAAAGATAATGACAATAAAATTTGATCTTTCCTCTGACTAATAGCATAACTATTTTGATGATAAAACTTTGTTTTGTCTTAAGTTTGGGGCCTTTTTTACATCATGCAATGTTGTTTTTTTCGGCATTTGAGTGAAGGTAGCTTATATATACACAACCGGCCATAATAATTAGGCCCACTCCAGTGTTTTAAAAAATGATGTATTTCATATTATTTTTTAGTATTTATTGCCAATTGAATAATTGTAAATGAAAACAGGATGGTTCTTTTGTTAATACTGCACTATAAATTGTGCATCAAATGAATTTATAAATATTCAATAATTACCTATATTGCAGTTTCATCAATGAAAGAATGAAGAAAATTTAGGGTGATTCGGACGAGTTCATCTTTGCTTCCTTGCCTTGTAAAATTTTGCAAAGTAATAATAACAAAAGAACTATTCTATTTTTATTTAGATTTATCCACTTGGCAATAAATACTAAAAATAGTATGAAATACATCATTTCTTTAAAAAAAAAACAAAAAAAAAACAAATTGGTGTAGCCTAATAATTATGGCCGGTAGTGTATATCACGGAAATTCACTACAAAAACTTCGGTTGGTTAGGCAGCTATACGTGAGACACGGCCTGTTGATCACGTCTCTTTCGAGGGAATCTTATAGATGAATGGATTCGCGCAGCAGAATCGACCCAGAGATAAGACAAGAACATTGCGGGTCCGTTAAAGATACCGGAACGATGAAGCCGATATTCATGGTCAGAATGCTATCTACACGAGCAATACAAATGCAGAAGGACCTTTATCTTTGCTTTATAGACTACGCGTAGGCGTTCGACAAAGTACGGCACAAGGACTTGATAGAGATGCCCAACAATTTGGGGAAGGCAGAGAGTTCGACAATACGCAAGGCAGTTAACTGCTGTCAACTTTCTCTTCCGGAAGTCACGCAGGTAACTATGTATAACAAAAGGAAGAGTCCATTCCTCGTATGTGGGCACCATAACATGGCACAAGGCCGAAAGTATGAAGGACAGAGGAAATACTCAGTCGTAAGTGATGTAGTAAGACAAGCTTGCTAATTATTACACCACGTCTAAGTTACCAACGATTTACTAAGCGTTGCTTAGATGTGGCACAAGAGCGAAGATATAGAGCGCTTGGTGAGGATCGAACTCACTACACGGTTGTAATTTATCTCGCTAAACTAGCTTGATAATCATTACACCAGCTCTAAGAATCCTTTTCAAATGATTATGTATTACCTTCTTCAAGGTACTTCTGGTGTTATGGTTAACAAGATTGTTTTGCTATCTCAATTACGACTGAGTAGAGAGTTTTATGCTCACTGTGTGCCCCTTACTTTCGGCCTTCTGCCACACATAAATTACTCTTTCTAAATCACTATATTTCGGCCTCTCTTAATTTTGGCAATGGACGTAATGACATATAATTACTACTGCCTAGACACTACATATATTTATATACAAGACCCAAGAGCCACTCAGATTAGGGAGCTACTAACTGCAGTTGTTGTAATAGCGTACAAAGACGGAACAAATGATGCATGCTATAAGAGTATATGGAATAGATGAAGAGGTTAATGTTTGAGTGAACGGGAAAGTATACTCTCGGGAGCCTGCTTCACAATGCAGCAATTCTGAGAAAGAAGCTTTCTGCGTGACAATTTCTCCTTACTCCTTAATCTATACGTATAAATGCTAATATTTTTATGATAAATTTATGACAAAAACATAGTTTACTGCAACACAAGAACCATTGATTTTCAGTGCTGTTTTATTAATTCTTATATTTCATTTCCTGACGAGGTGCTAATAAGGTAGTACCGAAACACAACGGCTCTTGTGTTGCAGTAAACTAGGTTTTTATTATAAACTTATAATAAAAATATGACTGTACTAGCAGTATAGACCGGTGTAATGAAAGCATTAAAATAATCCATAGTCCTGGAGCTCAGACTCTTTCGACGTTGACACGAAAGACTAAAAAGCAATAGTTGTTTCCAGTTAAAGCGAAGGCGTAGAGGTGAAAGAAAAATGAATGGATGTAATTCAAATTTTGATTTCCTGGTATCGATATCAAATAAGTCTTTTTCATCGTAAACTTAATTTTGAAGGCTAAATAAGTCCTCTGAGTAAATGGTATCATGGCTGAGACTAAGAACTACAATTATACCTACTTAGAGCCAAACCCGAAGCAAAAAATAAAATAAAAGGGCTGAAAAATACACGCAGATAAACAGACACACAAACATCTTGCTTTTATATATATATATATATATATATATATATATATATATATATTATTGATTTTATACACTATTGTAAGAACTGCAACCTTGAAACTTCTGAATATCGTTTTTTATGTCTTTGTCTACGAGTGTATGAAATTTGTTTAAAATCGGACCACTGCTTCTATCACCCGATTTTTTCGTTTATCGATTTTAGATATTTATCGGGGGTACCTCGACACAAAACCTAACTAAGAACACTCGCAGACGCTTATAGTAGAACTGTGTAAATTTTCAAGAAAAATCGGTTCAGCCGTTTCGGAGTCTATAGGTAACGGACACAGACACAGACACACACACACACACACACACACACACACACACACACAGACAACGTTGAATTTATAAAATAGGGCTTACGGCCTATCTCGGTGAATACACCGGTTCTCACTCGATCACCGAACGTTGAGCCTGATCAGTACTTAGATGGGTGACCGCTTGGGAATACCAGGTGCTGTAAGCGTGTAGTGACGGATGTGCGTTGTGGTGCAGTGGATATCGGCTCGGAAGGAGAAATCGGTGAGCCGAGTTCGAATTCCAGTTGAATACCTTGCATTCACTTAAGCACTGGTACCCTTGGGAAAGGTATTAATCCGTCCCTTCCCTCCAGTTATGGGTTAAATAACAAGGTAGGACTTGGGGACCCTGCTCTTAAAAACAAATCCCAATGAATCTTGATACTCGAAAAGAAAAATGTTGTAAAATAACCTTACCCCAAATCCTTGGTTATGACCTTAAATGACCCATAAGGATTTAAAGGTCGTTAAACCTCGAAACAAACAAAAACAAACAAACCATTTACAAAATAAGTTTAGATATACGTATGTATGTATGTATGTATGTATGTATGTATAGATAGATACATTTTTTCTTTCTCCACTTGTGTATATCTTTGCTATTAAATGACCCAATTTAGTTGACAGATTCAAAACGATCCTTCAGCAATAAAAAATAAACAGCAGAAAAAGCAATAAATCAAATAACGCACATACCCGTGTATAAGTCGATTTTGAAGCATTAGAAACTTTAAAAAGAAGCTATATAAGTTCTTTTAGATCTTTTAATCTTCATAGTGAAAAGGTGGCTTTATGTGTGTGTGTGTGTGTGTGTGTGTGTGTGTGTGTGTGTGTGTGTGTGTGTGTGTAGTGGGCGGGTGTCATTTCATCTGGCAAATATAGGCCGAAATTTAAAAAATTCACCTTTGCGACCTTTGATGTTGGATTCATAAGCCGACTAAAAAATTATAAAAAATATAAGTAAAATATATATAAGTAGGAAAAAATTAGAAAATACATAGATTTATTTATTTCTGTATCTATCGTAAATCGCTTCGTATTTCTTTATTTATTCCAGAGCTTTTATCACTTTAAAACTTATTTTGATTGATACTCTTATTGGAGTAGACGTTTCGTTTATATATTTATTTATTAAACAGCACGTTTATAATTTGTTTACCGGCCAAAATGTTCGAATATATATATATATATATATATATATATATATATATATAGTATATCGAGGCAGCAAGTAATTTTCTAAACATATGCTGTTAAATATAAGAGACAATGAATGTCTATTATGTTTAATCATGAGCCGTTCTAAATGTCGTATTTTTGCTTTAATTTCAGTTGAAAATAAAGACAAAACTTCTCCAACATTTGGATAATTATTTATTGATTTGGTTCTAAGCTTTCGGCTCACATGAGCCATCTTCAGAGAGGTCGTTTAAACTGAAATATTATAAAATCCACCATCACCGACGATTTTATTTTGTGTTGACATAAAACTCCGCTTGGCAACGGCAATAGTTACCAAAAATAAACGCAGTTCTTAAGTTTGCGATGCGGTTTTATGACGTCACACTGCGGGATGGCGCGAAATGACAACAAAACCATGTAGTCAAATGCAATGTAATATGTTATTTCCAGATTTGAAGTTGATTTTATTGAGTGCTGGTTGTTTCGATTTGATGTACATGGCCTCCAATATCTGCAGGTTCCTCTTACTGTGTGTATGAGTAAGGATCACCGTATTGTTGACCAACAGCTGTCTGATATTACCTACATGTTTATGTTTTTCAGAGAAATGTTGTTTAATAGTACTCTGATCAGAAAGATGACATGTAAGTCTACGGAAGAGCGTGGTTGTAGTAAAACCAATATATGTACTAGGTTTTAGTGCTATAATAACCTAACAAGCATGAAACTAAATTCTCTATAAAAAACCAGTTTGTGCTTGTTGGGTTATTATGGCACTAAACTAAATTATCTACAAAAAACTAATGTAGTGTACCAATTTACATGCCCATTCAGAGATTGCATCTCTGATACTAATCAAATACCTAGTACATATATTGGTTTTACTACAACCACGCTCTCCCGTAGACTTACATGTCATCTTTCTGATCAGAGTACTATTAAACAACATTTCTCTGAAAAACATAAACATGTTTATTAATGAATAATAAATAGGTAATACCCAACATCTTTACCTTCCTTTATTATACTAAATGCATCGTGATAGCCTTCTAATACCTACCCATACACTATATATATATCCGCAGACAGATCTGTTTCGCAGTATCACAGCTCATCAGTAGAGTTAGACGTCCCATTGCTTTTAACCCGAATTGAAAGCCGACCGAATTGGCGTCAGTCGGCGATTGTACCTCTGAGTTTTGGGCGGTCGGTAGAAGGAGACAGACTTTTAGCATATGATGTCTCATACGCCAGTGGCCAGAGTGCTCTAATTCATTACTGAATGAGCGAAATATGTATATATTATTTTAATAATGAATGTCCTCTTAGATAGAAAATAGGTGTTGTTACAAATGTCTTTATAAGAACGCACGAGAATATATTCTCTCAAATGCTTTTTTTAATGAGCGTAATAACGTGAAGGATGTGCGTTGTGGTACAGTGGATATCGGCTCGGAACGAGAAACCGGGGAGACGAGTTCGAATTCCAGTTGAATCCATTGGATTTTATTACGCGCAAATACCCTTGGGAAAGGTATTAATCCGTCTCTTCCTTCCAGTTATGGGTTAAATAGCAGGACAGACTGGGTTCTATAGCCTTGGTCGGCAGCCAGTCTACCGCAGAAAGCAATGGCAACCGACTGCGGGATAATGTTCTGCCCAGTCAGTCATGTCTGTTTCCAGACATGATAGCCCAAGCGTATATCACGTATGGCACTTAAGTGAGTGAATAACGTGAAACAAACGCTTGTTAATAACGGTTTTCCAAACAATTTTATAGATTACCATATTAGATATTTTCTTTCTAAGATTACCAGCGGAAACACTGAATATACAGAAGAAAAACAAAAAATAATAACATTTTCCATAAAATCATTATCTATCTATCTAATCTAAACTCATTTATCAATGGAACTTTGTCTGTGTGTGTGTGTGTGTGTGTGTGTGTGTGTGTGTGTGTGTGTGTGTGTGTGTGTGTGTGTGTGTCCGTTACCTATAGACTCCGAAACGGCAGAACCAATTTTCTTGAAAATTTACACAGTTGTACGATAAGCGTCTACGAGTGTTCTTAGCTAGGTATTGTCTCGAGTTACCCTCGATATATACCGAAAATCGATAATCGAAAAAATCGGGTTATAAAAGGAGTGGTCCGATTTAATAAAATTTGATACACTCATAGACAAAGACATAAGAAACGATATTCAGATGTTTCAAGGTTGCAGTTCTTACAATAGTGCAGAAAATCGATTATATATATATATATATATAAGGCAAAATATTTGTGTGTGTGTCTGTTTATCTGCCTGTATGTTTGTATTTTTTCAGCCCTTTTATTTTAGTTTTTGCTTCTGGTTTGGCTCTAAGTAGGTATAATTATAGTTCTTAGTCTCAACCATGATATCATTTACTCAGAGGACTTATTTAGCCTTCAAAGTTCAGTTTACTATGAAAGAAACTTATTTGATATCGATACCAGGAAATCAAAATTTGAATTACATCCATTCATTTTTCTTTTCAGTCTACGGTTTCGCTTTAACTGGAAACAACTATTGCTTTTTAGTATTTCGTGCCAACGTCGAAAGGGTCTGAGCTCCAGGAACATGGATTAGTTTTAAAGCTTTCATTACACCCGAACAATGCCGGGCTATAATGCTAGTATATATATATATATATATATATATATATATATATATATATATATATATACTAGGTGCGATTGGTAAATTGTCTCAATTATTTTATTATTTCAAATATTCTTTAGGCTGAGTCTGAGCTCCAGGACGATGGATTAGTTTTAAAGCTTTCATTACACCCGAGCAACGCCGGGCTATAATGCTAGTTCATAATAACTATAAGCAAGATGAATATTCGCTTAGAAACATTATGATGAGAATAACCATGTTTTTGACATTTTATTTTATGGCGGTCATGAAGTTCCATGCTTGCCAAATTAATGAATTATATTTTTAATCTGACTTATTTTTATTGCTTCAAACATCATATAACTGCTTAAAATCTTTCTTTATATGTAATTATATCGCCCTAAGCAAGGTAGTTTACTGCCACTGGTGTTTAGGGGGTTACATAGGAGAAAAGTTAGGAGAAACAATGACAGGTTATAGGGATGTCAGGAAGTGGGTAGAAGAAGGATGATTGCGGCCATAAAGTGAGGGATCAATTTGTATATTGATTGTAATATAAATTGATCCCCCACTTTATATCTACATAATAATTTCTTGTCTGTTGATAAGCCGTAGAAAACGAATCAATCAGTCAATGAAATACTGATTAGCTACACATGCATGTCTTTTAGATTTATTTACATTCTGTGACTGTGGCCATAAAACGAGGGTTCAGTTTATATATTGATTGTAATATTAAATTGATCCCCCACTTTACACTTACATAGTAATTACTTGTCTGTTGATAAGCCGTAGAAAACGAATCAATCAGTCAATGAAATACTGATTAGCTACACATGCATGTCTTTTAGATTTATTTACATTCTGTGACTGTGGCCATAAAATGAGGGTTCAGTTTATATATTGATTGTAATATAAAATTGATCCCCCACTTTACATTTACATAGTAATTACTTGTCTGTTGATAAACCGTAGAAAACGAATCAATCAGTCGATGAAATACTGATTAGCTACACATGCATGTCTTTTAGATTTATTTACATTCTCTGGAATGTAAATGGAATTTTTTTTTATAATCATATCGCCCCAAGCAAGGTATTTTACTGCCACTGATTTGCAGGGGTTTACATAGGTTGTAAGTTATGAGAAAGAGTGACAGGATATAGAGGGTGTCAGGAAGTGGGTAAGAGAAGGGTGAGAATACTGATGAGAGTGGAGTGGACGGAGAAAGGAGTATGAGAGAGAGGATGCAGGTTAGTGAGATTGGAGATGACTATTAGCTTTACATTTTAATTCTTCAAGATTGTTGCTGTCAGGGAAGCAAGTAAACTGAAGGGACTTCCACAGGTGGGAATTGCGAGAAAAGAAGCTGCTGTAGTAGAATTTGCGTTATACAGGGTACAATGGATAAATTGTCGTCTAAAGGAATAAAAAATGAAAATAACTGACATCTCATTTTAATAGATATTTTTTTATCATCTTATCACCGCAAGCAAAGCAGTTTACTGAAACTGGTGCGCAGCAGGTTATGAGAAAGAGTGAGAGGTTATAGGGGGTGTCAGGAAGTGGGTGAGAAAAGGATGAGAATACTGATGTGAATGGAGTGGACGGAGAAAGGAGTATGAGAGAGAGGATGCAGGTTAGTGAGATAGGAGATGACTATTGACTTTACATTTAAATTCTTGGACATTATAGCTGTCGGGGAAGCAAGTAAATGAAAGGGAATTCCACAGTGCGAGAAAGAAAATCTGGTAAATTAGAATTTGCTTTTATATTTTATTAATTTCACAGTAAAAGGGTGGGACCTCGTTGCTTATTTTGTGGCTCGAGTAAATTTATATATAGCGAAAAAAATTTGCTGGACGCCACACCTGTGTTGATTTTCTACATAAATATAGAATAGAATGTTTGTAATAGACTGTTAAACGTATTTATTTTTTATGTATAAATGTTATGTTACATATACTTATTGGGATTGAAGGGCCCTGATATCAGTACCCTTCAGTGACATCATGTACAAGTACGGCTCCCAGTTGAGAATCAGTCAGTTAAGTGAACCTAGATTTACGTTTTGTTCAACATCATTACAGCAGATTTAAACTAAATTAATATATTTAATTGTAGTGAATAAGAAATTAAGAATTAAAAGCAACTTATTATTATAGCTGTCGGGGAAGCAAGTAAATGGAAGGGAGTTTCACAGGCAGAAAGTGCGAGAAAGAAAAACTGGTAAATTAGAATTTGCGTTTATATTTTATTAATTTTACAGTAAAAGGGTGGGACCTAGTTGCTTATTTTGTGGCCCGAGTAAATTTATATGTAGGGGGCACCAGTGAGCTAAGTTAAGCGGAACTATTCAAAATAAAGTAATAACATTTATTTTAATCTGACATTTTTATTGCTTCAAATGTTGTTACAGTGTATACTCCGTATTTAAAATCAGCCAATTAAGTGCCATACGTGATACAAGCTTTGGGCGATCATGTCTCGAAAGAGACATAACTGACTGGACAGAAGATTATCCCGCAGTAGGTTGCCATTGCTTTCCGCGGTAGATTGGTTGCCAGCCATGGTTATAGAACCCAATCTGTTTTAATATTTAACCCATAACTGGTGGGAAGAGACGAATTAATTCCATTCCCAAGGGTATTTATGCTTAAGTGAATGCAAAGAATTCAACTGGATTTCGAACTCGGCACCCCGATTTGGAGTTCAGAGTCGATATCCACTGCGCCACAACACACATCCGTATTTAAAATAGACTCTCCAATTATGTTTATTAAGCACCCAGTTCATTCGAGGTCCCACAGGGATCGAACCTTCCTCCCCCATTGTAGGGGAATCACTGTTTCATCCAGTGTGCTCTATCAGCCGGCCATGTAATTAAGGTTATAAGCGATGTTAGTAAAGGAAACAAAAAAGACAGAATTAAACATCAATTGGAAGAAAAAAGAATGCATAGTTGTCAGCAAGAAGAGGTGCCCAAGATACAAAACCCGAATATAGTCAGTTAAGTGCCATACGTAATACACGCTTGGGCGATCATGTCTCGAAAGAGACATCACTGACTGGGCAGAAGATTATCTCGCAGTAGGTTGCTATTACATTCTGCGGTAGAGTGGTTGCCGACCAAGGCTATAGAAACCAATCTGTCCTGTTATTTAACCCATAACTAGTGTGAGAAGAGAAAAATTATATCTTTATATTATTAATTAGTGGAAGATCAGTTCATTACATCAAAACAATAAAAAACCGATCCCCCATTTTATGTCCAGTAGATGTTTTAATTGTTTTCAACCATTATATTCAGTCAGTCAGTTAAGTGCCATATGCGATATACGCTTGAGCGATCATGTCTCGAAAGAAACATGACTGACTGGGAAGAAGATTATTCCGCAGTAGGTTGCCATTGCTTTCTGCGGTAGACTGGTTAACAGCCAAGGCTATAGAACCCAATCTGTCCTATTATGAGAAGAGATAAAAGATATCATATTAATAAGTAGTAATTAGTGGGGGATCAGTTTATTACTTCATAACAATAGAAAAATGATCCCTCATTTTATACCCAGTAGAAGTTTTAATTGTTTTCAACTATTATTTTCAGTCAGTCAGTTAAGTGCCACACGTGATACACGCTTTGGGCGATCATGTCTTGAAAGACTGAAGGGACTCTGCGCAAAGAAGAAGAAGATTATTTCTTTAAATTCGTTTGTGTTTTTAGAGTTAGAGTTCGATATATTTTTGTGGCATTAAAATGAGCGAGAAATCATTGAAAGTAACTTTCTAAAACAATTTGGTGAAAGCAAGTAGCAACTTGTATAGACGATTTAATCAAAGATTTGTCGCTTCGATTCAAAACACACTTTAAACCGACGTGCAAATCGCCCGGCGGTCATTGTAGTATGATGAGATCCAGTTCCGCTTTTTAGATATGGACACTCGATACAAAATAGTCACGTTTGAAACAAGAAATCGACGAGTTCTTTCACTGAACAATCAGTCGTGCGTTACTCACACTAAAACACGTACCAAGGAACCAAAGAAGTGAATCCTAGACAGTAGCCACCCCTGCCACTACTAATCCGCGAGGGATACGTGTGAAGACCTCCAGCAGATGCCTAAATTAGTGAATGTTTCAGAGCACTCATATATACAAAATGTGCTTTCTTTGAAACAGTTTTATTTCGACTGAATCAAGATTAACAACCACAATAATCTATATATATATATATGGCAATCTGTGAGTCTGTGTGTGACTGTTCCCTATGGACGCCTACATTTTTTAAGCTACGCCATTCAAACTTTCTAGAGACACATATCTACAGGGAAGCCAGGTCGACGCATAATTTTTAAGTTTAACTTCAGCAATTTTCCCTTTCGAACTTTTTGGCCAATGGAGCAGATTGTTTACATTTGTCCCGTAAAACATCTAAAATCTAAGATGGTTGCTAAATTACGTCACTGAAATCAAATTACACGTGTCAAACGCGACCAAAAACAATGAGCTTATATATTCAATTTTATTCTGACGTTTTAAAAATTCATTTGGTCAACAAAAAATGTGAATATTTTCCTCCGTAATTTTGAAACAAAAGAAATATTAAAAAAAAAAAAATCTGAATTAGAGCCTAATAGTTTTTATATTTCTCAATTTTTAAATATTATTGAAAATTTCTGAACTGAGAGCGTAATAGTTTTTATATTTCTAATTTCAGTAAAAAAAAAATAATTTTGATTTTATGTTAAATTCATTTTGTCAACAGAAAATGTAAACATTTTCCCCGGTAATTTTGAAACAAAAACAAACGCAATGTTGTTTACAATGTCACACAAAACATCAAATCACGTTTACGCATAACAAAAGAAAATAGATATTTTTAATGGAAGTTTTTAACAATTGTTAAACAACAATTTTTGATGTAATTATATTTTTTTATATGACCGAGTCCTACCATTAAAATGTTCTGAGTTGTACGGGCAACGCCGGGCTATGATGCTAGTTAATAATAAAATATAACATGTTCTTAATGACATTAACATATTATGGCTTTTTCTTGTTAAATTGAGAGCTTTTGTCATCTTTCAAACATTTAATCATGGGTAAAAACAATCGGATGTCTAACCGTACTGATGAGCTGTGATACAGCGAAACAGATCTGTCTGCGGATGACTGTTTACGCTCTCACACCCTGATTGAAAAAACAGTAGCAAATCTAGCCTCTACGCATTGTTCATTCAGTAATAAATTAGAATATTCTAACAACTGGCGTATGTGTACATGGTATATCACACGCTAAATGTCTGCCTCCTTCTACCGAGCGCCCATAGCTCAAGGGCAGAATCGCCGACTGACGCCAATTCGGTCGCGTTTCAATTCTGGGTAAAAGCAA
This sequence comes from Ascarosepion bandense, assembly GCA_037127315.1. Lineage (NCBI taxonomy): Eukaryota > Metazoa > Mollusca > Cephalopoda > Sepiida > Sepiidae > Ascarosepion > Ascarosepion bandense. Next base: position 1,616,829 of record JBBBDQ010002007.1, read on the forward strand.
TCGGATATCTAACCGTACTGGGGAGCTGTGATACATCGAAACAGATCTGTCTGTGGATGATTATTGACGCTGTCACATCCTGATTGAGCCCTATGGAGGAAAGGTGGACTTTGAAAATAAAACAGTAGCTACTCTAGCATCTACGCAACGTTCATTCAGTTATGAATTAGAACACTCTAACTACTGACGTATGAATAGTTTGGGGCGTCAAAAGTGATGTTTTTTCAGTAGTTTTACATATAAAAGGTATTTTGGCAAGCAAGTATTTTATCGTAAAGTGCTCGATATCTAGGTAAAGATAGAGCGTTGATAGTTTTTGTGAAAAGAATTTTCCTTTTAACTGAGCAGGTTCATGCCGACATCGAAGTTTCGTGAGGACACCGTTATGACATCTTCACTCATCGGGGCTTTTTTCTTCTTTACTGTTGAGTTCCGGTCCCCTTTCCTACTTATAAGGAGCCTGGTGTTATTTGATATTTTTCTGAGAACAATCTCGCTTGCGATTGGTTGAGTTTCAATTTATTTATTTATACTTTTATTGGGCAGGTGCATGATTTCTTTTTAATGCCAACGACTGGGACTCAACACCAAAAACAAAACAAAAAAACTAAAAAATAAAAACAAAAAGAACACACACGATAAATGAAGACATTGTAACGGTGTTCTTAGAAAACTTTGAAGTCGGCATGAACCTGCTCATTTAATGTAGCAAATTCGTTACAGTAAAACTATATATATATATATATATATATATATATAGCTTTTGAGATTTGGAAAAAAAATCGCTCGACCGGCGGTCGAGAGCTAGGAAAAATTTACTCTCCCCAAAATAATTTTACTCGACCGACTCCATTTTCTTAATAGTCGCCCTAAGTAAACATAGCGTGAGCGGCTGACGGAAAACAAAAACTGAAATTTTAGTTAAAACTTCGAACGAAAGGATTTAATTTTTTATTTTTAATTACTTCTATAATTTGTTTTTTGATACGTGGTTAAAAGAAGTATGCGTATTGTTTTTTCATTCAAATGTTCGTTTTCATTTTTCGTAAACGTGGAGGAAATATAATATAATATTTTTCCAAATGAGTTTCTAAAAATCAGTGAGCGTCTTTAATCTGGGTGACAGACACATTTTGGCTCCACTCTTGAAGCATTACTTAAACGAATGTTTTCACAGACCAGGACGATAAAAGCCAAGAGACCGATGATGTCATTGTAGATCATTCTAAGTAATTTGTGAATCTTCAATAGCATACTTTTGGGTTTTAAAAGAAATCAGATTCCATTTTATTTCTAATCGACCGACATCGAGTAAAGCAATAAACTTTAATCGCCCAATTAAGTTTTAATCGACTGAGTCGATCGGGCGAGTGAAATCTCAAAGGCTGTATATATATATATATATATATATATATATATATATATATATATAATATAATTTGCACTATAGCTCGGCGTTGCTCGGGTGTAATGAAAGCTTTAAAACTAATCCATGATCCTGGAGCTCAGACTCTTTGGACGTTGGCACGAAAGAGTAAAATTCAATAGTTGTTTCAAGTTAAAGCAAAACCGTAGACTGAAATAAAAATGAATGGATGTAAGTCAAATTTTGATTTCCTGGTATCGATATCAAATAAGTTTATTTCGTCGTAAACTGAATTTTCAAGGCTAAATAAGTCCTCTGTGTAAATGGTATCATGGCTGAGATTAAGAACTACAATTATACCTACTTAGAGCCAAACCCGAAGCAAAAATTAAAACAAAAGGGCTGGAAAAAATACAGACATCAGATAAACAGACACACACACAAACATCTTGCCTTATATATATATATATATATATATATATATATATATATTACCGATTTTATACACTATTGTAAGAACTTCAACCTGGAAACTTCTGAATATCGTTTCTTATGTCCTTTTCTATGAGTGTATGAAATTTGATTAAAATCGGACCACTCCTTCTATAACCCGATTTTTTCGATTATCGATTTTCGATATTCAACGGGGGTACCTCGACACAAAACCTAGCTAAGAACACTCGCAGACGCTTATCGTACAACTGTGTAAGTTTTCAATAAATCGGTTCAGCCGTTTCGGAGTCTATAGGTAACGGATAAACACACACACACACACACACACACACACACACACACACACACACACAAAGTTTCATTTGTAAATAAGTTTAGATATAATTGTTTCATTACAACCAACCCAGTACCGCTGCTGGAGAAAAGAGAATGATTAATACCTTTTTCCGATGTATCTGCGCGTAAGTGAATATATCGAATTCAACTGGAATTCGAACTCGGATCTCCGATTTTTTCGGTTGGAGCCGATATTGACTGCCCTACAACGAACATAAAGTGATGACATATTTTCAAGCTCTCTTTCATAAATTTGAACTAACCCTGTTAGTGATGTTTTGTAATTCAATTTTGTTCCCGATAGCAAGGAATTGACGTGACATATTTGTTTAACGAAACTCATCATCCGGATTCTGATGAACAGAGCGCGCAGCAGACTCGGCCCAGAGACCGGACAAGAACAATGTGACTTCATTAAAGATACCGGAACGAGAAATGCGATATTCATGATCAGAACGCTATCCAAAAGAGCAACTGAAATACAAAAGGACTTGTGCTTTATAGACTACGAAAAAGAAGATCGACAAAGTACGACACAAGGACTTGATAAAGATGCTCGACAACCTCGACATTTTCGGAAAAGACGTTAGGATAATCAAGAATCTATATTGGCAGTAAACCCCTTGTGTACGGATAGGAAGCGAACTCAGCGGGTATGCAAAAATAGAAAGGGGCGTAAGACAAGGATGTGTTTTCTCACCGGATCTTTTCAACCTGTACAGCGAAGCAGTTACGAGAGAAATAAAAGCCTTGCCGGAATTCGTCATTAGCGGTTACAATCTCAGCAATATCCGATACACAGATGACACAGTGCTGATAGCAGACACGGAAAGGAAAATGCAGGACCTTCTACAGAAGTTAGCTAAAGAAAATGAGAAGAAAGAACTGAGTATAAACTTCAAGAAAACTAAATGCATGGTCATCAGCAAAAAGAGGAGACCAATACACGAACTAGAAGTCGGAGAATTTAAAATAAAACGAGTACAAACATTCAAATACTTTGGAAGTGTTTTGATAGAGGATGGAAAATGCGACACGGTGATCCAAAGACGCATTGGCATGGCCAAAGACGCATTTCAGAAGCTAACCAGAGTACTGAAAGATAGGAAAATCTCATTAGAAACAAAGAAAACAGTGCTGGATTGCTATGTGATATCTGTCCTTCTGTATGGAAGTGAATTCTGGATGATCTCATCAAAGATGAAGGAGAGGCAGCAGAAATGTGGTTTTGCAGAAGGATGCTGAGGATACCATGGACAGACCATGTGTACAGCGGTGAGGTGTTAGAAAAGATGCAAACGAGAAGAAAACTGATAATAAATATCAGGAAAAGACAAATGAGGTTTATGGGACACGTAATGAGTAAGGAGGGCCTGGAGAATTTAACACTCACAGGTCAGATAGAGGGAAGGAGAGACAAGGGAAAGTAGTGCGAGACCTGCTTGTTAGGTTTGAGCAAATGGATGGCAGAGCAAGAAGATACGAGAAGAGATACCAAAAGATAAAATATTGAGAGCGACAAGAGACAGAGCCAAGTGGAGGTCCATGATCGCCTACCTCTTAAAGTGGCTCGGCACATGAATAAGAAAATAAAAAAATGTTTGAGTCTTACGACGACATCATTCCAAATGCCATAATGATTACAAGCAATGTGGCTGTTTAGAGATAGCACATCTTCGCAATTTTTTTAGTTGGTCATAGCTTTTGAGATTGGTCTTCTTGTCAGCTAAATGTTGTTCTACAGAACGATGTTGAAAATATCATGGACAGAACATGTAATCAACGATAAGATTTTGGAGAGAATTCAAACAAAAAAGAAATTTATATTTAACATCAGGAAAAGACGTAATTCAAAAGTAGAGCTGAGTATTGAGAGGCTGGAGAATTTCGTTTGAAACAAAGATAAGATTTCTGGACTGTTATGTGATATCTGTCCTTCAACGTGGCAGCAAATGCGGAACAATCGCCTCAAAGATGAAGGAAAAACTAGAAGCAACAGATATATGGTTCTACAGAAGGATGCTTAGGATACCATGGACCGAGCATGTGGGCAACGACGAAAGTTTGGAAAGGATAGACATCAGAAAAAGATAGCTGAAATTTCTGGGATATGTAGTGAGGAAGGATGGCTTGGTGATACTGATGCTCACTGAGAGAAGAGAGGCGATATAAGAGAAAGCAACACGTTATATACTTGACAGAGTTGAGCAGATGGATGGCGGAGCATTGGTTCAGCGGAATAGCCGAAGAAGGGGCGTTAAGAGCTAGAAAGATGTGAAGAATAATGATCGCCAACGTACTGAAGGGACACGGCACATACAAGAAGAAAAATTTTATTTTCAGCTAAGACATCGACAAGTAACAAAATAGAGCTTTTCAACAATAATATCAGTCGATTAGGTTGAATTTTTTTTTTCTGTTTGCAAGCTGAACGTCCAAAAGGCAGTGGTTTTTAATGAATGAGAGAGCAATCTTCTAACAAAGTGACGCTTCCCTTTTGAATTTCTCGGATGAGAGGCTATCATTATTGATATGCATAATATTGTCATCGGTTTTATTGTTATCATCGCAACGCCTCGACCGTTGTGCTTCTTGACCCGAATAGTCTTCAGGTATTTCGAACTGAACACTTTATCTAAACTTATTTATAAATGGAACTTTGTCTGTGTGTGTGCGTGTGTGTGTGTGTGCATGTGTGTGTGTGTGTGTGTGTGTGTGTGTGTGTGTGTGTGTGTGTGTTCGTTACCTATAGATTCCGAAACGGCTGAACCAATTTTCTTGAAAATTGACACAGTTGTACTATAAGCGTCTGCGAGTGTTCTTAGCTAGGTTTTATGTCCAGGTACCCCCGATAAATATCTAAAATTGATAATCGAAAAAATCGGGTTATAGAAGGAGTGGTCCGATTTTAAACAAATTTCATACACTCATTGACAAAGACATAAGTAACGATATTCAGAAGTTTCAAGGTTGCAGTTATTACAATAGTGCAGAAAATCGATAATATATATAAAAGGCAAGATGTTTGTGTGTGTGTCTGTTTATCTGCCTGTATGTCTGTATTTTTTCAGCCCTTTTATTTTAGTTTTTGCTTCGGGTTTGGCTCTAAGTAGGTATAATAGTTGTTCTTAGTCTCAGCCATGATACCATTTACTCTGAGGACGTATTTAGCCTTCAAAATTCAGTTTACGACGAAAAAACGTAATTGATATCGATACCATGAAATCAAAATTTGACTTACATCAATTCATTTTTCTTTCAGTCAACGGTTTCACTTTAACTGGAAACAACTATTGCTTTTTAGTCTTGCATTTTATATATATATATATTATCGATTTTCTACATTATTGTAAGAACTGCAACCTTGAAACTTCTGAATATCGTTTCTTATGTCTTTGTCTATGAGTGTATCAAATTTGATTAAAATCGGACCACTCCTTCTATCATCCTATTTTTTCGATTATCGATTTTCGTTATTTATCGGAGGTACCTCGACACAAAAACTAGCTAAGAACACTCGCAGACGCTTATAGTACAACTGTGTAAATTTTCAAGAAAATCGGTTCGGCCGTTTCGGAGTCTATATGTAACGGACACACACACACACACACATACATACACACAGACACAGTTCCATTCATAAATAAGTTTATATATATATATATATATATATATATATATATATATATATTACTAGTATTTTTTCTATAAAAAAAACCCATCTTTATACTTCCAAAGTGCTTTGCTTTAGTTTAGGGGACTCATTGTTTACCCATAGCTGGAACCCTAACTGGTGCTAACACTCCGAGTTAGGGTGCGCATGGAAAACATGAAGAGGTGGGTTCACACTCCTTAAAACATGCAATCGCCCGATCAGAGGCCATACTCTCGGATGTATTTTATCGTTATACCTAGAACTATTTCAGTAAGTACTCCCTATCATTGTCTTGAAGGTATTCTCCCCCGAATTCTCCTCTGTTCTCTCCAAACTCTACAAGTACTGCCTCTCTGCTTCTTGCTTTCCTGCCTGCTGGCAGTCCTCCTCCGTTGTTCCAATGTATAAAAATACTGGTGAACCCTCTGACCCCTCTAATTATCACCCTATCAATCTCCTACCGATCTTTGGCAGGGTTCGAAGCCATCATCAACGACGAGGTAGTAAGACACCTCACTGCCCGCAGACTTTTCTCTGATAAACAGTACGGTTTCCGCTCATCTCATTTCCGCAGTATTCTCAACCCCCTCCTACACATTTCCTGACACCCCTCATTTCTGTCACTTCTCATAATTTCCTCCTATGTAACCCCCTGCTCAACAGTGGCAGTAAAATACCTTGCTTGATATGATTATGAAAAAGGAAAATAAATTTTATAATATTATAATGTAGATATAAAGTGGGGGATCAATTCTACATTACAATCACCATATAAACTGATCCACCACTTTATGTGCACAGTCATACTTCTATTATCCACTTCGTGACAGCCCCTGTAACCTGTCACTCTTTTTCATAACATTCCTCCTATGTATCCCCCTGGACAACAGTGGCAGTAAAATGCCTTGCTTGGGGCGATATGATTATAAAAAAGAAAAAAAATTATACTATTATAATGTGAATATAAAATGGGGGATCAATTCTACATTACAATCAATATATAAACTGATCCCTCCCTTTATGGCAACAGTCATCCGTCTCTTATCTACTTCGTGACAGCCCATGTAATCTGTCTCTCTTTTTCATAACATTCCTCCTATGTAACCCCCTGCTCAACAGTGGCAGTAAAATGCCTTGGTTGGGGTGATATGATTATAAAAAAAGAAAATAAATTTCATACTATTATAATGTAGATATAAAGTCGGGGATCAGTTCTTTATTACAATCAATATATAGACTGATCCCTCACTTTATGGCCACAGTCTTTTTTCTTTTATCCACTTCGTGACAGCCTCTGAAATCTGTCACTCTTTTTCATAACATTCCTCCTATGTAACCCCCTGCTCAACAGTGGCAGTAAAATGCCTTGCTTGGGGCGACATGATTATAAAAAGAAAAAAAAGCACATCATCAACCTAGTCATTATCTTCACAAGAATATGTATATTTACTAAAGGTAGGCATGATCTAGCATGTATTCTTCTGTGAAAGCAAAGTAACTGTTGTGGACCCAGAATAGGTCCGGAAGAAAACTCAGACTCGGGATTTAGTGAAACATATATATTAAACGGTAAACAGTCAGTCAGTTAAGTGCCATACGTGATACACACTTGGGCGATCATGTCTCGAAACAGACATGACTGACTGTGGCAGAACATTATCCCGCAGTAGGTTGCCATTGCTTTCTGTGGTAGACTGGTTGCCGACCAAGGCTATAGAGCCCAATCTATCCTGCTATTTAACCCATAACTGGAAGGAAGAGACGGATTAATACCTTTCCCAAGGGTATTTGCGCGTAAGTGAATACAAAGGATTCTACTGGAATTCGAACTCGGCTCCCCGATTTCTCGTTCCGAGCCGATATCCACTGTACCACAACGCACATCCTTTACCAACGGTAAACAAATACAAGTATTAGACTGGGGTGACGCAACTCAACTCAACTCCACCCTGAGAGGCATATTTTCCCGGTATTCATAATAATAGGAAGAGTTCATAATAGTCCAAACAGGGTAGGTCCCATAACAATAACATATATCATATTTTTAAATAATACTGGTGAACCTTCTGACCCCCTCTAGTTATCGCCCTATCAACCTCGTCCGGATCTTTGGCAAAGTGTTCGAAGCCATCATCAACGCCGAGGTAGTACGACACCTCCCCGCCCACAGATTCTTCTCTGACAAACAGTTTCTGCTCAACTCATTTCTGCAATATTCTCATCCCTCTCTTACCTTCTTCCTGACACCCCCTTTATTCTATAACTCCTCATAACTTTTCTCCTATGTGAGCCCCTACACAACAGTGGCAGTATAATGCCTTGCTATAAAAAATTAAAAAAACAACTTTCCACAAATACTTTCCTTTATTTTACTGACTGGTTGGCCGCTCTAGGTTGGTTTGAATACAAAGTTTTTCTTGTCCTAGACTGGTTTCTAACCAAGGCTATAGTGCCCACACTGTCTTCCTATTTATCCCTAGCTGGTGAGGGGAGAAGTAATAGATACACACATTTTCTAAGATTATTTGTGCAAAAGTGAATTCAACAATCCCGATTGCAATTCAAACTCTGTTCATTCCGAGCCGCTCTTCATGACACCAATGTGCCTCAAAGCAATTACTGTTCAGTTATCGCTCATCTTATTTCCACCGTATCTGCATTCAGTAGGAATTGAATTCATATTGGCTGTGTCACCAAACCCACTAACCAACGTTCTTATCACCTAGGTTATCGTTCCGTTATTGATTAAAGCGTCGGTCCATGGATTGTTGACATAGTGAGCAATAGTTTAATTCTTGGTCCGGAAATTAGACTCAGTGAAATACACGGTAAGTAATAACTGAGAATTACTAAATAAGAATTAGACAAAATATCCTGATACATATCGAAGGACGAGAACTAGTATGGGCTGTACGATGGCAGGGTTTATTACCATTGATATTCTTTTTCTATGTTCCCTGTCCCTTCCAGACGTAGGCGATCGTGGCCTTCCACTTTTCCCTAACCCTGGTGGCTCTGAGCACGCCTTCTCATAATGAGGAAAGAAGGTGCGTAAAATTTGACACTCACAGGACATATCAATATGAAAGTGAAGAGAAGGATGTAGTGGGCCCAGCTACTTGAAAAGTTTATGCGAATGTGAACAGGGGGTGGGAGAGTTTATTTTCTAAGCACCGTTTTAGATATGATACAAGCCCGAAAGTCTGGGGTACCCAATGAGGATCGAAGTCACTACTCAGTTATATTAAGGTATATCGAGAAAAGCTTGCTAACCATTACACCAGTGGTGGGGGGTTGAGAGAGAGCAAATATTGCTAAAAACTGCAAAGGATAGGAACTTGTGGAGAGCGATAATCACGTACTTCCCGAAGAGATCCGAAACATAAAAGAAGAGTTGTTTTAAACCAAATTTACTTCTGAGATTTACATTTTTTTTTTTTTTTTTGAGTAATTTTACAATCCGGGATGTTGGTTGGTTGGTTGTTTTGTTTTTATGGCAAATCAACACCTCGGCGGGTCATTTATTGCTAACTAAACATTATTTATTTATTGCTGGTAATACCTTTTTCTTTCAACAATTTATTGTTGTTTATGTAAGTTTTGTGTCTAGTAATATATTTTTCTTTTTTGAGTATCAAGATTCATTGGGATTTGTTTTAAAGGGCGGGGTCCCCAAGTTCTACCCTTGTTATTTAACCCATAACTGGAGGGAAGGGACGAATTAATACCTTTCCCAAGGTTACCAGTGCTTAAGTGAATGCAGAGTATTCAACTGGAATTCAAACTCGGCTCACCGATTTCTCTTTCCGAGCCGATATCCACTGCACCACAACGCACATCCGTCACTATACGCTTACAGCACCTGGTATTCCTAAGCGGTCACCCATCTAAGTACTGACTAGGCTCAACGTTGCTTAACTTCGGGGATCGAGCGAGAACCGGTGTATTCAACGCGATAGGCTGTAATCCCCCAATCCGGGATGTAAGTTGTGATGTCATGTTTACAGTTGCAGCTTAGAATGAGAACTCTGAGGGCCGAGTTCGAATTTAGGTTGGGCTCATTACATTCACAAAAATCTTTAAGAAAGGTATGGATCTATCTCTTTTCCTCTGCGCTATGGGTTAAATAGCAAGACGGATCGGGTCCTATAATCTTAGTTGACAACCAAATTCTTGCAGAAAGAAACGACAAACTAGTGCAAGAATATCTTCCGCCTAGCCAATCATGAATCGAAAATTGTGATATGATCGCCTGAGCGTGTATCGCGTATGGTACTTAACTGACTGATTTTCAGAATCACAGATATTTAAATTATTTGACTTACATCGATTTGCAGTGTTTTTTTTATCGGAAATCTTTTTCTCACCGATCAGTTGGTAATGTGTAAGAAAATCAGAATGCAAAAGTCGTGATGATAGGCGGCAAAAATATATGCAGGAAAAACAAAATCACGAATGTCAGGCAGAAGGAAAAGATATGGTGTCAGAGAAAGAAAATGGTGGTCAAAGAAAAAATTGTGGTAGAAAGATTACAAATGAGAAAATAATGCCTCGAAATAAAACCAACAGAATTGATTTTGCATTACGCTTTACTTTAAGAAAGGGAATATTTTAATATTCGTCCTAGTCTGACGAAGATGCAGAATCTGTTTTTGCTTCTGGCTTTGTTTTCAGTGGCAGAATTTCATTATTTGTATGCATTTTACAGATTATTTTTAAAATGTTGCGAATTTTATAGTATTATCAATTCTTCTTCTTCTTCTTCTTCTTCTTATTATTATTATTATTATTATTATTATTATTATTATTATTATTATTATTATTATGTTGTTATTTTTCATCATATTTCGATTTCTGCTATAATTGCACAACTTACCAAATCTGTGGGAAGACATAAGGGGTAAGTCGTGGTGTATTGTTATGGCTCCATTTCATGTTTTTTTCTATCTCCTCTAACATCCCTAGCGTTACATAGACAGATTTCTCCTTAGTGTGTGGGCTGTACTTAACAAGACAATTTTTTGTATATCTCTTAAGGCTGGGGATTCTAGGGATTTTTTTCAATATGTTGTTTCGTTCCATTTTTTTTCTCATTCCAAGTGCACCTACGATCACTGGCACGATTCTTGTTTTCAATTTCCACATTTTTTCCATTTCAATTTCCAAGTCTATATTTTGACAGTTTTTCGAATTCCTTAATTGTTATGTAAAAATCCGCTGGACAAGCCATATCAATTAATATCAATTAATTTTATTTTTTAACAATAATGTCCGGCCTATTTGCTTCAATTTTTCTGTCTGTGTAGATGGTGTAATCCCATAGAATGGTGACATCTTCTATTTTTGTAACCGGTGCTGGGTGATATTCATGCCAGTGTTTGTTTACAGATTTTCCATAGTGTTTGCATATTGTCCAATGTAAATATTGTCCCACTCTATCGTGACGATTTTTATATTCATTTGGGGCTTGTACAGAACAGCCTGAGATTAGGTGGTCTATTGTTTCTTGGTGTTTATCACAGAACCTGCATTTTGGATCCACATTATTATGTATAATATTTGCCTGAAAGTTCCTAGTGAAAAGATTTTGGTCTTGCGCTGCAAGAATAAAGTCTTCAGTCTCAGACTTTAATCCAGATGCACGTAATCATCGATGAGTATTAACTTTATCAACATTGGATTTATTAGCACGTTCTGGATATTGGCCATGCAGAGGTTTGTCTTGCCAGAGTTGTTTCATCTGTTCAAGAGCTTTATCATTGTCTTTCTTTTTCATATTTTTTGCCGCAATAGTTGGTTCTTGACTTCTGTTTTGCTTTTCTACAGGATCTACTAAATGTAATTCTTGTTTGTATTTACTGCCGTCTTTCATCATTGAATTTTTTTCTTTCTGTTTTCATGTTGTTTGACTAATTGTATCATCCAGTCCTTTGTTCCTTCTATGTATGTTATTAAGCCAATAGTTGTTGTCTTGTATGACAATTCTAGCTGAATAAGACCTCTTCCACCTTCTTTCATCTTGGATGATGCATCTTATGCTTAGAAAAAAGCTTTCTTGTTTTAGAATCCATTTGTCTGATGTCGTTTAGAGTCCAGTTCAAGATGTTGAAACTATATTGGACCACTGGGATAGCAAGGCTATTAATGGCCACAATTCTGTTCTGAGAATTCAGTTCAGTTCTTATTATTATTATGTCATTTTTCATCATATTTCGATTTCTGCTTTGGTCTCACTACCAACCAAGTCTGCGGGGAGACCTAAGGCAGGTAGTGGCGTGTTGTTATGGCTTCATTTCATGTTTTTCTATCTTCCCTATCATCCCCAGCATTACATAGATAAAGTTTTCCTTAGTGTGTGGGCTGTACTTAATAAGACAATTTTTTGTATATCTCTTAAGCTGGGGTTTCCAGGGATTCTTTCAATGTGTTGTTTTGTTCCATTTTTTATCATTCCAAGTGCACCTACTATCACTGGCACAACTCTTGTTTTCAATTTCCACATTTTTTCTATTTCAATTTCCAGGTTATTATTATTATTATTATTATTATTATTTTAATTTATTTAATTGATTTGCTCATCTGTAAGAATTTTTTAAATAGAGAGTAAATCTTATATTTACAAAATTGTCCTAGTCTTTGTTGTTACCACTTTTCGATTATATTTCCCTGGGTGAGGCAGTGTGAAATTGGACGAAGTGGAAAGCAATAATTTAGCAGTGTTAGATACAAACTAGATAAGATATCCCTGAAAATAGTCAACGGTATGAGAACAATGTACCTCGTAAATTTAATAAAGTGTTGAGTTCGAAATTATATTTTTTTGGATTGACAAGTACCTGATGAAGGCCGACTGGTAGAATGACCAAAACGTTGGATAAAAACAACAAAGACGAGAACAATAATCCGCGTGTAAATAAAGATATTTCCTGTTCAACAAATAATTAGAAATTAACAAATTTATTCCCTTCATTTATTCCCTGGGCCATGTGTTCTTGAGGACACATGGTCCAGGGGATAAAAACGTTGGCTAGATCCAGTGACTTGACCCAAAGAGTTATGAGTTCAATAGCTGGCTACAGCAGTGCTGAACAAATAATTTAGATAGTGAAGTTAAAAACTGAGAGCCGAGTTCGAATTCAAATTGAATTCCTTGCACTCACTTACGCACAATTACCCTTACGAAAGGTATTAATTCGTCTCTTCCCTCCAGTTAAAGGTTAAATAATAGGACAAATTGGGTTCTATAGCCTTGGCTGGCAAGCAGTGCACCGCGGAAAGCAATGGCAACCTACTGCTGGATAATCTTCTGCCCAATCAATCATGTGTCTTTTAAGACATGATCACCCAAGCGTGTATCAGGTATGGTACTCAAGTGACTGATTAAATATTATAGTTGAAAACAATTAAAACTTTTACTGGGCATAAAGTGGGAGTCGGTTTTCTATTGCTATGAAGTAATAAATTGAAACCCCACTAATTACTACTTATTAATATAATGATATAATTTATCTCTTCTCACTCCAGTTATGGGTTAAATAACAGGACAGATTGGGTTATATAGCCTTGGATGGAAACCAGTCTACCGCAGAAAGTGATAGCAACCTAATGCGGGATAATCTTCTGCCCAGTCAGTCATGTCTCTTTTGAGACATGATCACCCAAAGCGGGCATCACATATGGCACTAAACTGACTGACTGACTGATCAAGAATTTAGAGTTTCTTCTATCACACTTCTCACATGTGGATCTCCCTTCCAATTTTTTTTTTTCTGGGAAGAAATAGACTGGATGGAAAATCCATGATAGAAGATAAAAAAAAAAGCTGTCAGCACAAAATTTACAATTATATGTGTGCATTTCAACCGTAAAATAATTGTTATGTCGTGAGTAAGAATAAATAACTCAACAACAGGAATAGGTTAATTGTTGTATTCCGTGAAAATAGTATTTACAAAGGTTATTAGTATCCAATACAAGAATAAGGGTTAATCGTCTCAACCGTCGTAAGACGTAGTATGAGCAATGGGTACTTCCGGGTCGTCACCGGAAGTCTACGACTGACTTGTCGATCGGCTGCTCGGCACACTCTATTACGTAGATGCCACCATTAGTTTACAGAGTAATGGAATAGTCCATTATAGCCGAATAGGCGCGGGCGTCCCAACAATAATGAAACCTTGCGACCCATCAAAAACTGCTTTTAAATTCATGAAGTCTAGGTAACATAAAGGTAATTTCATCAGTTACCATGAAAGTATTTACAGAAAAAATAGGGAAGTTTTATTACGGCGAAATTAAATGGTGCTGTGATGCCAGGTCAGGGTCAATAACATTGCTGAATCTTCAATAAATTCTATCAAGAATCTCTAAATTTATAGCAGGATCACCAGACTAAATGTAATAGCAGTATTCAAAGCAAGGAAGAATCGTAGACTTATAAATATGCAAGATAGTTTCCGACGAGAATATTGAACGGCATTCATCTCAGCCGGCACGTTTTTCGTTTGCCTAGTAGCCTTTGTGCACTTTGATATCGGTGATTATCAAATATAATTAACATGACACTTCTTAACCTACTCATCAAGAACTAACATGGAACCTAATAAAGCTTTCGTTCTAATTTTCTATTCTATGCATTTACTTAATTTCTATAGCGACAGACATCATGGAAGATTCTCTGTGTTGGTTTTTGCCTGCAAATATTTTCCGTCAAATGAAACTGTACTCACCTCATCGCTTCTATCTTGACTCCATTTGCAAAAGAGGAAATTATTCTCACAATCTAAAAATATTTCAGATTTAAATAACGCCAAAATTGTCGATAAACCGTAAACAAATCAATTAAATCTTTCTGTTGAGTAGTTATTCAACGTCATATTGAGTGAATATTAATAATGAGTGTACCCCTGCTGTCAAAATATTTGAGATGGTTATATATATATCTATATATATATATATATATATATATGAAATTATTTGTTTGAACATTATTTTGGATCGATACTCGTATTTAAGTAGATATTCTGTTTATAATCAAACAGTATTATATATTTATTTCTACCGGCCTGATTATTTACGATAATCATCATGTTACGGAAATCAACGAAGGTTAAGGAAACTTGGTTATAAACAACCAACAATTTGAAATGATTTGTTTGAACATTATTTTTGATCGATACTCGTATTTAAGTAGATATTCTGTTTATAATCAAACAGTATTATATATTTATTTCTACCGGCCTGATTATTTACGATAATCATCATGTTACGGAAATCAACGAAGGTTAAGGAAACTTGGTTATAAACAACCAACAATTTGAAATGATTTGTTTGAACATTATTTTTGATCGATACTCATATTTAAGTAGATATTCTGTTTATAATCAAACTGTATTATATATTTATTTCTACCGGCCTGATTATTTACGATAAATTTTTATTACGAAAATGTGTCTCATTCGACAGGTTTCGAAACTGCGACCTCTATCCACATAGGGGAAGCTACCAATTAATCTGGCGCGTCTTAGACCTCTCGAACACGAATGACGATTAGTTTGAACAGAATCAAATTAAGCCTATATAACACAATTTTCGATTCATCCTAATAACCATATCTCCTATGAAATGTATATTAATCTCAACAAATGTAAACATGTTATGAAAATTAACGAAGATTAACGAAACATGGTTATAAACAACCGACAATTTGAAATTATTTATTTGAACATTATTTTTGATCGGTACTCGCATTTAAGTAGATATTCTGTTTGTAATCAAACAGTATTATATATTTATTCCTACCGGCCTTATTATTTACGATAATCATCATGTTACGGAAATTAACGAAGATTAACGAAACTTGGTTATAAACAACCGACAATTTGAAATTATTTATTTGAACATTATTTTTGATCGGTACTCGCATTTAAGTAGATATTCTGTTTGTAATCAAACAGTATTATATATTTATTCCTACCGGCCTTATTATTTACGATAATCATCATGTTACGGAAATTAACGAAGATTAACGAAACATGGTTATAAACAACCGACAATTTGAAATTATTTATTTGAACATTATTTTTGATCGGTACTCGCATTTAAGTAGATATTCTGTTTGTAATCAAACAGTATTATATATTTATTCCTACCGGCCTTATTATTTACGATAATCATCATGTTACGGAAATTAACGAAGATTAACGAAACTTGGTTATAAACAACCGACAATTTGAAATTATTTATTTGAACATTATTTTTGATCGGTACTCGCATTTAAGTAGATATTCTGTTTGTAATCAAACAGTATTATATATTTATTCCTACCGGCCTTATTATTTACGTTAAATTTTTGTTACGAAAATGTGTGTCATTCGGAAGGATTCGAACCTGTGACCTCTATCCACATAGGGGAAGCCACCAATTGATCTGGCGCGTCTTAGACCTCTCGACCAGGAATGACCAACAATCTAAACGAAATGAGTGGTTGCCAATCAAGGCTATAGAACCCAGTCTGTCCTGTTATTTAACCCATAACTGGAGGGAAGAGACGGATTAATACCTTTCTCAATGTTATTTGCGAGTAAATGAATGCAAGGAATTCTACAGGAATTCGAACTCGGCTCCCCGGTTTCTCGTTCAGAGCCGATATTCCTTGCACCAAAACGCGCATCCAAGCAAATTATTAAGATACAGAAAAAATCGTTATACTACGTGACCATTATGCAATATCAGTCATGCTACATGGCAGTAAATACTGGACAATCTCGTCGCAAATAAAAAAAAAGACTTGTAGCGACAGAAATGTGGTTCTACAGAAGGATGCTGAGAATATCATGGGCTAAACAGGTGACCAATAACGAAGAATATCAGGATGCAGTGGATATTGGCTCGAGACGAGAAATCGGAGATGCGAGTTCGAATTCCAGCTGAACTCTTTGCATTTACTTACGCGCAAAAACCCTTGGAAAAGGCATTAATCCGTTTCTTCTCCCTGTACATATGAATTATATTGGGTTCTATAGCCTTGGTTGGCGACCAGTCTACCGCAGAAAGAAATGGCAACCTACTCAGGGAAACTATTCTGCTCAGTTAGTCATGTCTCATCCAAGAAATGATCGTCCAAACGTGTATCACGTATGGCACTTGACTGACTAACTGAACATAATAGTAAAAAAAACAATTAAAACTTCTACTGGGCATAAAGTAAGGGGTCGGTTTTCTATTGTTATAAAGTAATAAACTGATCCCTCACTAATTATCAATTTTTAATATAATTATATAATATAATTAATCTCTTCTCACAACAGCTATGGGCTAAATGGCAGGACAGATTGGATTCTATAGCCTTGGCTGGCAACTAGTCTACCGCAGAAAGTAATAACAATCTACTGCGGGATAATCTTTTGTCCAGTCAGTCATGTCTCTTTCGAGACATGATCGCCCAAGCCTGTATCACGTATGGCACTTAACTGACTGATGTTTGATATCTTAAGGAGAGAGTTAAATTTTCTATGGTGCATAATGAGGAAAGAGGGCTTGGGAATTTTGACACTGACAAAACATTAAAGTGAAGAGGGAGGGAGGAGCGAAAGCAGCGCATGACCTACTTAACGAGCTTGTGTAAAAACTGGGATTAAGAGAGAAAGCAAGAAAACAACATTTACTCATGGCTGCAGAGAACAGAAATTTATGGAGAGCCTTGATTACTTACGCCCTAACGAGACATTTTGCACAGAAAAAGAAATAAAATTTTTCGACATCCTCAAATATAATTCACTTCATCGATCTACGATTCAGTATTTATTGTCATAACTTTCCTTCAAAGGCAGGGTAAACGGGATTTAGTGCAGCACCATTTGAACACCAAGTTTGGTTGACTGATTTTATTTAGCAGCAAACCACCCACCTATGAATTAATGTGGATCAAAAATGCAGGTTTTGCGATAAATACCATGAAACAACAGACCATCTAATCTCAGGCTGTTCTATACTTGCCCCAAATGAATATAAAATTCGTCACGATAGAGTGGGGCAATATATACATTGGATAATGTGCAAACACAATAGAAAATATGTAAACAAACACTGGTATGAACATCGCCCAGCACCGGTTACAGAAATAGAAGATGTCACCATTCTATGGGATTACACCATCTACACAGACAGAAAAATTGGAGCAAATAAGTCGGACATTATTGTTAAAAACCAGAAAGACAAAACTTGCCTATTAATTCATATGACTTGTCCAGCGGATTGTCAAATAGCAACCAAAGAATTCGAAAACTGTCAAAATATAAAGACCTGGAAATTGAAATAGACAAAAATGTGGAAATTGAAGACAAGAATCGTGCCAGTGATAGTAGGTGCACTTGGAATGATAAAATATGGAACGAAACAACACACTGAAAAAATCCCTGGAAACCCCAACTTAAGAGATATACAAAAAGTTGTCTTGTTAAGTACAGCCGACACACTAAGGAGAATTTTGTCTATGTAATAGGGATGTTAGGGGAGATAGAAAAAAACATGAAATGGAGACATAACAACACAACTCGACCTGCCTTAGGTCTTCCCGCAAAAGGGTTGGACTTAGTTGCTAATCTTGTTGCACGACTAAATTCATATATAATGAGCACCAGTCAGCTAAGTTAATCGGAGCAGAAGCCGTGAAAGTGTTTGAGCTGCTATGTTGGGTTCTATTACATTGCAGATTCTCCGTTGGATTTTGCCAAGGACACCTTGGTGGATAGCAGGAGCATCCGACCAGATATGGCAGCAATATTCAAGCCAAGTTGGGATCTATCACATTACAGATTCTCCGTTGGATTTTGTCAAAGAACCCTAGGTGGATAGCAGGAACATCCGACCAGATATGGTAGCAGTATTCAATGCACGGGCGGATGCCAAGTCGGGATCGATCACATTACAGATTCTCCGTTGGATTTTGTCAAGGACACCTTGGTGGATAGCAGGAGCATCCGACCAGATATGGCAGCAGTATTCAATGCACGTGCGTATGCCAAATTGGGATCGATCACATTACAGATTCTCCGTTGGATTTTGTCAAGGACGCCTAGGTGGATAGCAGGAGCATCCGACCAGATATAGCAGTAGTATTCAATGCACATGCGTATGCCAAATTGGGATCGATCACATTACAGATTCTCCGTTGGATTTTGTCAAGGACCCCTAGGTGGATAGCAGGAGCACCCGACCAGATATGGCAGCAGTATTCAATGCACATGCGTATGCCAAATTGGGATCGATCACATTACAGATTCTCCGTTGGATTTTGTCAAGGACCCCTAGGTGGATAGCAGGAGCACCCGACCAGATATGGCAGCAGTATTCAATGCACATGCGTATGCCAAATTGGGATCGATCACATTACAGATTCTCCGTTGGATTTTGTCAGGGACCCCTAGGTGGATAGCAGGAGCACCCGACCAGATATGGCAGCAGTATTCAATGCACGTGCGTATGCCAAATTGGGATCGATCACATTACAGATTCTCCGTTGGATTTTGTCAAGGACCCCTAGGTGGATAGCAGGAGCACCCGACCAGATATGGCAGCAGTATTCAATGCACATGCGTATGCCAAATTGGGATCGATCACATTACAGATTCTCCGTTGGATTTTGTCAAGGACCCCTAGGTGGATAGCAGGAGCACCCGACCAGATATGGCAGCAGTATTCAATGCACGGGCGGATGCTAAGTCGGGATCGATCACATTACCGACCCTCCTCTGAACCTTATCGAGAAGCCCGAGGAGAATAGCAGGGACACCCGATCAGATGTGACAGCAGTATTCAATACATGGGCGGATGGTAGATTTATAGATGTGCAGGATTGTTTCACGCGGAAAAAAACTTCCTGGCTCTACGCAGAGAACCGACTTTCTTAGCAGCGGATTTAGCTATAGATTGTAGTCATTCCGTTTGTGGTCTGTTATGAGAGGTAAGCCGAGGAGGCGCAGTAACGCAGGTTTAAACTTTTTGAGATTGTAGCCACCGGGGAAATAAGTAAACGGAAGGGAGTTACACAGAAATATTTTAAAAGGCAAGAGAGTAAGTTCGCACAATTTAATACAGTGAATTAATATAGGTATTTGGATAAACATCGCTAATTTTCATTGTAACTATTTCGGACATTGTGCAAACAAAGTAAAAAACAATTTGAGCAGAATCTGGAACAGTTGTGTCAGACTGTATAAGCCAATATCTTGTGGTGTGGCCGACGTTGAAGCACCTGTTCTTGTACGACCACAGAAGTTAAGCAAAGCTTAACCTAGTCTGTACTTAGATGGGTGACCGCAATGGTTCATAATTTGAAATTAGCGAACAGGATTCCAATTTCAGTTGGCTTCATCGCAAATCCTTTTGGGAAAGATATGAATTCATTTCTTTTTTACCCCCTCAGCGATGGGTTAATTAGTCGAAGTTGTTTTAGTAAACTATTATTATAAAAAATATGTTGATTTAAAAATATTTTCCTGCTTAAAATAACCTGCAAGAGGTTGATAAACAGTAAAAAACTCATATCAATCAATCAATTAAAATCATCTTGCTTAATAAAAACAAAATGGGCAGAATTTACGTTATCATAATTAGTATAAATTCGGAATATAGATGTAGATTTCCCTAAGGAATATTCTTCTTCTTGTACCGTGTCCATTTAGGACGTGAGCGACCATGGACCTCCAATTGGTTCTGTCTCTTGTTTTCAAATTTTTCCACTTGGTATCTCTCCCAAACCCCACACCGCCATCCATTTTCTCGGGCATATCACGTCGGTCTCACGCTGCTTTCCCCTGTCTCTCTTTCCTTCTACCCGTCCTGTGAATATTATATTCTCCAAACTCTCTTTCCTCATTACGTGTTCCAGAACCCTAAGCTGTCTCTTCCTGATGTTTATGAGTTTTCTTCTCGTTTGCACCCTCTCTAACACCTCGCAATTGCTCACGTGCTCTGTCCATGGTATCCCCAACATCCTTCTGTAGAACCACATTTATGCTGCCCCAAGCTTCTACTTCATCCTTGATGAGATCGTCCAATATTCACTATGATAGGGAAGAAGAGATATCATGTAAAAGTCCAGCACCCATTTCTTTGTTTCCAATGAGATTTCCCTGTTTCTCAGTACTCTGGTTAGCTTTTGAAATGCGTCCTTGGCCATTCCAATGCGTCTTTGGATCTCAATGTCAAACTTTCCATTCTTTGTCAGAACGCTTCTCAGATATTTAAATTTCTTTACTTATTTTTTTTTTTAGTTTATCTGACCTATTCTTTTATTTCTCTGAAATATATCGACAATGATATTCGAAACCCTTCGTGAAGGTTTAGCAATAACTCATTTCAATATTTCAATAAAAAATATAAAAAACATAGACCAAAACAGTAAAAAAAAATAAGAGTCTTTCGAAAATTTTCTGACAAGACAACAATGTCGTAAAACGTTCATTAAATATTAACAACATCACATCTAGATATTATATATATATATATATATATATATAGATATATAGATATATATATAATCGTATCGCCTCAAGCAAGGCAGTTTACTGCCACTGGTGCACAGAGAGTTAAATAGGAGTTATGAGAAAGAGTGACAGGTTATAAGGGGTGTCAGAAAGTGGGCAAGAGAAGGATAACAATACTGATGACAGTGGAGTTGATGGAGAAAGGGGTATGAGAGAGGGAGAGAGAGAGAGGATGCAAGTCAGTGAGATAGGAGATGACTATTGACTTTACATTTAAATTCTTGGAGATTGTAGCTATCGGAGAAGCAAGTAAACAGAAGGGAATTCTATCTATCTATCATTTTTTTTTATAATCATATCGCCCCAAGCAAGGTATTTTACAGCCACTGTTTTGCAGGGGCTTAGATAGGAGGAAAGTTATGAGAAATAGTGATAGGTTATAGGGGGCGTCAGGAAGTGGGTAAGAGAAGGATGAGAACACTGATGAGAGTGGAGTGGAGGGAGAAAGGAGCATGAGAGAGAGGATGCAGGTTAGTGAGATAAGAGATGTCAATTGACTTTACATTTAAATTCTTGGGGTTTGTAGCTGTTGGGGGAGTAAGTAAACAGAAGGGGATTCCACAGACGAGAAATGCTAGAAAAGAAGTTGATAGCGTAGAATTTGCGTTGACATTTTATTGCTTTCACAATAAAAGGGTTGGTACCTAGTTGCTAATCTTGTGGCTCGAGTAAATTCATATCCAGGGGGCACCAGAGAGCTAAGTTCATCGGATCAGAAGCCGTATATTAAAATCAGCACTTCTTAAAATCTTCCATAAAAACATCAATGAATATGAAGGCCTAATGCCTATGTTAAAGTTGATGGAACATAGAAATATTTCAAGCACTTCTTTGCTAATAACCGTAGAATGAGTCCTTACAGTTGCGATGAAAAGCAATGGTTATTAATGGCTGACAATGTTTAATACAATGAAAGTTCTTGATGATGTTAATCTATATATATATATATATATATATATATATATATATATATATATATATATAAGGTAAGATGTTTGTGTGTGTCTGTCTATCTGTCTGTATGCCCTTTATAAAAATCCACAATTTTTATCCGATTCTCACCAAACTTCAAACAAATATTCTTTAGCCTTCCGCTCAGGTCATGAGCTACGTATTTTTTCCGATTTCCTCCCAATATTGGGAATCCATGCACCGATATTCAATCAGGTCTGATCAAGATCAGGATTTCAACCCCTTTTATCGTGGTTCTTGCTGCAGAATTTGCTCTAACTTGGTAGAATTATAGTTTTTAGTCTCAAACATTAGATCTTCTCAGACGACTCATTTTCCCCGATATCGGAAATCGATACCCCGATATTCTATCGAGTCTGATCAAAAACCACTATTCAGCTATCAATATGGCTCATTTTCTCCAATCTTACTCCCGATAGGTACGATATGTTTTCATGGACTTACTTAGGTTAGTTTATCCTTGAATATGAGAAATCGATACCCTGATATCCTATTGGGTCGGATCAAAATCAGGTTTTCAGCCCTTTTATGTTGGTTTTTGCTTCGGGTTTTGCTTTAAGTTGGTATAATTGTAGTTCTTAGTCTCAGCCATGATACCATTTACTCAGAAGACTTATTTAGCATTCAAAATTCAGTTTGCGACGGGAAAATTATTTTACATCGATACCGGAAATCAAAATTTGACTTACATCCATTCATTTTTCTTTCAATCTACGGTTTCGCTTTGACTGGAAACAACTATTACTTTTTAGTTTTTCTTGCCAACGTCCAAAGAATCTGAGCCCCACGTTCACGGATGAGTTTTAAAGCTTTCATTACACCCGAGCAACGCCGGGCTATAC
>JBBBDQ010002007.1:1645000-1667500 GCA_037127315.1 Ascarosepion bandense
TACCTCATCTCAGAAGTATAATAGACAAAGCGTACAACGGCCGAAACGTCGTGAACATGGCAATGAAGATGAGGACGTCAGTCCGAACAATGTAAATAATGTAGATACTACCTCATCTCAGAAGTATAATAGACAAAGCATACAACGGCCGAAACGTCGTAAACATGGCAATAAAGATGAGGACAACAGTCCGAACAATGTAAATATTGTAAATACTACCTCATCTCAGAAATATATACAGATAAGTTTTTAATTTGAATTTTGTGAGGAGTTGATATTACAATGCAATATGTAATATTTTGTTATATGTTTAGATGATGCATAATCATGTCGGAAACATAAGCGAATATAGTGAAACAATGTCGAAAACGTGATAAACGACGCATTTCGCCAAAGTATACTGGGCTCGGCTTCTTCAAATAGGAAGGATAGACAAAACTGTGTGTAAAGAAAATGCATTCTTATAAGAAGGGCAATAAATACACTTATCACATCCGACAACCAGATATGTGTGTAACATAGAAATTCATACATTATATCGCTTGTCTAGATTTGATGGGGTTCTTTTGATTAGAAACAACAATGTTTGCGTTTTCCATTTTGTATAATATATTACAGATTTTACCTGTTTTCAGGAATTACGACAGAAATATGTTGTGTAATAATTTTCGTATAGCAAACTCGTCCTGTTTATAATTATATATATAATAATTTTTATATTACCACTAGCAGTATAGCCCGGCGTTGCTTGGGTGTAATGAAAGCTTTAAAACTAATCCATGGTCCTGGAGCTCAGACTCAACATAAAGAATATTTGAAATAATAAATTAATTGCAACAATTTACCAATCGCACCTAGTATATATATATATATATATATATATATATATATATATATATATATATATATATGTATGTATATTGACTAGCAGTATAGACCGGTGTTGCTCGGGTGTAATGAAAGCTTTAAAACTAATCCATGGTCCTGGAGCTCAGACTCTTTGGACTTTGGCACGAAAGACTAAAAAGCAATAATTGTTTCCAGTTAAAGCGAAACCGTAGACTGAAAAAAAAAATGAATGATGTAAGTCAAATTTTGATTTCCTGGTATCCATATCAAATAGGTTTTTTTCGTCATAAACTGAATTTTGAACGCTAAATAAGTCCTCTGAGTAAAGTTATATCATGGCTGAGACTACGAACTACAATTATACCTACTTAGAGCCAAACCCGAAGCAAAAACTAAAATAAAAGGGCTGAAAAAATACAGACATACAGGCAGATAAACAGACACACACAAACATCTTGCCTTATATATATATATATATATATATATATAATCGATTTTCTGCACTGTTGTAAGAACTGCAACCTTGAAACTTCTGAATATCGTTTCTTATGTCTTTGTCTATGAGTGTATGAAATTTGATTAAAATCGGACAATTCCTTCTATAACCCGATTTTTTCGATTATCGATTTTCGATATTTATCGGGGATACCTCGACACAAACCCTAGCTAAGAACACTCGCAGACGCTTATATTACAACTGTGCAAATTTTCAAGAAAATGGGTTCAGACGTTTCGGAGTCTATAGGTAATGGACACACACACAATCAAAGTTACATTTATAAATAAGTTTAGATAATTATAATTTTAATGCCCTATACAAGTTTGTGTTTCTTGTCATAAATCTATTACCTATAATGGCCATACTACCACTTCGCTGAGTAGACGCCTTACATGGCACATATCTAAAAATAATAGTGCAACAACAAAAACTTTTATTAACCCATAATTTACAAGAACCCTTAAGAAAAACTTAGATACAAAAATACTATTCAAATCATAATATCAAAGGCACCTCGCTATAAGAGAGGCACTATATATCAAACAATTTTCTCTTACCAACAATTAATTAATAGTGAAAATGGAATTTTGAAAGGTTATTGCGGACGCTCACGTGATGCCCAGCGTCACGTGATAGCTTAAAAAAACCCTCCTTTCAAAAACACAAAAATTACGTTACAGTCAATCATAAGGGGAAAATAACATCAGAAAAATAAGATCTTTGAAAATGGCCACTGAAGTGATAGAAAGTGCTTGGAAAGTCAAAAATTATGGAATATTTTACACTCCTTATCTCCTGCAAAATGGAAACAAAACATGTAAGAATACTGGAAAATTTTTTTAAAAAATTAATAAAAGTCTTCTTGTTTGTCGTTTTTAACGAAACATACGAGTATATATACACTACGGGCCATAATTATTAGGAAACCCCATTTTTTAAAAAAATTATATATTTCATACTATTTTTATACTAATTAATAATAACAATGATATAATTGTTATCTCATCATTTTGTACAATAAGATCCTCTTCAAATCGAACCGAACCGCTAGTCTAGTATATCTAACAGATGAAAAGAGTATATATATATATATATATATATATATATAGTACTGACCATAATTATTAGTCTATCCCAGATTTTTAAAAAAATGACATATTTCATATTATTTTTAGTATTTATTCCCAAGTGGATAATTCTAAATGAAAATAGAATGCTTCTTTTGTTATTATTGCTTTGCAAAATTTTACAAGGCAGCCATGAAGCTTTTACTTCGGCCAGCCAATAAGAAGAGACTAGCATGGGGAAGAGATCATAAAAACAGGACACCAGAACACTTCAATTGATGCACATGTTATTGTGCATTAGAAACATGCTTAGAAACAACATTTGGAAGAATTAACATTCCTGGACCAAGTGAAGATTCTGTCTGCAAATTTTTTGAAAAGGTAAGAATTATTGTCTGACTTGCTAACAAAGCAACAATTTACAGAAATAACATTCCTGGACCACATGAAGATTCTGTCTGTCAATCTTTACAAAAGGTAAGGATTATTGTCTAATTTGCTTAGAAACAACAATTTAAAGAATTAACATTCTTGGACCACATGAAGATTCTGTCTGTCAATCTTTACAAAAGGTAAGGATTGTTGTCTAATTTGCTTAGAAACAACAATTTACAGAATTAACATTCCTGGACCACATGAAGATTCTGTCTGTCAATCTTTACAAAAGGTAAGGATTGTTGTCTAATTTGCTTAGAAACAACAATTTAAAGAATTAACATTCTTGGACCACATGAAGATTCTGTCTGTCAATCTTTACAAAAGGTAAGGATTGTTGTCTAATTTGCTTAGAAACAACAATTTACAGAAATAACATTCCTGGACCACATGAAGATTCTGTCTGTCAATCTTTACAAAAGGTAAGGATTATTGTCTAATTTGCTTAGAAACAACAATTTACAGAATTAACATTCTTGGACCACATGAAGATTCTGTCTGTCAATCTTTACAAAAGGTAAGGATTGTTGTCTAATTTGCTTAGAAACAACAATTTACAGAAATAACATTCCTGGACCACATGAGGATTCTGTCTGTCAATCTTTACAAAAGGTAAGGATTATTGTCTAATTTGCTTAGAAACAACAATTTACAGAATTAACATTCTTGGACCACATGAAGATTCTGTCTGTCAATCTTTACAAAAGGTAAGGATTGTTGTCTAATTTGCTTAGAAACAACAATTTACAGAAATAACATTCCTGGACCACATGAAGATTCTGTCTGTCAATCTTTACAAAAGGTAAGGATTATTGTCTAATTTGCTTAGAAACAACAATTTACAGAATTAACATTCTTGGACCACATGAAGATTCTGTCTGTCAATCTTTACAAAAGGTAAGGATTATTGTCTAATTTGCTTAGAAACAACAATTTACAGAATTAACATTCTTGGACTAATGCATAGCGGACTTTTGTGATATTTTTTATTATTTCACTTTAAGCAAAGCTATTAAGCCATTAAATGCAATGTCAATCGTTATTTGTCGTCTTTTTTAATTCCTGTTCTTTTATTGTTCTCTCTCTTTGATATTTTTTTATCTTCATTTTTCTATATTCTCTCACGTACCCCAACCCTTGAGTCTTCGTGGCTTTGTTGTCTGGCTTGGGGTGAAATGATTAAAAAACAATTTTTGAAGCTTCTCGAGAGAAACCGAAAATAAACAGGATTATTTCTCTTGTTCCTCAGATGCTAAAATATCTCCAATCAAGTTACGTTTACTTGACTTAAAAGCTGTTAAGCCATTAGGACATTAAAAGCAATGTCAATCGTTATCTGTTGTCTTTTTTAATTCCTGTTCTTTTATTGATCTCTCTTTGATATTTTTTTTATATTCAGTTTTTATATTCTCTCATGTACCCCAACCCCTTGAGCCTTAGTGGCTTTGTTGTCTGTCTTAGGGTGAAAAGTTTAAAAAACAATTAGTCAAGATTCTCGAGACAAACTGAAAATAAAGATTATCTCTCTTGTTCGTCAGATGCTAAAATATCTCCAATCAACTTACATTTACTTGACTTAAAGGCATCTAAAATAGAAGATAGTTGAAGACAATAATTTTAGAACTGACTTTGTTTTTGTAAATAAAGAAACTTTGTAAATAAATAAATAAAAGTATTTTGCCCAATAATTTGTAATATTGCAACAATATGCGTCTAAAATATAAACAGAAGCATTTTATTATTTATAAATTATTTAGATTTATTCAAGATTTTTATATAGATTTCTACAGAAGGATACTGAGCATTCCAAGGATGGGGCTGTAAACAACGCATAGGTTATAAGGAAAATGGAAGGAAAAATAAATTTATATTTGGAATAGAGACATTTCCGGGGAGAATAAAAAGGAAAGAAGGCTTACAGAATTTGACACTCACAGGACATTTCGAAGGTAGCAAATGAATATTGTGTAAATGGTTAGCAGAACAGAGACATAGAGAAGAACTTTACTGAAGTTACAAAGTAGGGGAAATCGAGGAGACCCACGGTCAGGAAGGAGAAGAATTGCGTCTGCTCGTATGGTAAGTAAATTAATCTTCGGATTTTTTTTTTTTTTTACGTTAAATCTTTATTGTTGAACTAACACCACGTCAGTCGGTCAGTTAAGTGCCATGCGCGATACACGCTTTGGGCGATCATGTCTCTAAAGAGACATGACTGACTGGGCAGAAGATTATCCCGCAGTAGGTTGCCATTCCTTTCTGCGGTAGACTGGTTGCCGACCAAGGCTATAGCTATAGAACCCAATCTGTCCTATTATTTAACCCATAACTGGAGGGAAAGAGGCGGATTAATACCTTTCCCAAGGGTATTTGCGCGTAAGTGAATGCAAGGAATTCAACTGGAATTCGAACTCGGTTCACCGATTTCTCGTTCCGAGCCGATATCCACTGCGCCACAACGCACATCCACATAACACCACGTAGTTAACCTAAATGACTGCACATATCAAAGGGTTCATGTAATATTGATTTTATCCATCTGGGGTTCTCGACAAAATCTAAAGGAGTATCTGCAATTTAATCGATCCCCATTTGGCATTGACTTTCTCACCGATAGGATGTTTCTTCCTTCTGACTTTCCTGCAAAGGCTTCTCTTCTGACGAGCTTACTTCCCGGTTGCTCCCTCTCTACGAAGTTACTCGAGTTTTGTAGACTGACAACTAGGTTCCGCCCTTTTACAGTCAAAACAGTCAACTGTAACCTCCACGACGACTTCCCCAGCATTTTTTCTCGCCCTTCCCGCTTGTGGGACTCCTGCTTACTTGCTTTCTTGATAGCTAAAATCTCCAAGAGCTTGAAGTGCAACGTCAATTGCTATCTTTTATCTCCTTGATTGTCATCTTTCTCTTATCATTTCTCCGACACCTCCTGTATCTTGTTTCCCTTTCTTTTCGCTCTACTATATATTATTATATTAAGAAGTAATTAGTGGGGGATCACTTCATTACTTCAAAACAATAGAAAACCGATCCCCCACTTTGTTCCTAGTAGAAGTTTTAATTGTTTTCAACAATTATATTCAGTCAGTCAGTTAAGTGCAATAGGTGATACACGCTTTGGGCGATCATGTCTCGATCATGTTCTATAGCCTTGGCTGGTAACCAATCTACCACAGAAAGTAATGGCAACCTACTGCGGTGTAATCTTCTGTCTAGTCAATTATGTCTCTTTCGAGACATGATCACCCAAATGTGTATCACGTATGGCACTTAACTGACTGAATGAATATAGTAATTGGAAACAATTAAAACTTCAACTGGAAATAAAGTGGGGGATAAGTTTTCTATTGTTATGAAGTAATAAACTGATCCTCCACTAATTACTACTTATTAATATGATATAATATATTTTATCTCGTCTCATTCCAGTTATGCGTTAAACAATAGGACAGATTGGGTTCTTTAGCCTTGGCGTCGAAATGTGGCCTCCCTTTGTCTGTTCTATAAATACTTTCATGGCTTCTGCTCAGACGAACTTAAGTCACTGATGCCTCCTCAACAGGTGTTTGCTCGTGCAACCAGACTGGCAACTTTGTCCCACCCATTCACAGTCAGGTTAGCCAAATTCAGACGACAGTTCTACTCCAATAGCTTCTTCTCTCGCACTTCCCGCCTGTGGAACTCGCTCCCGTATTCTTGCTTTCCTGACGGCTACAACCTCCAGAAATTTAAATGCAAAGTCAATACTCATCTACTAACCACTGGACTCTAGCTCTCTCCCCACCCCCATATATCCTTCCCTTTCTCTCCACCTATGTATCTGTCATCGCACCTGCTTTCTCAGCTTTCTATTGTTCCTTTCTAACTAGTTTGTACTCCTCACTCTTTTCTAATTAATCTTTTTACATTTATGCAGCCCCCTGCACATCAGTGGCGTTTCCGCCTTGCTCGGGGTGAAATGATTAAAAAAAAAAAAAGTGAGCAGTGGTAACCTTCTGCGGGATAATCTTCTGTCCACTCAGTCATGTTTCTTTCGAGACATGATCGCCCAAGCGTGTATCACGTATGGCACTTAACTGACTAACTGATAATAGCCCTGCGCTGGAATTTGCTAACACGAACTTTCAAATGTATAAGAATTACAACATTCGCAATTTTCAAGTCCCCTTACGACCAGACGTATTTAATTTCTTGAAGCTGAAAATGACGAAGCCTAACAGAAGTGTTTAAAGTAGGCTTTGCTAAAAAAAATTCCTGAGCTTGGCCTCATATACCAAGATTAAATTTTGGACGTTGTAACGCATTGGATATTGACTCGAAACGATAAATCGGAGGGCCGATTTCGAATTCCAGTTGAATTCTTTGCATTCACTTACGCACAAATGTCCTTGTCACTTCTCCCTTCAACTATGGGTTGTATTGCAAGACAGATTGGGTTCGACAGCCTTGTTTGGCAACCAGTCTAACGCAGAAAGTAAT
This sequence comes from Ascarosepion bandense, assembly GCA_037127315.1. NCBI lineage: Eukaryota > Metazoa > Mollusca > Cephalopoda > Sepiida > Sepiidae > Ascarosepion > Ascarosepion bandense. The sequence continues at coordinate 1,652,330 of JBBBDQ010002007.1, forward strand.
GACAACCTGTTGTTGCAAAATCTTCTGCTCAGTGAGTCGTGTCTCTTTTAAGACATGATCACCCAAGCGTGTATCACGTATGGTACTTAACTGACTGACTGAATATAATGGTTGAACACAATTAAACCTTCTACTGGGCATAAAGTGGGGGATCGGTTTTCTATCGTTTTGAAGTAATGAACTGATCCCCCACTTTTGGAAACGAGAATAATGATGAGGGTACCATGGAGCGAACATGTGAGCAACGATGTAGTTTTACAGAAAACGGAAACAAAAAAAAAAGACTTAACATCAAGAAGAGACAGTTGGAGTTTGTACGGCACATAACGAGGAAAGAGGGCTTGGTAAATCTGATACTCACAGGAGAGAATGAAGGCAAGACGGACAGAGGCAAAACACGTAACCTACATAGCGAGTTTGGGCTAATGGATGGCGGAACACCAAAATCTCTTTGACCATATCTTTATTAGGTGTCATTTAAATACCAATAGAGAACTACGAAACTGTATCTTTGGTATACTAGTCGATAATACAAATATAATTGCTTCATCTACATGGAAAGAAAGCTAAAAATAATGAAGCATTGTTTAAAAAAAAAGCAACAATATCAACTCTGAACACGGCCACAATGTGTTGACCGTGTTTGGAAAATAAGACATTTCTATAACTCTAGATACATACAGAAAACGATCTAGATATTCAAAAGTAAAACATAAAATTCATCCTTGAAAATGGCTAAAGGTATAGCCGAAAACACTCGAATAACAAAAATATTCGGGTAATTTTTATATAATTTATCAACTGAAAAGAAAAATATTTTAAGAACAAATGAAAAATTATATTAAAAAAAACTTAACCACAATTATGTCATTGTTTCTAAACTTGTATAAAAATAGTGTTGCTGTCACACACACACACACACACACACACACACACACACACACACACACACACACACATACATACTGTCACACATACATATAGTTACGTGAATTAATAAATAAATATGAAGGTACACACATGTATGATATTATTATTCCAGGTATTAATAAAACAATGTATATATACTTTTTTGTTTAAATATTATTCCTAATGGATACTCGTATTTGAATAGATACTGTTTATTTAATTATTATTTCTTTACTTTTTTTTAATTAAACAGTATTTATTTGCATCTAATGGCCTGAATAATCGAGATATCTTTCTAAGAAAATATGCATCCTCCGACAGCTGGATTTTTCTAGCCAGTCAATAGGCATATTATTGTTTAATTATAAAAAAATGGAATATCAACTCAAATACGAGTATTGATTTAAAAAAAATGTTTATTTAAACAAAAAAATTAAAAATAAGTCGGAGTTAATCCATTTCGTAACGGATTTTGTGTGTGTGTGTGTATATATATATATATATATATATATATATATATATCCGAGTGAATAAGGAACAAAGAAAAATGTTTTTTGCAACGTCCAAAACATTAATTTAAAACTGTGCTCGATATATAATATATAGAGCTGTGAATATTTATTCAAAGAATATATATGTATATATATATATATATATCCGAGTGAATAAGGAACGAAGAAAAATGTTTTTTGCAACGTCCAAAACATTAATTTAAAACTGTGCTCGATATATAATATATAGAGCTGTGAATATTTATTCAAAGATATATATATATATATATATATATATATATATATATATATATATATATATATATGAATAGTATCTTTTGTGGTAACCTAAAATGTTAATTAAAGTGCATTTTGTGAGTTTATACACATTAAAAAAAAAGATTAGCTTTTGTGCTTATTATAACAGCTATCGTATATCATTTTATGTTGTCATTGTAATTTGGGTATAAATACAAAAAATAAAAAACATGTTAATCGTCTATAAGTCAAATAAAAACATAAGAAATATTTTTTTAGATAATGACTTACTGTATCTGCCGAAATTAATTCCGTGAAGAAAAGATTAAATGAACCCCATTGTCTTGAACCATTCATGTCAACATTCTGTTCTATTTTCTCTGTTTTTTTTTTTTTTTGTTTTGTTTTTACGGTTCTTGCAATGTAGTTTTGTTGTGTCAGCAGTAGATACAGCTAACAATATTTCGGTAGTCATAAACCAAGAGTCCTTTGTTAAATAAAGAGTGTCGAAAAAGTTCCCATGACTTCAGCATTTCAATAGGCGTGATACGAACACGCTTCGTAGGTTAAAAAACATATCGGTCAAATTATTGTTGCCATTAAAAGAAATAATAAGAAAATAAAACAAAGCATATTTCTCACAATATATATATTTTTATACAGGGAAATTCACCTTGTACAAACAATGCCTGGGAGCCACTCTAGGTAGAAGGGTTACATTGTAAGAAGCATAGTTTTAGGCTGATATGCGAGAAAGATAACGGTTAAACCTAGATCTGAACAGGTTAACATTGTAGTAGTAGAGAAAATATCTTCTTGGGAGTTAGTTCCACAGAAGAGTAGTTCGCGGGAAGAAGCTGATTAAATGACACTTCTCCCCAGAGAAATACGAATGAAAAAATACTAGCACGTCTGTAAACTCTGAAAATTTATTCTACGGTAACATCTCTTCCAATTTTGCAAATTGAAGAATTTCCTGACGGCTACGACCTCCAGAAATTTAAAAGCAAAGTTAATACTCACCTACTAACCACTGGCCTCTAGCTCTCTCTCCCCTCCCCTGTATAAGCTTCCCTTTCTCTCCGCCCATGTACCTGTCATTGCACCTGCTTTCTCAGTTTTCTATTGTTCCTTTCTAACTAGCTTGTACTCCTCACTCTTTTCTAATTAATCTTTCTACACTTATGTAACCCCCTGCACATCAGTGGCGTTTCTGCCTTGCTCGGGGTGAAATGATTAAAAAAAAAAAAAAAAAAAATAAAAGAAGGAAATGACGAAGAAGGTAAAGATTCCTGCTCCGAAGTTCGACGCAACGAGAGAAAGAGAGAAAAACGTTTATTAGGGAACGACCATTCTGGTTTTTACCGGATGAGTCACGCCTCTTCTTAAACGGTAATGTGGAATTGATGTGTCTAGAAAGCAACAAACATAACGTTATCATCGAAGAATATGCACGTTAAATTAACAAATAACGTTAAAATTAATTAGCTAGATAGATGGAGAGATAGATCCGGTTATTGTGGTTTAAGGAAAGAAAAAAAAGTAAAAAAAAAAAAAAAGAATAAGATAGATTTTTGTTTCTTGGGTGTGTGATGTGTTGCAATTTCTGACTTAGTGTGTACAATTTGTAGTAGTAGTAGTAGTAGCATTAGTAGTAATTGTACATCTCATTCATGAAGAACTCCTCCTCTCTTACCAACTAGGTACTTTAAACTTTCCGTCTTTTTCACTCTTCCATCTCTCTCGCTTTCTCACTCTCTCTCGCATGCATGTACACCCAAACACAGAGTTATATAAAATATAACACTCAAGAATAAGATATCCCAACACAACAAAGCAATGACCGTGTGTCGCAATAATTACACGTTTTTATTGACGCTTAAGAAAGTTGGGTGTAGTTTCCTTACGTTAAACAACGAAAGAAGGAAGAACTTGCAAGCTTCGTGCATGTCAGCAAGGATATCCGGAATTGCCTTTCATTGTTTATAATCTAACTATCTTGCTCATTTGCTAAAAATATAACCAAAAATAAATAAATGAAAAATTCGGCCGAGTCATATTTAGCGAAAAAAAAAAAAAGAAAAAAAAAAAAATATATATATATATTCGGAAATGACTCTCAAAATATGCCCTATATAGACAGAATCTATCTTTTACGCTAGTAATATCTCTGTTCCACCAGAGGTGGCACCAAGGACACGGGCCACGCCCCAATAAATTTCTTTTGGGTTTTTGACGTATGAAACTCTAGCGTGAATTCATCCCTCTCACTGACGAGAAAAAAAAAAATTTCTACCAGTAAATGAGCCTGTTAAAACCTGTTAGAACAATTAAAAATTAAAAAAAAATAATGAAAAAATACTATGATCGGTCCTCTTAATGATAGCATAAACATTTTGCCAAGAAAACTTTGCTTTTATTTAGTTTTGCGGCCTTTACCGTCAGACTATGATGTTTTTTCAGCGGTTTTTTTGGACGTATACCTAGCAGTATAGCCCGGCGTTGCTCGGGTGTAATGAAAGCTTTAAAACTAATCCATGGTCCTGGATCTCAGACTCAGCTTAAAGAATATTTGAAATAATAAAATAATTGCGACAATTTACCAATCGCACCTAGTGTATATATATATATATATATATATATATATATATATATATATATATAGTAGCAGTATAGCCCGGCGTTGATCGGGGGTAATGAAAGCTTTAAAACTAATCCATGGTCATGGTCCTTAAATTGTTTTTAAGGGCAGGATCTCCAAGTGCTACCCTTGTTATTTAACCCATAACTGGAGGGAAGGGACGGATTAATACCTTTCCCAAGGGTACTAGTGCTTAAGTGAATGCAGGGTATTCAACTGGAATTCGAACTCTGCTCACCGATTTCTCTTTTCGAGTGAATATCCACTGCACCACAACGCACATCCGTCACTAAACGCTTACAGCACCTGGTATTCCCAACTCACGTTGAATTTAAATTCTTGGAAATTGTAGCTATCATGGAAACAATTATGCGGAACGGAGAAGTGGTGGCTGCATGAGATTGTTTTGACTGTAAAATGGTGGAATCTTGTTGCCCGTCTAGCAAATTCGTGTAGAAGCGAGCACCAGGGTGCTGAGCTAGTCGTAGCAGAAGCCGTGAAAATATTTGCAGAAAAGACAGAGGGAAGCCACCAGATGTGGCTTCCCTCTGTCACGTGGGGACCGATTACATTGCAGATTCTTCTTTGGATTTTGTCGAGAACCCCGTGATGAATAGCAGGGGCGTCCGACCAGATATGACAACAGTATTCAATGTTCGGGTGGATGGTAGATTTGTACAGGTGTAATATGGATTCAGACGATAAAAAACTCCTCACCCGACACAGAGACCCGACCCGACCTTCCTAGCAGTAGATTGAGCTATTGATTCAATGCAGTCGTTCCACTTGAGGCCGTCTGAAAAGGGAGGCTGAGGAGACGCCGTGTATTGCTTTCAAGGAGACTAGCATGAACCATGATGACGTGGGTAGGAGAGATGTCTATGAAAGTTAAAAGTTTTGGAAGCTTGAAAATTTATGACTCGTTTCTTACCCCAGTCTACCACACATTCGAGGTCTTTTTCAAGATCAGCAGCGAGATTTGCTTTGTCTGCTTTCTTACTGAGTAAATGGTGATGTCGTCAGCGTATATGCCTGCTTGGGATCTGATCACACCAGGAGGATCGTTGACGAAAATAAGAAAAAACGTAGAACCTAGGATAGAGCCTTCAAGAACACCTGTGTTCGTATAATAGGATCTAGAAGCAGGCTCGTTCATTATTAATGACTGTTAAATTTTTTGTTCAGCGCAGAAAATACTTACAGTGCTTTTCTTACTGATTTTAATCACCTTACTCGTCGCTACGAGAGGATTAAAATGAAAATAGACATAATATGTCTACATTATTTAATCAAACATATATATATATATATATATATATATATATATATATATAGTTATGAATTAATTGTACATTGCGATACGGAAATTTCTATGTTTCGAGATAGATTCTCATCATCAGACAATGTTTGATGTTGGTTGTGCAGATGATTTACATTTAAATAACAAAAACCATTGGTTTGCTGTGCTTGTATGTGGGCAGATATAAAATTTACATGTGTGTTTCTTTTGACTAATCATTGAGAAGATTCGTTTTAGGATTTGACCCCAAAGAATCCATACTAACCAACTTTTTCTCTTTTTCTTTTTTTTTCTTTTTTCCTCCTTCATTCTACCCTTTTCGCTTCTTCCTTTTCCTCCTTAGCGGTCAACATGTTAACCTGCCTTTAACCTGATCTTATCATTTTCCCCTTTTCCCTCTCTTCTTCCTTTAGTTTTATTGCCTTTGATGTGATATTCTCATTTAGTACCAAGGCTGTATTTTTCATTTACTCATCATTTTTGGTCTATCTGTTTATTTGTTGTGAAGCTTTTTTTTATAAAAAGAATTGTTTTTAAATAAATAATTTTATGTTTCAATATTTTTTGATAGTTCGTCAATAGTTATTTTCCTTAAGGACTAGTTAGTTATGTGCATGTTATTTCATTTAGATGTTACCCATTTTCTAAAGTGAACGATTTGCAATGTCTACATATGACATTTATCTCATTGCGTTTATTGAATAGATTTTTATTATTAGGTGATATAATAATAAATAGATTTTCGTATAAACATAATGAACTTGGTTCATTTAAGGACTTACATGTTTTAGCTTTTTTTAAATTTTCAACTTTAATGTGGGTGTTTTTTGTTTTCTATTGATACCAATGATATTTTGATTGGCATGTTCTATTTTTGTATTTGTTAATTGTACATTGAGACACGGAAATTTCTATGTTTCGAAACAAATTCTCATCATCAGATAATGTTTGATATTGGTTGTGCAGATATTGGTTTTCTGTGTGTGTATGTGGGAAGATATAAAATTTACATGCGTCCTTCTTTTAACTAATCAGAGCAAATATTCATTTTGGGAGTTGGCTCCAAAGAATACATACTAACCAATTTTTTTCTCTTTTTTTTCCTTTTCCTTTTCCCCTCCCTCATTCTACTCTTTTCCCTTTTTCTTTTCCCTCCTTAACGGTCAAAATGTCAACCTGCCTTTAACCTAATCTTATCGTTTTCCCTTTTTTCCCTCTCTCTTCTTCCTTTAGTTTTATTGCCTTTGATGTAATATGCCCATTTAGTACCAAGGCTGTTCTTTGTACTTTCTTATCATTTTTGGTCTATGTATTTATTTGTTATATAAATAATTTTATGTTTCAATTTACTTTATTTTGATAGTTCATCAGTAATTATTTTTCTTACGCACTTGTTGGTTATATGCATGTCATTTAATTTAGATTTTACCCATTTTCTAATGTGAACATTTTACACTGTCTACATATGACATTTATTTCGTTGTGTTTATTTAATAGATTTTTATTCTTAAGTGATTTAATAATCAATAGTTTTTCACATAAACATAATGAATATGGTTCATTTAAGGACTTACATGTTTTAGCTTCTTTTAGAATTTTCTAAGATATTGTGGGTGATTTTTTTTTTTTTTTGTATCCTTTAGATACCTATGATATTTCGATATGGGTTTTCTATTTTTGTATTTGTTATTATTAAATGAAGAGGTGTGCTGGTAAATCCGCTGTTTAAGAGTATTTTTAGTACTCCCTATGTAAATTTTTATATTATTCAGGTTTTCCGTTGAAGATATTTCGCATTGATAAACAGTTGATTCTGTTAGATACCAATTTTCTAACGGGCAATCTATAGGGATTTTGCAATTACATTTTTCTTGTCTAAATTGTTATTTTATGTTATCCGGTTGTTTTTATTAATTTTGTTAAAGATTTTTTAAATATTATTATTGTGATTTTTTATGATTTTTTTTTCTAGGTTGTTCATACAGATGTAACTTAATTTAATCGTGTTTTTATTAAAGATCTTAGTGGATTTTTTTTCCAGAAAGTGTTTCCTGATTAACGCGAGGATTTTTTTCCCCAGTTTGTTACTAGTCATTTGGTTGAAAGCGGGGGGGGGGGTACCAGATAATATGTATATTTATATTTTCTCTTCGGAGGTTACTTTTCTCGTTTACATATTTACATACGTTCATAATAAAATAAATGTTGGGGCACTCAAAATAGTAAAACCTTGAGTTCTCTTCACCAGAAATTATATATGAGCACTCTAGAAGAATGGTAGACTTTGAAAAACAGTAGCTATTCTAGCATATACGCATCGTTCATTCAGCAATGAATAAGAACACTCTCAGCTATTGGGCGTCTATAATAAGAATATACACGCTAAAAAGTCTGCCGTCTTCTCCCGAGCGCCCATAGATAGAATCGCCGACTGACGACAATTTCAATCCTGGGTAAAAAGCAATCGGCTGTTTAACCGTACTGATGAGCTGTGATACAGCGAAACAGATCTGTCTGCGGATGACTATATATATAAATATACAAAGTTCGTTTGATGGAGTCGAAATCTCAAAACTAATAGGACTATACATTCTAAATAAAATTAATGAGATAATCCACATAGACATACACCAATTGTCCAGAGATGACGGATTACGGATTAATGATAGCGCCTGACAACAGAAGAGAAAATGACAAAATACGAAAAATGCTTTTCAAACTCTTTAAAAACCTCAATTTTGAAATAGAAGTCAAAATAAATAAAAATGTTGTCCAATATTTAGACGTAGAATTTAATATACAAACTGGCAGTGTCTCCCCATATATGAAAACAATTTAAAGTAGGTAAACTATATATTTAATATAAATAATTACTAAATATTTAAAGTAGGCAAACTATAGACCAAGGGTCGGCAACTTAACGGCCCGCGGGCCGGATCCGGCCCGTGAAGGCATTTTGACCAGCGAGCCTGATTACCAATAACTCTATTTTTAACATGAGAGACGAGGCTTTTGAATTCAACAAAAAGCCTGCTATTATTTTCCTCTGATCCACCCAACCGAATTTGAATACTATGACAGCAAAAAAACGATCAAAACCCAATCATTTCCATTTCTGCGTAAAAAGTAAAAAAATAAACATAAAAAATAATTTTAAATACCGAAATAAAATTCAAATGGATATAATCAGTGCTCTTCGTATTTACTTATTCAAAAAGAAATAAATTCAGGATTTTGTTTCGTTTTAGTAATTTGTTTGAAAATTGAAAGAAAACCCAGAAAATATATTGCAATTTTTGATTCCCGGCTATAAATAAAAATAAATGTTTTAGTGACGTCATAATTTCATCCATTTCACTTTGGTTGCTCTTTTTTCACTTTGAAGTATTTTGAAGTTCCTTGAGGAAAAGTAATTTTTGTTAGGTTGTTTAATTTTAGATTTTCTTTCGTTTTTCTGATTTCTCAATGTTTATTTTCATTATAGTTGACAGGGACCCGGATATGTAATTTTCCTTAATTTTTTTATTAATGGTCTTCGTCTGGCCCGCGACCCGTCATTATAACACGATCCGGCCCTTGGGGTCGAATGAGTTACCGACCTCTGCGCTAGATCCAACAATCCTACTAGTATAATCGATCACTTCTCTAAGGGAATGAAATACAGACTATCAAATAATTATTCTCACAAAACAATATTCGATGAATGGAAAGATATTATGAAAGAGACTTAAATGAAAGTTACCATAAAATAAATTAGAACACAAATCTCAGTGAAACATGAAACTGAAAAATAATACAAAAAATTCAAACATTATTTGGTTCAACCCACCGTTTAATTTAGTAGTAAAATCCAAACCAGGGCAAATATTTTTAAAATTATTTAATAAACACTTCCCCCAAAAAATCAGAATTAAATGAAAATTCAATAGAAATTCAATAGCTAGGAACTTAAAATATAACGTGCAACATATCACTAATAAAGAATGCAACCGTAGAGACAAAATACGTGCCCAGTTGATGAACTTTGTAAAACAAAAAGAGTTATTTACAAAGCAAAAATACATGATTCAGATGTCAGATGGATAAAGAGAAACATATTTGGGATCTACAAAAGGTATTTTCAAAAACCGATGGAATAACCACATATCTACATTTAAGTTGGAAAACCTTAAGAACTGTACCAAACTAGACAACCACGCGTGGAAGTTAAAACAGGAAAATGGAAAAGATGTTAATTTAACATGGAATTTAGTAAAATAAGCCAAACCTTATAACAGTGGTGATGTCTGCAGATTGTGCCAGGAAGAAAGTTTGTGCCATAATATTGTTTCCAGAAAAAAAAAGAAAAAAAACGCTACATGAAAGATCAGAAATAATGTTCCAGTGTCAACACACCAAAAATATATCTTAGGATCATAAAAACCTGGCCGAAGGTACTTAAGTTACTTAACTAACTCCTCCCTATTTTTGAAATTTTCGTTGTTTAAAAATTCCAGTCGCGCGTTCGTAAAACAACTTCCTGTTGTACGTTTGAAAATGTGGAAAATTCTGTTATTATAAATCGCCTGAAGATGCCGAAAAGTTAAAACCAAGGTTACGGAAACAACTGGATTCCAAATGAAAAAATAATCAAAAGCGCTACAATCCATATGAATTGAGCACTTTTTTTAATACAACTGTGTACTGGTCTGATTTAGTTATGACCAAAAACTGATTAACAATAATTAATAAAAGTGCGAGTAAAGAAACTATTCGAATAGAAGAGACGGTTACATTTAACTGCATACACACACACACATACATATTGTTACGAGGATGCATTTATATATAAAAAATATTAATAAAATCAACAAAAAGGTTAAAATTTATAGTAAGGGATTCTACTGAGTACTGCTAGTTGATACAAAAAAGAAAATATATAAAATATAGAAATTAAAAATAGAACGTTTGGAAGATTCTAGATCATTCCAGTATATTCGAGAAAAATCTAGATGATTCGAGAAATATGTTAATTAGTTGCTAGCCCCTATAAAGATAGGTTTTGGGAAGAGAGTAGTCAGTTGTAAAAAGGAATTGTTGCCATTATGAACTCCGGCTTGATTCGCGGATTATTATATCCAGCTGAAAGAATCTCTATGAAAAGTTGCCGACCAACAAAAAGCACAAAAAAGAACCTCATAGAACAAATCTGGTAAATAGAAATTTTGAATATTTTCAATGACCAAAATTAAAATTTAATATATATATATATATATATATATATATATATATATATATATATACACACATTTGAGGATTTCCAATAGCACTTCGACTACTTCGCTAGCACTAACCCTGGTAAAGCTATTTAACTTTTATTCATGCAGATATGTGTGAGTTTGTGACCCTGGGTTTCACGCTCTTGCGATCGTCAGACGAGAGCGTGAAACACAGGATCACAAACACCCACATATCTACATGAATATATATATAGTCACAAATGAAATGCTATATTTTTTAAGCCAAACTTGATGAAAAAAGTTTAATCGCATAACTTATTGACTTATCACAATGCAGTTTTGGTTGGACTTATATATGCAACTAGTAAGAAACAGTTTTTCGTTGTTTTTACATAACACTATAGAATAATAACTCCAGATTAGGAATATATATATATATAGTCGTCTGTAGACATATCTGTTTCGCTGTATCACAGCTCATCAGTACAGTTAGACAGCCGATTGCTTTTTACCCAGGATTGAAACCCGACCGAATTGGCGTCAGTCGGCGATTCTACCTCTGAGCTATGGGCGCTCGGTAGAAAGAGGCAAACTTTTTAGCGTGTATATTATCATTATACATATAGCTGAGAGTGTTCTAATTCATTGCTGAATGAACGATGCGTAGATGCTAGAGTAGCTACGGTTTTTCAAAGTCTACCATTCTTCCAGAGTGCTCAATCATTGTGTGAGTGCGTAAATTGTCGGACTTCTATATGCAACTAGAAAGAAAGAGTTTTTCAATGTTTTTTTTCTTTTTTATAGTCAGTCAGTTTAGGTGCCATACGTGATACACGCTTGGGCGATCATGTCTCGAAAGAAACATGACTGACTGGGCAGAAGATTATCCCGCAGTAGGTTGCCATTGCTTTCTGCGGTAGACTGGTTGCCGACCAAGGCTATAGAACCCAATCTGTCCTGCTATTTAACCCATAACTGGAAGGAAGAGACGGATTAATACCTTTCCCAAGGGTATTTGCACGTAAGTGAATACAATGGATTCAACTGGAATTCGAACTCGGCTCCCCGGTTTCTCGTTCCGAGCCGATATCCACTGTACCACAACGCACATCTTTTTTTATAACAACATAGATTAATCGCTCCAGATTAGGAAGACCGTAAAGAATATCAGTTATTAAAAATGTTAATTGGTGTTCCGATTTTCTGTTTGCGATGAATAAATTGTCTAAACTTCGCATAAATGAAAATAATGCTGACATCTCATTTTAACAGATATACAGGGTGCGATAGATGAATTGTCGTCTAAATGACGCAAAAATGAAAATGGCACTGACATTTCATTTTAACAGATATATTTATCCAAATTACACAAAAATATCTTTAAAGGCTAAAGAGTATATCTATTAAATAAAATCGCCATTAGCTTCAACGTGGCCTTCTGACGACATCAGAAATTTGGTGAATCCTCACCTTTATTTTATTTTTTTTATTTTAATCGTATCACCCCGAGCAAGGCGGTAATGTCACTGATGTGCAGGGGGCTACATAAGTGTAAAAAGAATAATTAGAAGAGAGTAAAGAGGAAGACGAACCAGTTAGAAAGGAGCAATAGAAGGAGGGGAATACCCCGTAGCTTGCACAGAAGGCCAGAGTGCCAAACCCTGTCAAAAGCCTTGGAGATGTCCAGGGCAACAGCACGAGCCTCGCCTGACTCATCAAGGGCCTGGAGCATGTACTCCGTAACGGTTGTTAGCATGTCGGCCGTGGACCAGACAAATCGGAAGTCATACTGCCTGTCAGAGTAGAGTTTGTGGGCAGTAAGATGTTGAACTATCTCAGCATTAATTATGGCCTCGAACACTTTCCCGAAAATTGGTAGAAGACTGATAGGGCGATAGTTGGATGGGTCCGAGGGTTCACCACAGTTCTTAAATACAGGAACGATTGAAGAGATTTCCATCATGCAGGAAAACAAGAAGCAGAAAGGCAGTAGTTATACAGTTTAGAGAGGACAGGGGAAAGTTCAGGAGCACACCTCTTAAAGACTATCACCGGGATTCCATCTCCACCGCTCGCCTTATGGGGGTCAAGTTTTGAAATTACTCGGGATTTGCGGTTACACTTTGAATTTAATTATGACAAAGTTTCATGTCTTCTTTTGATGACTACTAAGCTAGGATATTGAAGATACATTAGAGTATACGTCTACTTCATTTTATATTTTAGAAATGGCTTAAATTTAATATCCACCAACCCCAGGATTACCATTACCTAGTTTGATGGAATGCATTTTCATTAAGTAGAATTCAAAAGTCAAGGCTCTTTCTTTTTCCCTTTTTAAAATTCAATTCTACATGCATACAACACATTACGTTACATTCATGACGGCTTTTTCAGATTTTGCCTAACCTATGTAAATTCAATCAACCTTGTATTTATGACTGAATTAGGTGATTAATTTTTAGTGTTTCATCTCTGATGGAAATTTGGGCAAACGTCTGCTAACAGTAAAATTTTGGTTGTTTTGTTTTTATGGCATATCAACCTCGGCGGGTCATTTATTGCTAACTAAATTTTATTTATTCGTTGCTGGTAATACCTTTTTCTTTTAATAATTTATTGTTGTTTTTATATATAAGCTTTGTGTTTAGTAATACTTTTTTCTTTTTCGAGTATCAAGATTCATTGGGATTTGTTTTTTAAGGACAGGCTCCCCAAGTCCTATCCTGTTATTTAACCCATAACTGGAGGGAAGGGACGGATTAATACCTTTCCCAAGTGTACCAGTGCTTAGGTGAATGCAGGGTATTCAACTGGAATTCGAACTCGGCTCATCGATTTCTCTTTCCGAGGCGATATCCACTGCACCACAACGCACATCCGTCACTAAACGCTTACAGCACCTGGTATTCCCAAGCGGTCACCCATCTAAATACCGACCACGCTCAACGTTGCTTAACTTCGGTGATCGAGCGAGAACCGGTGTATTCAATGTAATAGGCCGTAAGTAGTGGGTTAGACAAAATGTGCTAAAAAGTTTGAGGGAATGCATTGTCATTAAGTAGAATTCAAAAGTCAAGGTTCTTTCTTTTTTTAAAATTCAATTCTACATGCATGCAACACATTTCGTTACATTCATGACGGCTTTTTCAGATTTGGCCCAACCTATGTATTCATTCAATCAACCTTGTATTTATGACTGAATTAGGTGATTAATTTTTAGTGTTTCATCTCTGATGGAAATTTGGGCAATCGTCTGCTAACAGTAAAAATTTTGCATCTCCACATTTAGAGGGCTTTTTTTATTAGTTTCACCTTAAGTAAGGCGGTACCACCACTGATGCGCAGGGGGTGCTACATAGGAATAAAAGCTTAAACTCGAAGAGAGTAAAGAGAAAGACGAACCAATTACAACGGGTGTCAGAAAAAGGGCAAGAGAAAGATGGGAACACAGGTGTGAAGTTAGAGAGAAAAGAAAAGAACAAGATATACGGGGTGATGGAGAAAGAACTGGAGACAAGTGGATAAGAGATGGGAATTGACATTGCATTTAAATTCCTGGAGGATGTAGCCATCAGGAAAGTAAGTATATGGAAAGGAGTTCCACGGGCTGGAAGTGCGGAAAAAGAAGCTGTTGAAGTAGAATTATCGGCTGCATTTGTTTGATCTAACTGTATGTGGGTGGGAGTTTGTTGCCAGTCTGTTTGCACGAGTAAATTCTTGTGGCGGGGGCATCACTGACTTAAGTTCGTCGGAGCAGAAAACATGAAAATATTTGTAGAAGAGACAGAGGGAAGCCACATCCCGCCGGTGAGAAAGTGGCTGGAGTCGAGCTGCCAAGTCGGGATCTATCACATTATAGATTCTCCTTTGGAGCCTGTCGAGAACACTGAAATGGACAGCGGGGGTACCTGACCGTATATGAAAGCCGTATTCTATGATAGATATAGTGTATCGTGAGAGCAGATAATATTCTAAAGATATATTGTTAAATATAACAGACATTGAATGTATTTTTATGTTTAATAATGAGCCGTTCTAAGCATCGTATTTTGGCTTTAATTTCAGGTGAAAATAAAGACAAAAATTTTTCAACATTTGGATATTTTTATTATGCTGGTTCTAAGTTTTTGGCTCACATTATTTTCACATGAAATTAAAGCCAAAATACGATGTTTAGAATGGCTCGTGATTAAGCATAATAGACATTGTCATATTATATTTAACATATATGTTTAGAATATATATATATATATATATATATATATATATATATATATATATATATATATATATAGTTATGTATCAATTGTACATTGCGAAACGGAAATTTCTATGTTTCGAGATAGATTC
>JBBBDQ010002007.1:1670000-1742500 GCA_037127315.1 Ascarosepion bandense
GTTCCGTCATCCACCTGATCAGGCCCTGCAAATATGTTATCCGCTGCCTTCCTCTGTCTCTCCTTCCTTCTATCTGTCCAGTCAGTATCAGGTTCTCCAGGCTCTCCTTCCTCATTGCATGTCCCAGGAACTTCAGTTGTCTCTTCCTGATGCTCAGCATAAATTTCCTTTTTGTTGCCATTCTTTCTAACACCTCGTCGTTGCTTGTATGCTCAGTCCACGATATCCATAGCATCCTTCTGTAGAACCACATTTCGGCCGCTTCCAGTTTTGTACTCATTTTCGATGATATTGTCCAGCATTCGCAGCCGTATTGAAGAACTGACATCACGTAGCAGTCTAGAACTCTTTTCTTCGTTTCTATTGAGATTTTCCTGTGTGTTAGTATTTTGCTCATCTTCTGGAACGCGTCCTTTGCCATGCCAATTCGCCTTCGGATCTCGGTGTCGCACTTTCCATCTCCTGTTAGAACACTTCCTAGGTACTTAAATTCTTGGACTTGGACTTGTTACTCCTTATTTAATTACCATCTTCTTTTTGATATGTCAATTCAAGACGTGAGCAATGATGGCTCTCCACATCTTTTTTTTATTTATTTTTATATATATATATATATATTTTTTATATCTATATTTGAAGCGAGTCGTTTTGTTCACTGTAACTTTCATCATAGTTGATGGGCATCGTAAGTGTAATGGATATAGAACAAAAGCCGAGTTCAAATTCCAGTTGTATTCTGTGAGGATTGAATAAAAATACGAAATAAAATAAAAATACAAAATAAAATAAAAGTACAAAATAAAATAAACATAAAAATCTCCCAGGAGTCCTCTGACAGGAAAGACAATTTACGCATGTGCAAAAAGAGAGGCTTCCTGGTGCCAAAAATAAAATCTATCTCTTTTTCTGTTGGACTTTGACTGGTAAAGACGTGCCGACTATTCGGGAAGGAATTTCCCCAACAACAGGTCGTTGGAACCAAAAATAAAATCAGTGTCCAAACTGTTCCTCTAGGTGTCTCTGTATCTTTCCTTTTCTCTTTGCCTATTTATTTCAGCGACGAAAGCGATTGAACAAGTCTTGGGTGTTTAGGTGAAAGAACCAACCCAGCAGTAATAGCCATAACATCCATACTATAAATCTTTATTTGAAGCGAGTCATTTTGTTCACTGTAACTTTTCATCATCGTAGTGTAATGGGTATCTAACGAGAAATCTGAGAGTCGAGTTCAAATTCCAGTTGTATTCCCTGATGTGAAAATTACTCTTGGGAAAGGTATTAATTCATCTGTTCTTCCTGTAATTTGATAGCAGAATAGGTTGTGTTCTATAAGCTTGGTCACCCGCAGAAAGTAATGACAACCTAGGGCGGAAAAAACCTTCTGCATATTTAAAGATATCAAAGGAGCCTGTTTTTAGAACAGAAATCAGAGTTTCTAATAAAACTAGAAATCTGAAATTTGTCAGAAATACAATTAGTTGATGGGGTGTCAATGAGAAGTCCCCTAGGACCGGTATTAGTTTATATCTTTGTTGTACTGGATTGCTATGTGATGTCAGTTCTTCAATATGGCTAGATAATGCTAGATAATATCAACAAAGATGAAGAAAAAATTGAAGCAGCTGAAATATGGTTCTACAGAAGGATGCTTCAAATATCATTGATCGAGCATGTGAGCAATGATGAGGTTTTGGAAAGGATGGAAACAAAAAGGAAATTAATATTTAGCATCAGGAAGAGACAACGAAAGTTCCTAAGACATGCAGTGAGGAAGGAAGGCTTTGAGAACTTGATACTAACAGGCTAGATAGAGGGAAAAAGAGACAGGGGAAAGCAGCGGATAACATATTTGAAGGGCCTGATCATGTGGATGACGGAACGAGGGTTTCATGGTGAAACAAAAGAAAACGTGCTAAGAGCCATCAGGGATAGGGAGACATGGAAAGCCATGATCGCCTACGTCCTGAAATGACAAAGCACATAGAAGAAGAATATATATGCCAAATGTTTATAAGAAATTATAATATGGATATAAAATGGGGGATCAATTCTATATTATAATCAATACATAAACTGATGCCTCATTTTGTGGTCATGCCAGTTTCTATACATTTATATTCTAGATTTATGGGCTTGAACTAGTGGATTTGTGTGGTGTAACAGGAGAAAGCGTGCTAAGAGCCACCAGGGATAGAGAGACGTGGAAAGCCCTGATCGCCTATAACCTGAAAGGACAAGGCACATAGTAGAAGAAGAAGAAGAAGAAGAAGAAGAAGAAGAGTCAGTTAATTTGTTGCAACTTCGAATGGAAATGTTGTCTTTTCATGAATTCAGAATGCCGTAAATTATACTAATGTTGGTTTAAAAAGTCGAATGAATGTGAAACATGACTGACCAATGAAAATCAAACGACACAGAAGCAAAAATGCCATAATTTCTTTCTTAATTTCCTTTATATCTCATTATCTGATGAAGCGTTAATAAAATGTCGGATTCCTATTCATATGATCCCAACTCACTTTTCATATATATATATATATATATATATATATATATATATATATTGTTATGAGCTACTGGATTATAGAATTTAAAGTTTGTATATTTAGGCAGCAGTTTTTTTTTTATTTAAATATATCAGATTAAATAAATTGCAAACATTGTGTCTGTTTTTTTTTTTTATAAAATCTGTTCATCTCACGGATAATCTTCAGCGTATTATATTTGAAAGATGTCAGAAATGAGCTGTAACGTTGACAGATGTTATTATCATTAATTTCTCAATATACCAAAGTACTTTCAATCTATTTCCGAGATCATCTTATTAAAAAAAGCAGACAAATTGCTTGCAATTTATTTAATCTGACAT
This sequence comes from Ascarosepion bandense, assembly GCA_037127315.1. Classification (NCBI taxonomy): domain Eukaryota; kingdom Metazoa; phylum Mollusca; class Cephalopoda; order Sepiida; family Sepiidae; genus Ascarosepion; species Ascarosepion bandense. Next base: position 1,672,870 of record JBBBDQ010002007.1, read on the forward strand.
GTCTAAAAAAAAAATAAAAAAAATTGCTGCCTAAGTACACAAATTTTAAATTATATATATATATATATATATATAATTATGAGCAGTTCTAAACATCGTATTTTGGCTTTAATTTCAGGTGAAAATAAAGACAAAACTTGTCCAACATTTGGATATTTTTGTTATGCTGGTTCTAACCTTTCGGCTCGCATGAGCCATCTTCAGAGAGGTTACAGGGACGTTAGCATAAAAACATCCATCATCAAAGATGATATTATTTTAGTCTAATAATGATAAACTGACATGCCTAAATACACAAATTCTAAATATATATATATATTTTTAATCATCTCACCCCAAGCAAGGCATTCCACTGCCACTATTGCGCATGGGGCTATATAGGGGAAGGTAAAGAGAAGGAGTGGTTAGACATAGAGAATGTCAGGAGGAAGGTGACAGATGAGTAAGGATACCTAGGATGAGGGTTGGGCAGATGGGATGAGTGTTTGATAGAATGAGAGCAGGTTAGTGTGTTAGGAGGTGTCTATTGACCTTACATTTAAACTCCTGGAGATTGTAGCCGTCGGGGAAGCAATCATGTGGAAGAGAATTCCACAGTCGAGAAGTGCGAGGAAAGAAACTGTTGGAGTAGAAGTTACGGTTGCATTTTATCGGTTTCACTGTAAAAGGGTGGGATCTAGTTGCTAATCTAGTATCTCGTTCAAATTCGTATTTAGAGGGCACCAGTGATCTAAGTTCATCAGAGCAGAAGCCGTGAAAGTATTTATAGAAAAGACACAGGGAAGCCACGTCGCGCCGGTGGGAGAGAGACTGCAGGCGGTCTGCCAAGTCGGTATCTATCACATTACAGACCCTCCTCTGAACCTTATCGAGAAATCCGAGGAGAATAGATAGTCATCCGTATACAGATCTATTTCGCTGTATCACAGCTTATCAGTACGGTTAGACAACCGATTGCTTTTAACCCAGGGTCGAAACCCGATAGTCGGCGATTCTACCTCTGAGCTATGAGCGCTCGGTAGAAGGAGGTTTACTTTTAGCGTATGGTGTATCATACGCCAATATATATATATATATATATATATATATATATATATATTGTTTAATCATGAGCCGTTCAAAACATTGTATTTTGACTTTAATTTCAGGTGAAAATAAAGACAAAAATTGTCCAACATTTTTTGTTATGCTGTTTCTAATCTTTCAGCTCGCATGAGCCATCTTCAGAATGGTTACAGGGACGTTAGCATAAAAACATCCACCATCAAAATTGTAATTATAGTGCATGTGAATAATATGTGAAACGAGTAATACAAACATGACTTTAAATAAAGATTTTATTTGTAATATTTCTCGGAGGCACGGGTCCAGCCCAGGTGATATCTTTTACGTTCATTGTTTAGGACGCACTGCCTTTGATTTTTTTTTTTTGTACTTCTACTAACAGACTTAATAAATGCATTCTTTGATGCCAGCAATAAGGATCCAGGAATGGTGGGTAAAAGAATTGATTTCGCTACATTGAAATTATGCCAAAGATGAAACAATTATGTTAAGACTTTTCGTTACAAAAATATTTCGGCACTTTGAAACAAAGTCAAAACGAGATTTTATTTTTTGTTACTTTTCTAATTACTTTGTAGACCAAAGCAAAAGTGTCGGCGCCCAGCTTCTTTCCAAGTATAGATTAAAACTAATAAATTTCTGAGCACAGGAATCTAAGAGCTCTTAATAATTTCCCTCCTGAACTTAAGTTGATATCCCTTCATCTATCCTAGTAATACTTTGATAACAATGTAGACGTATATTTACTCCCCTATACTATAATTTCGCTAATTTTCCTTCTTTTTCCCTAATTAGGTGCATGTTGAAATCAAGTCGGGGTCACGTATTTAAGTTGGCATTCACCCAATACCTATGAGCCATCTAAACATTACTTACCGTTATTGCAACTATTTAGCCAAACAGGTGTGAGGATACTTCAAGGTTTACTGTTGTGGAACATCTTATAAAATGTTGAGTTTGTGCTTCATCCGTCCACACATCCGTCCATTTTTGCGTCAGTGCACAATGTATTTTATATGTTTTCAACTTCAAAATGATAATAGTCAACTTCAAAATAGACTTATTTTCAAGTAAAAAAATTAATCAACTCCAAAATGGATTAATGAACTTCAAAATCGATCAATCAATTTCAAAATGGATGAATCAACTTCAAAATGGATTTATCAACTTCAAAATGGATTAATCAAATTCAAAATGGATTAATCAACTACAAACTGGGTTTTTGACATTTTCTCAATTTGAAGTTAATTAATTCATTTTGAAGTTGATCGTTCCATTTTGAAGTTGATTGATCCAATTTGAAAGGGATTAATCAATTTCGAAGATGATTGTTCCATTTTGAAGTTGATTGATCCAATTTGAGGTTGATTAATCCATTCTGGAGTTGATTAATCTTTTTACTTGAAAATAAGTCTATTTTGAAGTTGATAATATATATATATATATATATATATATATATATATATATATATATATATATATATACATTTAAACATATATTGTTAAATATAAGAAACAATGAATGTCTATTTTGTTTAATCATGAGCCGTTCTAAACGTCGTATTTTGGCTTTAATTTCAGTTGAAAACAAAGACAAAAATTCTCCAACATTTACATATATATTTAGTGTATCGAGGCAGCAGATAATTTTCTAAACATATACTGTTAAATATAAGAGACAATGAATATCTGTTATCTTTAATCATGAGCCGTTTTAAACATCGTATTTTGGCTTTAATTTCAGGTGAAAATAAAGACAAAAATTGTCCAACATTTGGATATTTTTTTATTTTGTTGGTTTTAAGCTTAATTGCATCTTGGATGTTCAAAACTTATTTACTAATGTTCCCATCCATGAAACGATTGACATCATTATCTGTGATATATACAATCCTGCTACTCTCCCACCAATCAATATTGAAGCTACTATATTAAAAAACAAAAACTATTATTAGAATGCATCACACAAGTACCCTTTCATGGCCCCTTAGGTAATATTTATACTCAAATAGATGGTATTGCAATGGGATCCTCTTTAGGTCTCCTTCTTTTCTAATTATTATATGCCACATTTAAAAATAAAATAATCAATGACAACAATAAACCCTCTATATATGTAAGATACATAGATGACATCTTCATTTTAGCTAAGAATATCGATCAAATTACACAACTTAAAAACAAATTTGAAAGTCACTTCGTCCTCAAATTTACATTGAAATTTAATATTAATAACAAAATTCCATTCCTTGAGGTATTCATTGATTCTAGCACACATAGATTTACTATTTCTCTATATAGGAAACCAACTAGCATAAACTCGTGTCTTTTTAATTATAATAGTGAATGACCCCAACGACTTATATCGTTGGTGGCATTCATTATTATAATCAAAATTAGCTGTTATAAATAAAGTAATTCAACGCCCATAAATAATATCTTCCAAATTCATATTCTGTAAAGAATTACACAACATTAAACAAACACTTGGAAACAATAGATTTCTTAACTTTGTCATTGATCAACAAATTGAAATGTATCATAATAAACTTAACAATACCTCTAAAAATATTGATAATATTATAGTATACGTAAAAATAAACACAACATTATTAACTTATACTATTGCAACCAAATGCATAATAATTACAAACAAGATGAAAAACTCTCAAAAACATAATACGTAGAAATGTTAAACCAATAAATAATAATAATCAAATTAAGCTCATCATATATTATAAAAAAACTTAAAACAATTGACCTCATGGTCTCTAATAGCCCTACAAGCACACAACTAAATCCTCTACAGAAAACTAATGTAGTGTATCAATTTACATGCCCGTTCAGAGATTGTACCTCTGGTACTAATAATAAACCCACTACATATATTGGTCTTACTCCAACCACGCTCTCCCGTAGACTTACCTGTCACCTTTCTGGTCAGAGTTCAATTGTGCAACATTTCTTAAAAAACATGACCATGTAGGTAATATTAGACAGATTTTAGTCAACAACACAATAATACTCACTCATACACACAGTAAAAAAAAAACATCAGATATTGGCGGCCATCTACATTAAATCAAAACAACCCACACTTGATAAAATCACATTTAGATCTGACCATAACACATTACATTGCATTTAAATATATGGTTCTGTTAACATTTCGATCTCTTACGCGGTGTGACGTCATAGAACGCATTACAAATTTACGAACTGCGTTTGTCATTTGGTAACTGTTATCGTTGCTTAGCAAAGTTTTATGTCAACACAAGATAGAAAATCATCTTTGATGGTAGATGTTTTTATGTTAACATCCCTGTAACCTCCCTGAAGATGGCTCATGTGAGCCAAAGGCTTAGAACCAACATAATAAAAATTATCCAAATGTTGGGGAATTTTTGTCTTTATTTTCACCTGAAATTAAAGCCAAAATACGATGTTTAGAACGGCTCATTATTAAACATAATAGATATTCATTGTTTCTCATATTTAACAGTATATGTTTATATATACCTCCTTATTCAACATCCACAACTTTTCGCTCTATTCATGTTTCTACAATAATAAATTACTTAGTTATTTCCAATACTCGGCGGGTGTGTCATTTTTCCATAACCGTTTTATTTTGTCATGTTAAAAACATAACATTTCCTTTACTTCTTTTTCAAAGGGATTTAATTATTTTTGCTGATAGAAAAACTTTGAAAGTTTTGGAGATTAACAAAATTGGCCGACCAAGTCGCATGCTCCAGTATTGAACAGAAGCCAGTTATCAAGTTTTGGTTGCGGAAGGTTTGCACACCAATTAAAATTCATAGGAGAATGTCAATTGGTGCCACATGTTTCAGCCAAAAAGAAATAACTGCAAGTGAGCTAAATTGTTTAAAGAAGTTTGAAAGTGACGATGAAGTCAAAAGTGCTGTGAGCGATTGGCTGAGACATCAGTTCAAAGATTTTTATGCGGAGGGAATACGGAAGCTTGTGCACAGATGGGAAAAGTGTGTGACAATGCTGGGAGACTATGTTGAAAAATAAAAATATAAAGTAAGTTTCTATCTGTATTCGAAAAATTCACCTTATTTATTGAATGACCCTCGTATATATATATATATATATATATATATATATATATAATGACGAGAAAAATAAGGAGAAATATAATGTTTATATCGGAATTTTGGTGGGAATTTGGAAGCAACGGCTTTATACACACAGGTACTCCTTCATTAACCCTAATTTAAGATATCAAACAGCCCTTTCTCGATAATACTGGAAATTAAAAGAAAATAACCTAAATCTACAGATAAAATGTACGCTGATAGACAAGGTTAGAGCCCCTAATAGCTTAAGAGACAGATGTAATCTATTTTTAACAGAAAAAATTTCAAACTTTGAAATTTAAATATAAAGAATGTACTTCTGAATAAACGTAGACAGATCATAATTATGTGTCGTCACAGAAATAAACTTAAATTGCAATAATTATATTATTCTTACATTTAGTCACAAGAGAATATTTTAAAAAAATGGCTAAGCTGTTACTTTTTCCCTCCAAATACCAGTATTAACCCAATGGTCAAGCCACATACCTCACACTGTCATAGAAAAATAACTACTAAGATTCCGCTGGCTTAATCCTATAATGGCCAATATTTCCCCACCCCTTTCTTTACGAGACCAAGCCTCCGACATCAGAATTTTTCCTCATTCTTTGTTTAAATGCATGTCTTAAACTGCATGTCTTAAACTGACATGTTAAAAATGTTCATTTCCTCTCTAAATTTTATCTGATATATATATATATATATATATATATATATATATATATATATATATATATATATATATATATATATATATATATATATATATATGGTTACTGGCCTATGATACATCATATGCTAAAAGTCTGCCTCCTTCTACCGAGCGCACATAGCTCAGAGGTAGAATCGCCGACTGACGTTAATTCGGTCGGGTTTCAATCCTGGGTTAAAAGCAATCGGATGTCTAACCGTACTGATGAAACAGCGAAACAGATCTGTCTGCGGATGACTATATATATATATATTTTTTCAGAATAAAGAAGAACGAATAATAAAATTGCAACGTTCAAAACATTAATTTAAAACAGCGCTCAATATAAAAATATATATTTATATACATATATAATATTATTAATAATTATTACGTGAGAACATGTTAAAAACTTCTACAAAATTGTCAATTTTTTCGACATTAAAAGAACAATGTTTCAACAGGTACCCAACAATTATGTTAATAAACGCTTTTATTTAAAACTTTTTTTGATTTTATGAAAACAACACCCCCCTTTACTTTCGGAAAAGTTTTCGCACAAGGTAACAGGATTTAATAAAGGAAAATAAAAAAGAAGAAAATGAGGAAGGAAATGAGAAGAAAATAATATGAGACATCAAGAAAAGAAAAAAAGAAGAAAGAGAAAGATATTGAAGAAATAGAAAGCAAAGAGAAAAATAAGTGAGAAAATGTAGAGAAGGGAAGAACCAATGATAACAGTTAAAAGAGGAGAATTCAATATTAGAAAGGAAATGGATTGCAGCCACATAATGATGTATAGTTACAATGTTGCAATTCATACATTATACATTTTGGCATTTTTAAAGAAATGATGAATTCCACAATCAAACAAACATTTTCAAGGGCGTAAAACAGTAGATATTTAAAGATGATACGAAGATGTAAATTCATTAGACGTAACATTAAAATTAGAATAAAAACAAAAATAAAATAAGATAAACATAATACAAATAAAATAAAAATTAAAGTAATAAAAACTAACAATATATAAATATCTATCTATCTATCTATCTATCTATCTATCTCTCTCTCTCTCTCTATATATATATATATATATATATACACACATATATTTAAACAAATTTTTTGTTTTACAACTATTTACAATAGTAAGGAATTTAAATTTAAATAATTTAAAAGGCATTTTTCATGAGAACCCTAATAACAAAAAAACAACAGGTTTCGTTCGAGTCTTATCAAGTTTAATCCTAGAAATTGAAAAAAGACACGTGTCAAATAAACAGATAATGACTAATGGGGGAAACACACACAAACACACACACACACAGAGACAGGCATATATATATATATATAAGTCCATACATATATGTATAAATAGCAAACGCAGTTTGTAAATTTGTCATGCGGTTCTATGACGTCACACCGCGTCAGAGCTCGAAATGATAACAGAACCATATATTTAAATGCAATGCACTGCGTTACGACCAGATTTAAACGTGATTTTATTAAGTGTGGGTGGTTTGGATTTAATGTAGATGGCCTCCAATATCTGAAGGTTCTTTTTACTGTGTATGTTAGTGAGGATTATTACAAATTTACGAACTACGTTTGCTATGTTTTAGTAACTGTTATTGTTGCTTAGCAAAGTTTTATGTCAACACAAGATAAAATCGTCGCTGATAGTGGATGTTTTTATGTTAACGTCCTTGTAACCTCTCTGATGATGGCTCATGTGAGCCGAAAACTTAGAACTAACTTAATAAAAAGTTATCCAAATGTTGGACAATTTTTGTCTTTATTTTTTCCTGAAATTAAAGCCAAATGACGACGTTTAGAACGGCTCATTATTAAACATAATAGACATTCATTGTCTATTATATTTAACAATATATATATATATATATATATATATATATATATATATATTGTTAAATATAATAGACAATGAATATATATATATATATATGTGTGTGTGTGTGTGTGTGTGTGTGAAATGTGTATATATATAAATATATATATATATGCAATTTGTTATATATATTATATTATTTAGATATTATATATGCGTGCTACTTATTTGAAAGCGCTCAATATCAGTGACAGAACCGACTTATTCCAATTCATATTCACCTATCTTCATGTGTGTGTGTGTGTGTGTGTGTGTGTGTACATGCACACATATATATACATATACACATACATATATGCATATCAGTCAGTTAAGTGCCATACGTGATATACTCTTGAGCGATCGTGTCTCGAAAGAAACATGACTGACTGGGCAGAAGATTATACCGCAGTAGGTTGCCATTGCTTTCTGCGGTAGACTGGTTGCCGACAAAGTCTATAGAACCCAATCTGTCCTGTTATTTAACCCATAACTGGAAGGAAGAGACGGATTAATACCTTTCCCAAGGGTATTTGCGCGTAAGTGAATGCAATGAATTCGGATGGAATTCGAACTCGGCTCCCCGATGTCTCGTTCCGAGCCGATATCCAATAAATTAAAATTAAATGCTAACAAACAGTATAGCAAGAGAGAAATAATAAATACGATAAAGTAATTCTGTGGCTGTAATTATCGAGTGAAATGAACTACCAAAAGCATTAAATAGCTCACAACTTGTTATAAAATAAAGATAAAATATCATGAAAGATTATATAGTCAGAGAAATTTAGCAAGATAATAAGGTTAATACTATAAAATGTTTACAGTAGCTATAGTTTCATACCTTAGATTTAGTAATACTAGCAGGATTGTAAGGTTAATTCTTTAATATGTTTACAATTTACTGTAGTTCCATACCTTTGGTTTAGTAATATATCACTTTTCATGTACTTTATTGTTACGTCGGGTAACAGAATTATGTGAAATAATATAAAACAACGTAATAGTATAAAAGTAGGTGTATTGACAGAAAAGAGAAGTATTTACAAGAGGTGAGGATTAGTAGAATACAGAACAAGGTAATTAGTATACAGTATCGTCGTAGAGACGTGATAGATTGACTAGTAGAACACTTCCGGTGCAATACCGGAAATACCCGACTGACTCGCTTACTCTCCTTCCTTCTTCGAGGTATAATCACTACTATTTTATATAGTGATTCAAACAGTTCATTTACGTGGAAAGGTGGAGAGCGCCCCAACATTTATAATGTCCATTTTCTCTTGCAGACAAAGGAAACGTGGTTTGTTCACCAATCTAGAGATTCTATCTTGCTTGAGAATTTTCCATTTAACTTTAGGTGTTTTACTTTCCTCTTTTAATTTCCAAAAATATTTAGAAAGTGATGTCATATTTCGTTTGTCTTTCCGTGCATGGAGTACTGCTGCCATTTATGGTCAGGTGCCCCTGCCGTTCTCCTCAGTGTTCTTGACAAGCTCCAAAGGAGAGTCTGTAATGTGATAGGTACTGATCTGGCGACTCGACTGCAGCCACTTTCCCATCGTCGAAATGTGGCCTCCCTCTGTCTCTTCTATAAATACTTTCATGGCTTCTGCTCGGGTGAGCTTAAGTCACTGATGCCTCCTCAACAGGTGTTTACCCGTGCAACCAGACTGGCAACTGGGTCCCACCCATTCACAGTCAGGTTAGCCAAATGCAGACGACAATTCTACTCCTGCAGCTTCCTCTCTCGCACTTCCCGCCTGTGGAACTCACTCCCGTATTCTTGCTTTCCTGACGGCTACGACCTCCAGAAATTTAAAAGCAAAGTTAATACTCACCTACTAACCACTGGACTCTAGCTCTCTCCCCTCCCCTGTATAACCTTCCCTTTCTCTCCGCCCATGTATCTGTCATTGCACCTGCTTTCTCAGCTTTCTATTGTTCCTTTCTAACTAGCTTGTACTCCTCACTCTTTTCTAATTAATCTTTCTACATTTATGTAACCCCCTGCACATCAGTGGCGTTTCCGCCTTGCTCGGGGTGAAATGATTAAAAAAAAAAATCAGAGATGAGTGTAAAAACTTTTTTTTAATGGTTCATTGTCTCACCAATATACATTTTAGTCATCCTTGAAATTTCTCCTAATAAAATAGAAAACTTCTAGACAAGGGACTTAGTAAAACATTTGTTAGATAAGAGCATTGGTCGGGATTTTACAATTGCTTAGGTTGTTTCAGAGGGACAAATTAAGATCAGTAATAGAATTAACAGACCAGATAGAGGGAAAAAGAGACAGGGGAAAGCAACGGCTAACATATTTGAAGACCCTAATCAGGTGGATGACGGAACGAGGGTTGCATGGTGTAACAGAAGAAGGCGTGCTCAGAGCCACCAGGGATTGGGAAACGTGAAAAGCCTAGGTCCTGAAGGAACAAGGCACATAGAAGAAGAATAGAATTACTATTATTATTGTTATATAATTTCAATATTTTATTGCTATGTAATTTAATTACTTTTTTCTAAATTATTAGTGCCAGGATAAATAAGTTTTCGAGTTTTCCGATTGAAAATTTTACTTATAGGATTATTTTTAGAAAAATGCTTATCAATTAACTTAAATTCATATCCCAGTTACATATTAACGAACAGATTAAATGGAGGATTAGACCATATATTCTTTCCGTTTCAATCTTCCTTTCCGTAACAACAATATTATTTCCCAAAACTAATCTCAGAAGATTTAAGCCCAATATCCCTAAGCCTCGTGGCCTAGGGGTAGAATCGACGACTGACGCCAATTCGGCTGTGTTTCAATCCTGGGTTAGGAAGCGACCGGATGTGCGCTGTGGTACAGTGGATATCGGCTCGGAACGAGAAACCGGGGAGACGAGTTCGAATTCCAGTTGAATCTATTGTATTCACTTACGCGCAAATACTCTTGGGAAAGGTATTAATCCGTCTCTTCCTTCCAGTTATGGGTTAAATAGCAGGACAGATTGGGTTCTATAGCCTTGGTCGGCAACCAGTCTACTGCAGAAAGCAATGACAACCTACTGCGGGATAATCTTCTGCCCAGTCAGTCATGTCTCTTTCGAGATATGATCGCCCAAGCGTGTATCACCTATGGCACTTAACTGACTGATCCCTAAGAACGTTATCATAAACTAGCAGTATAGCCCGGCGTTGATCGAGTGTAATGAAAACTTTAAAACTAATCCATGCTCCTGGAGCTCACAAACTTTGGTCGTTGGCACGGAATAGGTTCTTAAGACTAAGAACTACAATTATACCTACTTAGAGCAAAACCCGAAGCAAAATTCAAAATAAAAGGGCTGAAAACCTGATTTTGATCAGACTCGATAGGATATCAGGGTATCGATTTCCAATATCGGAGTCAAATAAGTCATTCAAGGATAAACTAACCTAAGAAAGTACATGAAAACTTATCGTTCCCATCAGGAGTAAAATTGAAGAAAATGGGCCATATTGATGGCTGAATATCGGTTTTTGATCAGATTCAAATCAGTGTCTTCATATGCAGTGAGGTTGTATAAAATAAAAACAATCCAAGTCCGAAGACTCTGCAGAATCCGGAATATTTTATTTTATTTTTATTCTAAAACTAATTTAAGATATTTGGTCGAATGAATTTACATCTTCGTATTGCTTCTTAAAATATCCTTTATTTTACGTTATATGAATAATATTCTTGTTTGTGTGTGGGATCTCATAATTTTCTAAAAAAAAAATTTCAAAAAATAAAGAGAAGAATTATTTTCATAAAAAAATAAATAAATAAAAGCGTTTATTAAGGAGAAGAGGCTCATCCCTTGTTTCCTGTTTAGGATGTGGTTTCCGGTTTTTCTCTTTTCCAATCTTTTCACTCTTTATTTATTTATTTTTTTCCATTGGAGTAGATAGACTAAACTATCGCCCGGTTCACACTCCTCCCACGTCTATTGAACAGGTGAAGAGGCTCATCCCTTGTTTCCTGTTTAGGATGTGGTTTCTGGCTTTCTCTTTTCCAATCTTTTTACTCTTACGTAGCCCCCTGCGCATCAATGGCGTTATCGCCTTGCTTGGGGTGATATGATTAAAAAAAAATTACCATCATTGATGCGACATTGTTTTTTTTTATATTGATACAAAATGTACAATTTTGTAGTAGTTTTTCACGTTCTCCCGTAATACTTAATAATAATAATAATAATAATAATAATAATAATAATAATAAAGTTAATACTCATCAATGGTTACGTGCATCTGGATTAAAGTCTGAGACTGAAGGCTATATCTTTGCAGTGCAAGACCAAACACTTTTCACTAGGAATATTCAGACAAATATTATACATAATAATGTGGATCTAAAATGCAGGTTTTGTGATAAATACCAAGAAACAATAGACCATCTAATCTCAGGATGTTCTATACTTGCCCCAAATGAATATAAAAATCATCACGATAGAGTGGGGCAATATTTACATTGGACAATGTGCAAACACTATTAAAAATATGTAAACAAACATTGGTATGAACATCACCCAGCAACGGTTACAGAAATAGAAGATGTCACCATTCTATGGGATTACATCATCTACACAGACAGAAAAATTGAAGCAAACAGGCCAGACATTATTGTTAAAAACCAGAAGGAGAAAACTTGTCTATTAATTGATATGGCTTGTCCAGCGGATTGTAACATAGCAACCAAGGAATTTGAAAAACTGTCAAAATATAAAGACCTGGAAATTGAAATAGAAAAAATGTAGAAATTGAAAACAAGAGTTGTGCCAGTGATAGTAGGTGCACGTGGAATGATAAAAAATGGCACAAAACAACACATTGAAAGAATCACTGGAAACCCCAGCTTAAGAGATATACAAAAAATTGTCTTATTAAGTACAGCCCACACACTAAGGAAAACTTTCTCTATGTAACGCTAGGGATGATAGTGGGGATATAAAAAACATGAAATAGAGCCATAACAACACACCACGACCTGCCTTAGGTCTCCCCGCAGACTTGGTTGGTAATGCAACCAAAGGCAGAAATCGAAATATGATGAAAAATGACAACATAATAATAATAATAATAATAATAATAATATATATATATATATATATATATATATATATATATATATAAATTAAGACAAACACATTATTCCATGGTTAAGTGGTAGTATTGACCTATGTTCAGGCGAGCCATCTTCAGCTTCCGTCTTTATTATACAGAGACATATATTTACTCGATATGTATTTATATACATATATATTTAGAGCTCTCCTAGAAAGTTATCCTACTACTTTAGATATAGGATACTCCTTTGGATTGTTTAATATCTACACCGCATATATATATAATATCATACGCCTATAGCACGATTCGGCGTTTGATGCACTATGCAATCATCAGGTGCTTATTATGAAATAACGATTTCGGGACTTGGATTTTTGGTTCTTGCCTTTTGTTGTTGTTTTTTTTTTACATTTGAATTGTATAATTTAATTTCATTTGGAGTAAAACTTAAACATGAAATTAAAAAGTGAAATTTTATAAGTTAAATTAATATTAATATGTCGAACATTTTGGGGGTAGAGGTCATAGTTTATTTCACTTTCGTCATCACTGTCATCCCTGTCATCACTTTCATCACTTCCGTCATCCCTGTCATCACATTCTGATGATGAATGGTTCTGTATGAAAGAATTTCACATGCCATTCATGTGAATTTGATTTTAGTGGACAATTCTGCGCAAAAATTAGGGATTTACCTATCTGATCATCCAAAAAGATGATCAGATAGGTAAATCCCAAAAACCAGATCCTATTAATATTAATTTTATTAATATTAAAATTGATCAAGGTCGAGGGCAAATATTACATTCTATTTACAGAGCCAAATATAAAAAAATTAAAACAAAAATTTCGATATTTAAATCCGTTGGATAGCCATTTCTACGAGGAAATCCTCGCTTCTTCAGCAACGACGAGACCAAAATGTTTATTTATTCAAATTCAAATGTGTTAAAAGATTATACCGATTGAAGTTCAATATATATATATATATATATATATATATATATATATATATATATATAGTGTGTGTGTGATGCGTAAATTGCAATTATTTATAATTTTAATTTCGCGCATGCGCGTTGTTTTTTCTTTTTTTGTCGACTGCAGAATATAGCAGGGTCAGTTGGGCACAGTTTGGTGGGAACACAGAGAACCATGACGCAATTCACTCCGCCCAATTATTTCAGTGTGTTTGTGTGTCGATCTGAGGACAGCGCAGAGAATTTGGAAAGCGTTCAATGAGTCTAATGGTGATTAAAAAGTTGTTTGATGTGCTGGGTCATAGTTGCTGGCCTAATTCTGCCCTATGCCACGGAAGCAGGAGAACCCAGTCATGGTTGACATACAATTTCTGCGAAGACATTAGCCCTTACAACTGGCCACGGAACTCTCAAGACAGCAACTTCTTGATTATTATTTACAAGCAGTGTAGCTCGGCATTGCTGGGGTGTAATGAATGCTTTAAAATAAATCCATGATCCTGGAGCTCAGACTCAGCCTAAAGAATATTTGAAATAATAAAATAATTGCGACAATTTACCTATCGCACCTAATATATATAGTTAATATATATTATAATATATAGTTAATATATATAGTTTTAAACTTTTCATACACCCGAGCAACGCCGGGCTACAACGGTAGTATATATATATATATATATATATATATACTACCAGTATAGCCCGGCGTTGCTCGGGTGTATGAAAAGTTTAAAACTAATCCATGGTCCTGGAGCTCAGACTCTTTGGACGTTGGCACGAAAGACTAAATAAGCAATAGTTGTTTTTAGTTAAAGCAAAAAACTTATACTGAAAGAAAAATGAATGGATGTAAGTCAAATTTTGATTTCCTGGTATCGATATCAAATAAGTTTTTTCGTCGTAAACTGAATTTTGAAGGCTAAATAAGTCCTCTGAGTAAATGGTATCACGGCTGAGACTAAGAACTACAATTATACCTCCTTAGAACCAAACCCGAAGCAAAAGCTAAAATAAAAGAGCTGAAAAAAATACAGACATACAGGCAGATAAACAGACACACACACAAACATCTTGCCTTTTATATATATATATATATATTATCGATTTTCTGCACTATTGTAAGAACTGCAACCTGAATATCGTTTCTTATGTCTTTGTCTATGAGTGTATGAAATTTGATTAAAATCGGACCACTCATTCTATAGCCCGATTTTTTCGATTATCGATTTTCGATATTTATCGCGGGTACCTCGACACAAACCCTAGCTAAGAATACTCGTAGATGCTTATAGTACAACTGTGTAAATTTTCAAGAAAATCGGTTCAGCCGTTTCGGAGTCTATAGGTAACGGACACACACACAGACACACACACACACACATAGACAAAGTTCCATTTCTAAATAAGTTTATATATACATATATATATATATATATATATATATATATATAGTGTGTCGAGACAGTAGATACTTTTCTAAACATATACTGTTAAATATAAAAGACAATCAATGTCTATTATGTTTAATCATGAGCCGTTCTATACATCGTAATGTGGCTTTAATTTCAGGTGAAAATAACGACAAAAATTCCCAGCATTTGGATATTTTTTTATTATTTTGGTTCTAAGCTTTCGGCTCACATGAGCCATCTTCAGAGAGGTTACAGGGACGTTAACATAAAAACATCTATTATCAGAGATGATTTTATCTTGTGTTGACATAAAACTTTGCTAAGCAACGATAACAGTTACCAAATAGCAGACGCAGTTCGTAAATTTGTAATGTGCTTCTATGACTTCACAGTGCATGTGATCTCGTGTGAATTCAAAAAGAATGTATCATCTACTTACAGAGCCAAATATGTACAATGCTTTCAAATAAAAATTCCAAAATCTGTTTTGTTGTATCATCATTTTTGCGAAGTAAACTGGGTTCGTAAGTGAACGTTTTGTATGGAAAAGTACATAAGAAATGTGACGCAGTGGATGTCGGCTCGGAACGAGAAATCGGAGAGCCGAGTTCGAATTTCAGTTGAATTCCTTGCATTCAATTACTCTTGGGAAAGGTATTAATCCGTCTCTTCCCTCCAGTTATGGATTAAATAAAAGGACATTTGGGTTCTATAGCTAGTCTACCGCAGAAAGCAATGGCAACCTACTGCGGTATAATCTTCTGCCCAGTCAGTCATGTCTCTTTCGAGACATGATCGCCCAAGCGTGTACCACGTATGGCACTTTAACTGACGGACATAAGAAATTATGGAATTTAGAATAAATTTTCCATAATAAATGATCATTGACGAAGTGAGTTTACTTCGCAGTTAGTGAGTGTATAACACATGCGATTTTTAAAGATTTATTTGAATATATATATATATATATATATATATATATATATATATATATATATATACAGTGGGGAAAATAAGTGTTGGACACATCCCATTATTCTTTATTTAACACATTTTTTATGCAGCGAATAACGCGAAAATTTAACAAGAAATAGTTACTCATTTAACAATAACAAAGAACTTTAGAAATTGGAACATTTTAATGCATAACAAAAATTATATAATAAAAACGAGAATAGCCTGGAAAAAAAGTGTTGGACACATTGTTTTAAATTATATTTTATTATTATTTTTTATAAATAATGCTGGAAATTGTTATTTGCATTTTAATTTGCCGACACTATTATACGTTTTAGAAGTGTCTCGATTGTTGTAGACCATTGTAATAAAAAGACAGATACGGAGGTAGCTTAAGATAAGCTTTATTTAACTAAGAATTAAGCAAGGTATAAGACGCCGCGAATCTGCAGCTTAGTTAGAAGGAATAAAGAAAGAAGGAAAGAAAAAGTCAAGGGAAGTAATTCACTTCTGGAAGGTACAAGCGGAAGTTAAAGAGTTCTCTTTTCTTTCAGCACAACCATACTCTACGTCGTTGGAAAGTATTGGAACACGTTAGTCACCAGTAAGCCATCACGCGTGAAGGTTCTCAGGATGAGTAAACGTAAAGAACTCTCTCAAGTCGTCCGTGATAAGATTATTGCCGAGCACAAGAATGGAATTGGTTATCGGCGTATATCTGCTCAATTCAAAATCCCTGTAAGCACCATAGGAAACCTTATTAGGAAATGGAAGGTGCATGACTCAACCGTGAACTGTCCGCACACCGGAGCTCCTCGCAAGATGTCGGATCGAGCAGTAAGGAAGATTGTACGAAAAGTTCAGCAGCAACCGAGAACAACACGAGGCGAACTTCAGAAAGATTTGGAAAAAGCAGGGATAGTAGTAACGAAACCAACGATTAGTAATGTACTCCGACGCAACAGTCTTAAATCGCGTACACCTCGAAAGACACCATTACTAAAAAAATGTCATGTTAATGCTCGTCTGGAGTTTGCAAGAAGCCACTTATTGAAAACAGATGATTACTGGAATAATGTGATCTGGTCCGATGAGACGAAAATTGAACATTTCGACATTAACTCTATACGTCGAGTATGGAGAAGAGATGGCACAGCGCACGATCCCAAGAACACCCTCCCCACTGTAAAGTTTGGTGGTGGAAATGTCATGCTCTGGGGATGCTTCTCTTCAAATGGTACTGGGTCACTTCATATTATAGATGGAAAGATGAATGCAGCCAAATATCGGGAAATTCTTGAAAATAATCTCTTGCCTGCTTCCAATGCGTTAGGTATGCGACAGGGATGGATCTTTCAACAAGATAATGATCCCAAACATACTGCTAAAATAACCTCCGATTGGTTCGTACAGAACAAAATAGATGTTCTTAAGTGGCCCAGTCAGTCCCCAGACTTAAATCCTATAGAAAATCTATGGAGAGAGCTCAAAATCATGGTCCACCAGCGAGATCCACGTAATATTCAGGATTTGAAGAAAGTATGTGTTGAAGAGTGGGTCAAAATCTCGCCTAATCGTTGTCACAAATTAGTTTCGTCGTATAGAAAACGCCTCGAAGCTGTAATAGCCAATAAGGGGTTTTCAACTAAATATTAGATGAAATTGTGTTAGTGTGTCCAACACTTTTTTTCCAGGCTATTCTCGTTTTTATTATATAATTTTTGTTATGCATTAAAATGTTCCAATTTCTAAAGTTATTTGTTATTGTTAAATGAGTAACTATTTCTTGTTAAATTTTCGCGTTATTCGCTGCATAAAAAATGTGTTAAATAAAGAATAATGGGATGTGTCCAACACTTATTTTCCCCACTGTATATATATATATATATATATATATATATATATATATATATATATATATTTCAAAAGATAATATAGACATGTCTACTCATAATTACACTGATTCTTGTTGTTTAACCAGTTCCTTGATGTTAGGATTAAATTCATCAAGGAAGGCACCGTAGTTTGTTTCGTTTTTATCCCAGGTACTTTCGATGAGGTCGTTTTTATTTTAGCTTTTCTCGCATCTGTTTTGACATGAGGTCGTTTATATAATAAAAATCAACTATTATTGAAAAATCAACTATTCATTGAAAAATAAATTTTCGAATTAAACATTTCTTTGTGACATCAGAGCATCTGTTCCATCTTGACAGTATCTTTTAAATTCCTTCTTAAAGGATTATTTTAAAAATATCTGCTAAATTTATTGAAGCCTTTTTTAAATCTGATTTTAAATTAAACTTTTCTACGCATAAAAAGTGTTTGAGGTTAGAATATATAATTTCTGTCGACGCGCTCTTTATATTATCGTTATATTGTTAATTTAATAACTTGCATATTACTGTTGAATCATATCCCTAAACTCAAGGTCAATATATTATTTCATAGCTGTATATTAATACGTTTGTCACACTTGGTCTAGAGGCAAATAGAGAAAGAGAGAGAGAGAGAGTGTGTGTGTGTGTGTAAAACAGAAAGAGAGAGTGAGAAATAAAAAAAAAACAAGAAAAAGGATACACAGACATGGATTTGAGCGAGGTCATTTCCTATGTGCCTAGTACTTTTAAGACGTAGGCGATCATGGCTCTCCACGTCTCCCTATCCCTGGTGGCTCTTAGCACGCTTTCTACTGTTACACCATGCAACCCGTGTTCTGTCATCTACCTGCTCAGGCTCTTCAAATATGATATCCGCTGGTTTCCTCTGTCACTTTTACTCTCTATCTAGCCTGTTAGTATCAGGTTCTCCAAGCCTTCCTTCCTCATTGCATGTTCCAGGAACTTTAGCTGTCTCTTCCTGATGCTCACTATTAATTTCCTTTTCGTTGCCATTGTTTCCCTCTAATTACTGATGATTAATATAATGATATAATATAATTTATCTCTTCTCACTCCAGTTATGGGTTAAATAGCAGGACAAATCGGGTAATATAACCTTGGTTGGCAACCAGTCTACCGCAGAAATGAATGGCGATCTACTGCGGGAAAATCTTCTGCCCAGTCAGTCATGTCTCGTTCGAGACATGATTGCGTGTATCACTTAACTGACTAAAGGTAGAAGGTAATTAGCTCCACTAATTTTGATACGCAAGGATTAAAATTATTTTTTAAAAATAAGAAAGCATTTTTGAGCTTTCATTTTAGTTTGAATTGAAACCTAATAATTAAATTTACTATTTCTAGCAAGCAAAATACTCTGGTGTATTTCAAATATAAATTATATTGATTTGAATCGATATTTTCATCGTTTTCAGTAAAATTATTAAGATTGTCTATTTTGACTCATTTCTAGACATTTCTAGACAAAAGTTTATTCGCGGTTTTATAAATCGGGTAGAAATAAGGTATATATTTATGACATGTTATTTGACGAAAATTAGCAAATCTAAAGTTAAATTAATCTGACTTGAAACAAATATTACTTAATGCATAAAACGTAATATGCTAGCATTTCTTAACCACTGGGACTTTTTTTTTTTTTTTGACGTGTTACTTGATTTATTGACAGCCTGAAGTGTTGAAAGCATAAGTATGGTGGAGCAGAATTGAGATAAATTTACGAATTCTAAGTGAACGCTTTTTTCTTTTTTTTAGGGGAAGACAACCCTTCAAAGGTGACTTTTTAATGATAATGCCATGTATGACAACAATACTTACAAAAATCGGAAAAAATCGAAATAAATCAGAAAAATAATTTTATTTTTTTTAGTGTATAACTACTAATTATTTTTTTAAATAAATGACTTTTATTAAGTTCTTTTTTTAATTTTTGATTAGTAAAGACCAACTGAAGTCTTTCGTCCTTCAAGCCGCAATTAGCCCAATCACCTGGAAACAGAACCGTCGACCGTCCATCCTGAAAAAAAGCAATTGATTTTGAGTTGTTCCCTTTTTGAACAAAGTAGAAAAACTAAGGCAAAAAAAATCCACCCAGTTTTAACTAAGATCATTACCCATTCTACCAACAATGCGATCAATGTCCAAGACTGTTCCATTCCTGAACTGGCCTCCTTAGCCATTTGTATTCAAGGATCGTGACGGCACTGGATGAAACAAACTCGGACATAAGTGGTACCGACGATGTAGGATAGTTAATAGTTGACCCGAGATTTGAAAAGTTTAACGTTGTCGAGATCAAGGAAGCATCCCCTCAGGAGTTCCTCTTCCCAATGCAACTTTTCTGGAGAAGAAAATTTCTGGGTGAAACTTGCTCCTTATAAATGAAATATAAAGGGAAGGAGCATGAATCAGATCGGTGTACGTGACCTGGCGTCATATAACGGTGTAGATCTGAACTGGTGGAACGTAGTAATTTAGCTTGATCACGCATCTTATGAAAATATCAATAGACTAACGAGAGGCTAGTAACGCTTTACCCGTGAGAAAGACGTTGAAGTGGGGATGTGACACGATAACTAGTCGTTTATTAAGATGGATTTGTAAAATATGTATTTTATTATAATAGATTAAGAATAGAAAGTGGTTAAGAATAGAAAAATATTTTAAAAACATGTTTCGATTAACAAAAGTGAAAAAGAAGAGGAATAAATAAATGAATAAATAAATAAACACTTTTTCTTTTATAAGTAAATTTGTGGAAGAGAAAAGGGTATCAGATTACTGTTAAATCCTACCAGTATTCTAATAAAATATTTGACTATATGATTTGATGTGATAAAAATTAAAGTTTAGAAAATAGATTTTAGGTGACCAGGTCAAAAACTGTCTTTACTGTATCTTGACCACACATTAAGAAAATAAAGAAAAGATAATAGAATTTTCCCGTTCTCCAGGCAATGAAAAAAACGCCTGGTTACGGGTAAAGTGTCAGGCTATGGCCTTCACACGAAGCTTTATTAAGATAAAAAGATAAAAAAATCCTGGAAAATACGTCGTTGGAGGGATGTCTGCGGGATGTTTACACTTCAAAGGAAGCAAAATTTAAGTACCTTGAAATTTTGGACTTACAATCACCAATGCTTATCTTTTGTTTTAATCCGGTGGTCTCTAGTGGACTTCCGATTATTTCAATATAAATACAAGTGATTTTTCCGAGCCGATCAGTTCAACCGGGCGTGTGCTTGAAGAAGCTACGTGTGTCAGGCACACAGAAGAAGGGAAACTCCGTTCGTCTGAGTCGGTCGGTTCGGCATTTGATCTCCATTAGAGTTAGAGCTGAGTGTCACATCGCCTGCCCCAACTACAAGACTAACTCTGAACAAAATAAAGCATCGATTTAACTCATCCAAGTTGTGGAAGTTCGTTCCTTCTAGTTTATCTTGTGCCCCCAGCTTGAGACTTTGACTTTTTCAACCAACCCCCGACAACATCACAGCGTGGAGAACGGCCGTCGGAGAAATTGTTCGGACCTTCAACTGGGGTGTTACAGGGAAAACAATTAATCACCCGCAAGTCTGCAAAAACGCGGTCGAGTGTGGAAAGTGTGGATTGGTCATATCTACCCCAGTAACGGCAAAATAATTTACCTTTATATTGTCTCTTATTAAGATCGAGCAAGGGATCATATGCTTTCTGTAACGAAGAAGAACTCAGCAAACATTAAGGCTAGAGTTTCTCTACTACAACAGTCGTAAATAACGCTTAAAACAGTATGATAACGCTTAAAGAGGAACTAGGCAACGCCTTCGTGCTTACCTTCTGTGGTGCCGTGAATGAGAATTCCTCTCTTGTACCGTCCAGTTAGTGATACAATGTCGTATGCTTTTGCATAAAACACCCTGTGTGAACAGCTACTTTCATGTGATGCTTGGTATTCGTTGAGAGGTCATCGAGGGAAAAATACAACCAGAACGCTCAACTATCTAACCCATAATGCTATTGTAAGTTTTCATGGCACAGTTTCGTTCTCATTTACATAAAAGAAGTGATATCGACGTTGTAGTAACCATTCAACAGATGTTAAAAAAACTAAATTGTTTGGCAAAAGGTCCAGGAAATATGGTGTTTTAAATCTCATTATGGAATTGTTCTTGTTTGTTCATTGTTATTCTTTCGTTGTTTTCTTGAGAATTGAATATAGAGATCTAAAGGAGCCAACTGCTTCCTTTATATAGCAGTACCTTCTGATAAAACCCACTATATTGGATTTTTACTTCCAATTAGTGCGACTCTTTTTTTAGAAGCGGATCGATATTTGTAAAAGTTGTGTCTCTCATTTGGTATTGTCTTTCAGACTGAAGTGGGCAAAATGTGGCTATGGTTGGACAGTTTAATTGACAATGCTGTTAGACTCGCCATCAAAGATCAATTAGTTGAATGCTTCTTTGAATGCTAACGGAATATGGTGCACAAGTGTTTCTGATAGGAAAGCAAACGCCAGAAGAGACTTGAAAAACTCATTGTGAAGTACAGAAGACAAAGGGTGTCAAAGCGAGAAAAAAAATCTATGACGGAACGTAAACGTTTTCTGGGTTCAAAAGAAAATACGAACGCCATTGTTGTCCCATTTCTGCAATTCGTTCGATATCATTTTCCCACGAAAGGTACCTTTATTGTTCATATGTTTTATTGCTATCAATTGATGAACTATATTTTCTCAGTACATATTAATATTTTCGTCCAAAGCTCATCAGGTAAATTTACACACTTTTTTTTCAGAAATTAAAAAAACATTCCTAGAAATCACTCTACACCAAGCCCCTAGAAAGTTCCCTATGAAAAATTATTTATCGAAGCAAAAATCCTATGACATTTCTTTGTACTATATCATTCACGCAATACAAGGCTCAAGAGCTACTCAATGTAGATGATTACTGAATGTGGTTGTTGTAAAGAGGTAAAAGAAGAAGTGCATATTATGAGGATATATAGGATAGAAAACATTTGATCTTGGAACTAGAAAGGTTAAAATTGTCATGATCAAGGAAATATTCACTGAAGAGAATTTTCTTTCAAAATAATTTCCCTTTAAATAAGGCGATAATGCCACTAAGATGCAAGGTGTTACTTGGAATGGAAGAGAATGAGGTGATTTTAGTGAAGGGAAACGATAATAAAAGAACGATTTTCAGGAAAGCAGAGGATGGCGATTGATGTTTCCTTTAAATAGGAGAGCCAGAAATAGGAAGCGAGTTTCACTATGTGAAACTTCTTACCTATATTTTGTTTTTCTTTTGTGCCCTGTCTTTTCAGGACGTAGGCGATCATGGTTTTCCCTGGCTCCCTATCCATTGTGGCTCTTAGTATGCTTTCTCCTGTTGCCCCTGGCAACCCCCGTTCCGTCATCCACCTGATCAGGCTCTGCAAATATGTTATCTGTTGCCTTCCTCTGTCTCCCTTTCCTTCTATCTGGCCTGTCAGTATCAAGTTCTCCAAGCCCTCCTTCCTCATTGCATGTCCCAGGAACTTCAGTTGTCTCTTCCTGATGCTCACTATTAATTTTCTTTTCATTGCTATTCTTTCCAACACCTCATCGTTGCTCACATGCTCGATCCATGATATCCGCAGCATCCTTCTGTAGAACCACATTTCCGCTGCTTCAGTTTTTTTCCTCATTTTCGATGATATTGTCTAGCATTCACTGCCTTATTGAAGACTAACGAAAGCTATAAAAGTAAGTGCTGTTAAATATTTTCCTGTATTCTTATCAATGTTTTATTGTATGACGGATTAAATAATATTACTATCTATTTATGCCTTTGTTTTCTAGTCTTTCTAAATATTCCTGTGACCACATCGACGAGGTGTAATGGTTAACAACTTGTCTCACTAAAACTTATTGGAAGTGAGTAGTGAGTTCGATCCTCACTGGGTATCCCATACTTTCGGCCTTGTGCTGAATTTAAGTAGCCCTTAGAAAATCAACTCTTCTATTTCGAAAACCTCAACGTGGTCTAATAATTCTCAGACTTGTCTAGCTGGAAGCATTACAAGTGAGTAGTGAGGACGATCCTCACTAGGTGCCTAGTACTTTCGGCTTTGTACCATATCCAAACTGGGGTAAGAAAATCACTTTTCTATATATTCCAGTGAGCACCTCGACGTGGTGTCATCGTTAGCAATCTTGTCTGGCTAGGACAATTATGACTAAGTAGTGAGGTCAATCCTCATTGAGTGCTCCATGGCCTTGTGTCACACCTAAACTCTACTAAGAAAATGAGATTTCTATATGTTCCAATTTTGCTTTGAATCCGCTCGTCTTTAATGTTATAACAGTTTATTTTTTTAACACCTTTAATGTCCTTTTATCTGATGTGTTGTCCGTAAAATTCTTAGTATTTTTTATCAAACTCTTCTTTTTTTATTTTTAATATCACTCATGCAAGATGTTACTGAATGTGAAAGAATAATAAAAATAAGAAGAGAAATATTATTAAGGGGGGAGAACAATAAAAGTACAATTTGAATTTGAATTTCAGTTTCGTTTAACGGCATATCAACACCTATGTGAGTTATTTAATGCCAAAAAAGGTGGGGTTATAAGGTATTTTTTAAATGTTCGGTTATCGTGAGAAGGAGGATTTAGTCACATTTTGATGAAAATTCTTTTCATTTTTTTTATTTTAGAAAACTGAAGATGTCTTCTAGATTTTTAATAATTTTTTGGCAATAATTTTTTTTTCAAAAATGTATTTTTTTTTATAAAAGTCTATTTTTATGTAAATATTACTATAAAAGAATATTTTTTATACTTTCATAGTGTTTTGGGGGTTAACTATTTGCCCATAGATGCGACCCTAACAGGTGCTACCACTCCGGGTCAGGGTGGATCTGGGAATAACAGCAATTAAAAAGGTGGTTCCACAATTCTCACAACCTCCCAATCAGAGGCCTTGCTGCCGGATGCAGTTTATCGTCATACCCAGGAACTAATAGAAAAGTAACACACAGATCGACATTGCTTTTCAATTTTTGATGATAAGTCAGTCTGTTAAGTGCCATACATGATACACGCTTATTTAATTTTGTTTTTTACTTTATGATTCAGAGTAGATTTTCGGTAAATGGTGTTTCTGTTTTACTCTTATGGTACCCTGTCGATAGGAATGGACCCTTTCTCCGTCAATAATTAATAACTTGATTGACTCCCGGGGGCGCAGCTGGGAGGCAGTCGACAGGCAATCGTGAGGCAGTCGAGACACAGCGTAGCTATACAGTCCGGACGCACACTTCTATTTGATGACTAATAAAACTCTTACGTTTTATTTATGTTCCGTTATTCTAATTCACTGGTTGAAACTACCTTCTTGTTTCCATGTCTTTCTTTTTGGCCCTAACAGACCATAACAACTTGGCAACGAAGATTAGCCACAACATTTACAAAAATATCAAAAATAATTATTCAATTTCTTCAGGGAGTTCTGCATTTAACTAATGCAATTATTAAGGGGACGGCATTTAATTTCTCAAAATTTCATAAGATTAAGTAAGATGTAGTAACAGATGCAAAAAATAATAATCTTTAGCAAGAAAATTAAATTAAATTTATTGATTTGTGAATAACCTCTGAAAGTTTAATTAAAATCCGAGAATTATTCGATTTTTGCGAGAATTTTCAAATTACCGCTAAAATTTTTATATTAACCTTTGGCAACCTCGCTAACGCAAGAAAAACAAAATTTGTTACCCAAATTTTCAACATTATAGTCAGTCAGTTAAGTGCCATACGTGATACAAGCTTGGGGGAATCATGTCTCGAAAGAGACATCACTGACTGGGCAGAAGATTAACCCGCAGTAGGTTGCCATTGCTTTCTGCGGTAGACTAGTTGCCGACCAAGTCTATAGAACCCAATCTGTTCTGCTATTTAACCCATAACTGGAAGGAAGAGACGGATTAATACCATTCCTAAGGGTATTCAACTGGAATTCGAACTCGGCTCGCCGGTTTCTCGTTCCGAGCCGATATCCACTGGACCACAACGCAGATCCCAACATTATAGAAAAAAGATTAAAAATAAAAAAAATTAATTCAGTAATCAAAAAATACTTTCGTCGTTCATATTAATAATAACATAATGATTTTGACCATACAACTTTGTTTTTATTAAGATTGGGGCGTTTTATATTATTATTTGAGGTACCGCGTTGTTAAGCTTTATTTGAGGTCCCTCGTTATTAAGTTTTATTTGAGGTACCTCGTAATTAATTTTATTTGAGGTACCTTGTTAATAAGTTTTATTTGCTGTACCTCGTTATTAAGTTTTATTTGAGGTACCTCGTAATTATGTTTTTAGGTACCTCGTTAATAAGTTTTATTTGCGGTACCTAGTTATTAAATTTTATTTGGGGTACTTGTGATTAAGTTTGATTTGAGGTATCTCGTTATTAAGTTATATTTGAGCTACCTATTTATTAAGTTTTATTGGAGGTACCTCGTTATTAAGTTTTATTTGAGGTACCTATTTAGAAAGTTTTATTTGAGTTAACTCGTTATTAAGTTTTATTTGAGGTACCTCGTACTTAAGTTTTATTTGAGATACCTATTTAGAAAGTTTTATTTGAGGTACCCCGTTATTAAGTTTTATTTCAGATATCTAGTTATTAAGTTTTATTTTAGGTACCTCGTAATTAATTTTATTTGAAGTACCTAGTTATTAAGTTTTATTTGAGGTACCTCGTTATTAAGTTTTATTTGAGTTACTTCGTTATTAAGTTTTATTTGAGGTACCCCGTTATTAAGTTTTATTTGCGGTACCTAGTTATTAAGTTTTATTTGAGGTACCTCGTTAATAAATTATATACTAGAAACCGAAAACAGTGCTAGACTATTATGTTTCGTTAATTCTCCTATATGTCAAAGAATTGTGGATAAGTCCATCATAAATAAAAAATAAAAAAAGATTTTAATTTATCAAGATTTTTTTTATAATCATATCGCCCCAAACAAGGCATTTTACTGCCACTGGTGCGCAGGGGGTCACATAGGAGGTAAGTTATGAGAAAGACTGACAGGTTAGAGGATGTGTCAGGAAGTGGGTAAGAGAATGATGAGAATACTGATGAGAGTGGAGTGGACGGAGGAAAGAGTATGAGAGAGGGGATGCAGGTTAGTGAGGTAGGAATGTTTACCCCTTCCCCCACAAGAGTGAGCTGTGACACAAGGTCAGTTTTTAAGGTGGGGAACACAAGCGCGGACGCTCGGTTCAAAGTTTGAATATTTCCCAACTGCCGATGACGCAGCTGCTGGATAAAAGTTAGTGAGATAGGAGATGACTCTTGACTTTGCATTTAAATTATTGGAAATTGTAGCTGTCAGGGAAGCAAGTAAATGGAAGGGAATTCTTTCTATCTATCTATCTATCTATCTATCTATCTATCTATCTATCTATCTATCTATCACAGTCTCTTCTTATCTATCTATCTATCTATCTATCTATCTATCTATCTATCTATCTATCTCAATTGGTTTATATCTATCTATCTATCTATCTATCTATCTATCTATCCCAGTCTCTTCATTATCTATCTATCTATCTATCTATCTATCTATCTATCTATCTATCTATCTATCTATCTATCTATCTCAGTCTCTTCATTATCTATCTATCTATCTATCTATCTATCTATCTATCTATCTATCTATCTATCTCAATTGGTTTATATCTATCTATCTATCTATCTATCTATCTATCTATCTATCTATCTATCTATCTATCTTTTTTTCTTATAATAATATTGCCCCAAGCAAGGCAGTCTACTGCCACTAGTGCGCAAGGTGTTACTTAGAAGGAAAGTTATGAGAAAGAGTGACAGGTTGCAGTGGGTGTCAGGAAGTGGGTAAGAGAATGATGAGAATACTGATGAGAGTGGAGTGGACGGATGTAAGTTAGTGAGAGAGAGAAGATGTAAGTTAGTGAGATAGGAGATGACTATTGACTTTACATTTAAATTCTTGGAGATTCTAGCTGTCGGGAAAGCAAGTAAACGGAAGAGAATTCCACAGGCGAGAAGTGCAAGAAAATAAGCTGATGGAGTAGAATTTGCGTTTACAATTTATCGGTTTCACAGTAAATGGGTGGGACCTAGTTGCTAATCTTGTGGCTCGAGGAAATTCATATATATAAGGGGCACCAGTGAGCTAAGTTCATCGGAGCAGAAGCCGTGAAAGTATTTGTAGAAGAGACACAGTGAAGACACATTGCGCCGGTGAGAAAGTGACTGTATCCGAGCTGCCAAGTCGGGATCGATCACATTACAGATTCTCCGTTAGATTTTGTCAAGGGCCCTTAGGTGGATAGCTGGAGCACCAGACCAGATATAGCAGCAGTATTCAATGCACGGGTGGATGGTAGATTTATATATGTGCAGGATGGATTCAGACGGGAAAAACTTCCTGACCCTACACAGAAAACCGACTTTCTTAGCAGCAGATTTAGCTATGGATTCTATATAGTGATTCCACCTGAGGTCTGTTGTGAGAGTTAAGCAGAGTTATTAACCAATATGATTTTACTGGTGAATGTTTAGAATTATCATGGACATGACGTTGCAAACGAGGAAATTTCAAGAGTCACAAAGAAACTGCTAACAAGAGATTTTATATTTTGGGAAGGCATAATGAAAAAAAGAAGTCTTGTAGAATTTAACACTCACGGGACACCTCAAAGAAAAGAGTAATAGAGAAAAGCAATATGTATAACTGTAATTAACAATTTTGAATCAATGGATGAAGGAACAAAATGCCACAAAGGCAAAGAGGTGTTATAAAAGACAAACAAAAGCTAGGAAGATGTGGCGAACCATGATCAATCATATACTGGGCGAACATGGCGTATGTTCCGAATAAATGGATCTAGGAACTAATATGAAAAAAATCAAAATGAGATTGCAAAGGAGCAAGAATTGTTATGAGAAATAAAAGACAGGAAGCTGTGGAGACCCATGATCACCTATGTTCTTTACAATATTGCACATAGAGAGAGAGAGAGAGAGAGAGAGAGAGAGAGATTTTTATTTATGTAAATAGATATCAACCGTTTGTTTTTATTTTTTTAAATATTCCTCTGATATAATTTGCTGGTTAGATACAGTTTTACATTACATTTATTTATTTATTTTTTAAGGAGTATTCATGTGTGTGTATGTGTGTGTGTGTGTGTGTGTGTGCGTGTGTATGTGTGTATGTGTGTGTGTGCGTGCGCGTGTATGTGTGTATGTGTGTGTGTGCGCGTGCGTGTGCATGTGTGTATGTGTGTGTGTGCGTGCGTGTGTATGTGTGTATGTGTGTGTGTGCGTGTGTGTGTGTGCGTGTGTGTGCGTGTGTATGTGTGTATGTGTGTGTGTGTAATAACTGCATCTTTCTTTTCCTTTTTAATTTTCTTCTTATTGGAACCACCATAAAAGGGTCAAAGTTATCTCCCCTTGACCATTCAATAGAGTCCATCTCCAGCTCATTGATATATACTGGGATACACGAAAGGATTTCCGGCAGGAGCTCAGAAACATGGCCCGCAGGACTTTGTTAGGCTCTCCATGACCACGTCTTTATTTACTATTAACAACTGTTAATAATTATTAGGCCACCCTGGTTTTTATCAAAAGACATGATGTATTTCGTACTATTTTTAGTATTTATTACCAAGTGGATAATTCTAAATGAAAATAGAATGGTTCTTTTGTTATTATTACTTTACAAAATTTTACAAGTCAAGGAAGCAAAAATGAACTCGTCCGAATCACCCTAAATTTTCTTCATTCTTTCATTTATGAAACTGCAATATAAATAATTATTAAATATTTATAAATTAATTTGATGCACATGTTATTGTGCAATATTAACAAAAAGAACCATTCCATTTTCATTTGCAATTATTCATTTGGCAATAAATACTAAAAAATAGTTTGAAATACATCATTTTTTTAAAAACTGGGTTAGCCTAATAAATGGCCGGCAGTGTATGTTCCACAAAAATAAATTCCCTAGTTTATCCCCAATACTCAGATAGATAGATAGATAGATAGATAGATAGATAGATAGATAGATAGATAGATATGAACAGGCTGAGATAGATAGATAGATAGATAGATAGATAGATAGATAGATAGATAGATAGATAGATAGATATGAATAGCCTTAGATAGATAGATAGATAGATATGAATAGCCTTAGATAGATAGATAGATAGATATGAATAGCCTTAGATAGATAGATAGATAGATAGATAGATAGATAGATAGATAGATAGATAGATACTGATACAATGGGATAGATAGATAGATAGATAGATAGATAGATAGATAGATAGATAGATAGAAAGGAAATGCGAAATCTCCCAAATTCTAAAGTCATGCAACTCGAAGTAACAAAAACATGAAGGCATAAACTAGATTTTCCCTGATGAGGAATTTGTAACAATAAAGAAGATTACCAAAAATCATGTGAGTAAAATTCCTGGACATATCAGCATCTCAGAACTGCAAACGTTTATTTTGTGCGGAACTGCATATATAATCCACCAAAGACCTACCCAACTAGACAAATAGTCCCCAATGTGCATAGATAAGTCTCTTACAGTGTCCATTTTACTAAAAAACCAGGGAAGAGAATATTGCTATACCCAAAATAATAATAATAATCAAAAACTTGCTTATTAATTCATATGGTTTGTCCAGCGGATTGTAACATAGCAACCAAGGAATTCGAAAAACTGTCAAAATATAAAGAACTGGAAATTGAAATAGGAAAAATGTGGAAATTGAAAACAAGAGTTGTGCCAGTGATAGTAGGTGCACTTGGAATGATAAAAAATGGAACAAAACAACACATTGAAAGAATCCCTGGAAACCCCAGCTTAAGAGATATACAAAAAATTGTCTTATTAAGTACAGCCCACACACTAAGGAAAACTTTATCTATATAATGCTAGGGATGATAGGGAAGATAGAAAAACATGAAATGGAGCCATAACAACACGCCACGACCTGCCTTAGGTCTCCCCGCAGACTTGGTTGGTAGTGAGACCAAAGCAGAAATCGAAATATGATGAAAAATGACATAATAAGTGTATTGACACAGAATGTTGGGATAAAAGGTTTGAATAATAAGACTGAGTCAAAGTAATCTTAAATAATAGTAATAATGAAGAGTGTATAGCTCCAGAATGTTGGGATAAAAATCAACTAAAATAAGACGTATTAAAACTAGTAATAATATAATAGAAATAGTGAAGGGTGTATTGATCCACAATGTTGCTATGATAATAAGCCGGGGTAAATGTAGTAATAAGAGAATAGAAAATATGGAATGTGTATGAAGCGAGAATGTTGAAATAAAAAGCAACAATAATAAAATGGAATAAAACAGGTAGCAAAATATTTGTAATAATGAAGAGAATTTTTAAGAAATAAATTAAAGATAAAAAAAATCAGTCACTATCTTTTCAGGTTTCTAAACAATTGTTTTATTTATTGGCTTTTCACGCGCTTGTACGTCTTGTGACATATTGTCTATTGTTTGTAACGCGACAATTGTGCCATTTCTAGATTTTTCTAAAAAGGTATTTTTCTCACTAACAAAAATAATTCTCAGTGTTACCGTTTGCTTAGCTTAATTTTTAGTAATTTTAATAGATTATTTCGCTTTAATTTTATGTAGATTTTGTAAATTTTATTTTAATTATTATCTTTGAATCTAAACTTATTTATAAATAGAACTTTGTGCGCGCGCGCGTGTGTGTGTGTGTGTCTGTGTCTGTGTCTGTGTCTGTTACCTATAAACTCCGAAACGGCTGAACCGATTTCCTTGAAAATTTACACAGTTGTACTATAAGCGTCTGCGAGTGTTCTTAGCTAGGTTTTGTGTCGAGGTACCCTTGATAAATATCGAAAATCGATAATCGAAAAAATCAGGTTATAGAAGGAGTGGTCCGATTTTAATCAAATTTGATACACTCATAGACAAAGACATAAGAAACGATATTCAAAAGTTTCAAGGTTGCAGTTCTTACAATAGTGCAGAAAATCGATAATATATATATATAAAAGGCAAGATGTTTGTGTGTGTGTGTGTCTGTTTATCTGTCTGTATGTCCTTTATACAAATCCACAATTTTTATCCGATTCTCACCAAACTTCACACAATAATTTTTAGGCTGAGTCTGAACTCCAGGACCATAGATTAGTTTTAAAGTTTTAATTACACCCGAGCAACGCCGGGCTATCCTGCTAGTAACAAATAAGTACAAATATTTTAGAGTGTAGAATTACGGAAAAGACGAAAACGTCAAACTTACAAGTTTAATAAATTTAATTTTATTTTCTAAAAGAAAGCTTATAGTGTATTTAGGCCGGACATTATTGTTAAAAAATAAAAACGAAAAACTTGCTTATTAATTGATATGTTTGTTCAGCGGATTGTAACATAGCAACCAAGGAATTCGAAAAGCTTTCAAAATATGAAGACCTGGAAGCTGAAATGTAAAAATGTGGAAAATGAAAACAAATGTCCTACCGGTGATAGTGGGTGCACTTGAAATGATAAAAATGGAACAAAACAACACATTGAAAGAAGCCCTGGAAACCCCAGCTTAAGAGATATACAAAAATAGCCTTGTTAAGTACAGCCCACACACGAAGGAGAACTTTGTCTATGTAACGCTAGGGATGTTAGGGGAGATAGAAAAAAACATGATATATTTTTATTATGTTATTTTTCATAATAATTTGTATTTCTGCTATGATGGAACTACCTACCAAGTCTGCAGGAAGGTCTAAGGCAGGTCGTGGTGTGCTGTTATGGCTCCATCTCATTTATTTTTCTGCCAGTCGCTTTCTCAGCGACGCAGTGTGGCTTCCCTGTGTCTCTTCTACAAATACTTTCACGGCTTCTGCTCCGATGAACTTAGCTCACTGCTGCCCCTATATATGAATTTCCTCGAGCCACAAGATTAGCAACTAGGTATCACCATTTTACTGTGAAACCGATAAATTGTAAACGCAAATTCTACTCCACCAGCTTCTTTTCTCGCACTTCCCGCCTGTAATCTCCAAGAATATAAATGTAACGTCAATAGTTACCTCCTGTCTCACTAACTTAAAACCTCTCTCTCTCTCTCTCATATTTTTTCTTCGTCCACCCCACTCTCATCAGTATTCTCTTCCTTCTCACACTCTCTTCCTGAAACCCCCTATAACCTGTCACTCTTTCTCATAACATTCCTCCTATGTAACCCCCTGCACAACAATGGCAGTAAAATGCCTTGCTTGGGGCCACACGATTAAAAAAAATCTCCCTTAATATCCCTAACGTTGCATAGACAAAATTCTCCTTAGTGTGAGGGCTGTACTTAACAATACTATTATTTCTTAAAAAGGCTCTCAGAAAAGTAGATGACATTAAATAAATGTCAAATTATCCAAATGTTGTTGAGTTATTTTCGCATTGGAGGCTAATATTTGCGCTAAAGTCGGTCCTAATAGGTTCGACTTACAAAACGTTAGGAACTTGATATAATATGTATTACGCAGTGTAATCTTGCCAGGTCGCTGACTATATTCGTATTCGACTAACTGTCGACTACTATCGTCCAAAATCAACTGACCCTCGTTCCTCTTACTGTGGAGGCTAATATTTGTGCTAAAGTCGGTCCTAATAGGTTCGACGTACAAAACGTTATTACGCAGTGTAATCTTGCCAGGTCGCTGACTATATTCGTATTCGACTCTACTATCGTCCAACATCGACTGACCCTCGTCCCTCTTACTACTCCTACTTAAATTAGGTGGGAGAGTCTATTCACTATAGAATAGGTGTGTTTCACCATAACATCAAGGTAACATTTAACACATTAATACAATTTAATATGAAACAAAGCATAAAAGATCCAAGATGGGTCGAGTAATTGGAAATACGAAAATCAAAAAAATACAAAAATTTAAATGTGTAGCAAGGGTTTTAACACAGGATGGGAAAAGCTACACGGAAAACCGAAGTCGCATTTGGAATCGTGAAATATGCCTTATAGAAGTTAAGCAACGTAACAAAAAATTCGTTAGAAATCAAGAAATAATTAAAGAACTGTAACATCAATAATTTTATATGGCATTCAGTGATGGACCACCTCTTTAATCATTTCAACCCAAGCAAGGCGGTACCGGCACTGATGTGCAGGGGGCTACATAAAAGATTTAACGTTTTAGACAGGAAAAGAGTGAAGACAAAGACGAACCAGCTACAGGGGGTGAAAGAGAAAGGGCAAGAGAAGGATATGAACACAGGAGTGAAGACAGTTACAAAAGTAGAGAGAAAAGAAAAGAATAAGATACACGGGGTGATGTGGAAAGGGCTGAAGTTAAGTGCACAAGAGATGGGAATTGACTTTGCATTTAAATTCTTCCATCAGGAGAGCAAATATATGGAAGGGAGTTCCACAGGTGAGAAGCGCGAGAAAAGAAACTGATTGAGTAGAATTGTCGCCTGTAAGAAGATACTTGAGACAGCAGGAACGTGGTTCTACAGAAGGATACTGAGAATAGTTTGGAGTGAAATTGGGAACCACAAAAAAGTTTTAAATAAAATGGAAACAAAAAGTGTAAGTGTATGTAATAACAGAACGAGAGCTGAAATATCTAAGGAAAATAAAGAAGAGAGGAGACTTGGAAAATGTGACACTTATAAGTCATATTGAAAGCAAGAAGGAGGTGGAAATCAGCAAATATGTAACGAGCTTTGGTGAATGTTTAGCAGAACACGGACTAGGAGAGTTAGAACAAAAATACAAGGATTATTAAAATCTTCGAAGGACGGGAAATTATGAAAAGCCATTATAGCTCACATCCTGAGTAGAAACAGCACATAGAATCCTAAAAAGGGTAACAAAAATTTACGTGCCTTTGCGTATCAGTCAGTTAAGTGCCATACGTGATAAACGCTTGGGCGATCATGTCTCGAAAGAGACATGATTGACTAGGCAGATGATTATCCCGCAGTAGGTTGCCATTGCTTTCTGCGGTAGACTGGTTGCCGACCACGGCTATAGAACCCAATCTGTCCTGTTATTTGACTCATGGCTTATGGGGAAGATATGTACTATATTATTAAGTAGTAATTAGTGGGGGATCAGTTTATTATTTCTTAACAATATAAAACTGATCCCCCACTTTATGACCAGTAGAAGCCTCAATCATCTTTCCAACTATTATATTCAGTCAGTCAGTTAAGTGCCATACGTGATAAACGCTTGGGCGATCATGTCTCGAAAGAGACATGATTGACTAGGAAGATGATTATTCCGCAGTAGGTTGCCATTGCTTTCTGCGGTAGACTGGTTTCCGACCAAGGCTATAGAACCCAATCTGTCCTGTTATTTAACCCATAACTGGAGGGAAGAGACAGATAGTTACCTTTCCCAAGGGTATTTGCGCGTAAGTGAATACAAGGAATTCAACTGAAATTCGAACTCGGCTCTCCGATTTTTCGTTCCAAGCCGATATCCACTGCACCACAACGTGTATGAGAATGCATAAATAGCATTATATAATATTTTGAAATAGTAACTTTTAACCGTAGAGAGCTAGTTCCTTTGATTCGGCCTTGTGTCATACATAACAGAACTCCCTACAGCAGACAATATTCATCAGAATTATTAGAAGGTTTTCATCGTGTTGGCAGCAGAAGGTTGGAATGTGTGGAATAATGTAAAAATAAAATTATACATTTTTCATGTTAAAATAGAAATTTATTATACTATGAATAGGTAGCAGTTAAAAGTTCAATCAGAAAGTTAAAGGTATCAAGATTTGTAGAAAATGTTCATAGTAGTAATTGTTGAAAGAGTATGTATGAGCGTTTGTTTGGTAGGAATGTCTTTGGATGGAGAAAAAGAAGTAAAAGGAATCAGCACACGAAAATGAAGGAGAAAGGGGACAAATGTCTGGGTCGGACTTGAAGCTTCTCCCGTTACATTTTAGCTTTTCGTCTCTCCTGCTTCCATCCCCTGACTGCTTCCTTTTGCCT
Source organism: Ascarosepion bandense (assembly GCA_037127315.1). Classification (NCBI taxonomy): domain Eukaryota; kingdom Metazoa; phylum Mollusca; class Cephalopoda; order Sepiida; family Sepiidae; genus Ascarosepion; species Ascarosepion bandense. Next base: position 1,709,036 of record JBBBDQ010002007.1, read on the forward strand.
TTTATAATCAGTTTTTTTCACACTGGATTGCCAACTCTTTACAATCTTGCAATTCGCTCCCATTGGTCAGAAAATCAATTTAACATCTACTTGCAAAATCCGGTTTTGACTTTTTCTTAAGCATATAGTCAATCCTTTTTCTAATTGCGAAAAACCAGGATTTCACAGGTCATCGTGAATTTTTGTAAAAGTGAAGAAGGTTGATTTTAATTCTTAATTTCTTAACCACTACAAATCTTTTTTCTTTTGATTTGGCATTATCTTTGTGGAATATTCTTTTGAGCTTATCAAAATGTTCCTTCCATTTATTATGAAGCTGATTGAAAGTTTGTTTTCTAACCATTATTTTTAACAATTTCTTTATTAAAAATCCTTTGGATTCATTTGAAATGGTCATTCAGATTTTATGTAAATATTTTTTTTAAATTTGTAAACTTTTTGGTAATTATTTTATTTTCGACATTATTGAAAATCTTCAGTTGGGCAAAACGTCCCTTCCGTTTATCAACGAACAATAAAATACATTTTTACATTATATTTTCTCTCGTTATATTTTATCAGTGTCTCTCGCTGCTCCTATCTGAGTCTGACTGATTGGCGCTGATCAGAGCCTTTTATTGTAATTTAGATTTTTCGCACTAAATCACTAAATCCCATTTGGCCTTGCAATTCGCTTCCATTGGTCAGAATATCAATTTCACATCTACTTGCAAAATCCGGTTTTAACTTTTTTTTAAAGCACATGGTCAATCCTTTTTCTATTTGGGAAAAACCAGGATTTCATACGTCATTGTGAACGTTTGTAAAAGTGAAGAAGGTTGATTTTAATACTTACTTTCCTATACACTACAAACTAACAAAAACACAGATGTAATCGTTTGTAAATATAATTTTTGATAAATGTTATTTTATTTACAAATATGAAGTTGTCTGACTGACATGGACTTAAAACCTTTAACTCAAATTGAAAAATTACCAAACCACATTATGCTTATCGCAGATCATAAGCCGATAATGTGAAAATAACTATTTCTAGAAACATTTACTTTCACTCTTCGTTACTAGTCTCTCTAAATCCTTGAAACTATTTGAATAGATTAAAAGTCATGCTAAATTTTATCTTGAGATGCCTGGAAACAGAAATAAAAGAAAATGAAACAAATTTTGGGGTCACCAATTAATGTGTGCCAGATATTGTTCAACATGCTCCCAACATCGTAGTAAATGGCGGTAAAAAAGTAAATGTTTGTTTGTAAATTGCCTCAGGCGGAAAATGCGACAAGCGTTGAGGGTTTAATAGATATTTCTATTGATAACTAGCAGTATAGCCCAGATAAACAGACATTCACACAAGCATCTTGCCTTTTATATATATATATATATATATATATATATATATATATATATATATATTATCGATTTTCTGCACTATTGTAAGATCTGCAAGCTTGAAACTTTTGAATATCGTTTCTTATGTCTTTGTCTATGAGTGTATCAAATTTGATTAAAATCGGACCACTCCTTCTATAACCCGATTTTTTCGATTATCGATTTTCGTTATTTGTCGCGGGTACCTCGACACAAAACCAATAGTACAACTGCGTAAATTTTTGAGAAAATCGGTTCAGCCGTTTTGGAGTCTATAGGTAACGGACACACACACATAGGCACAGACACTCACATACACACAAAATTTCATTTAGAAATAATTTTATATATATACACTAGCAAAATAGTGCCTGGTTGGACCACCAGAGATTAGCTCAAAAAAGTGCTCAATGCATACCGAACTCAAATGAACTGGATATGCAAAATTAACAATATGTTAAAGTACTGACTACACACTACTTCCAGGTTTCGACCACGAAAGTCTCTTCAGGCAAAAAGAGATATGCGTGGTTGAAACCTTGGTAGCGTTGTCAAAATCTGGGTAGCAAGTAAATGGTTTGTTCTGTTCTTTAACACACACACACACATATGTGTGTATGCGTGTGTATTCTTTTATATAATTTACTAATGCATGTAAGTTAATTCGATACATGGTCCCCCTTCCCAAAAACTCCCTGTGCAGTTATATTCGTCTACATCCAGGTTGCGACCGTGTGTACGAATCTTCTTTATTTAATGGCTTCAAATATGTTCGCTTCTAAAATTTCTGCTCGCTTCGCTGAACACAGATATGAGAACGGCAACAAAGACAAATAAACTTTGGTAAAATAGCGAAAGGAATTGTGAGCACGCACACCACATGACATCATAACTTAGATCCAACCAACGGTTTTCTGGCCACTCATGGGTCGCGCTCGACACCCTAATGGAAACAAGGTTGGAGGGTGATTGGTTTACGGTCTTTTTGACGTGCGTTGACAAATGAAATCTGGACACGACTAAAACGGACAGGCATTGGTTGATGTTGGGGAAGAAAGACAAAATGAGAATATGCTGAAAAAATTTTCCACGCAGAAGGACATTTTATTATGTAAGGCAAGAGGCATCGAAAGACGACGGAAAAATAATGTCGCCATTGCGTGCCATTGAGAGACAACACAACAGGCGTCTTTGTCGTAGATAATGTGTCTTATGGATTTGTTTTTTTTTTTTTGCATTTGTTTGTGTGTTTTTGTTTTTGCGCTTTTTTTTTTACATCTTTTTTTTCTTTTGTTTTTTATTTCTAAATAACATCCTGCGTTATAAATATTTGTTCACGTGATCTCTTTAAATATGAAACTTTGAAACCTGACCACTACCGGACCGCCTCTTCTCGATTGCTATTTTTTTTTTTTATTACATTTTAATAGTTGCCAATGTTTCAATATGATTTCAAAATTTCGGCTGCTTTTTCCAAAACTTTGTTTGTTTGAGATCGCATCAAAGAATACCAGATTCAGGAAATGATACTTGCAAATTCAAAACTTGTTGGCCCATTCCAATTTTGGACCCCAGAACACAAGAAAAGATCACCCTAGACAGTAGAACACAGATTATATAAGCCTACTGCGTCCTTTACAGAGTAGTGACCAACCCCAAAAAAGGGGTTACCAACGTGTGCTCTCAGGAAGAAACATGACAAATATCAGCTTATAATCTCAAATAGAAACGCAGCAATTATTTACTTACAGACGCAATCATGAATTAGAAAATATTTACTAATGTAAGGATGAATGCAACTTATGTTGATTCAGCAGCAATATTAATGGAAGTGTAATTCGTTCACAGCTTCACAAGAGTTGATATGTTGCAGAATTCACCAACTCAGCTAACATGTGTGCTAAAAACACCGACTGTGAGAAAAAGACCACCATGGCGGCATTAACTCCTCAAGAAAATTTAAAAAGAAAAGCTTTATGTGCTTGGCATTTTCACTGGAAGCTTCAATATGGATATGTTTAGTTGTCAATCTGAGGAGATTGCAGAAGAATAAGAAAGAGTTGGATGAATCTTATGTTGATTACGAAGGGGTTTAAAGTGGTCACTAGTGATTGCGAGGTAATACTTCTGTTCATCTTCCCACAGAACCTCAGACCCAACACATCGTGTGTCTTGAGGAGGTAGTGCTGACCTGGGTCAAGAGGGTGGCTGCTGGAAGACTCTTCTTCTGGCATTAGGATCCTGCACCATTTTACAGAAACGGAAAAAACCAGTAATTGCTATTAGACAATTTCTATGACCGCATCACCCTTTATATCTTTAACCCGTTGGTTATTATATATGGGGTGCAGTTGAGAGAGACAGAGACAGAGAGAGAGAGAGAGGGGGGGAGAGAGGGAGAATCACCAAAATTCCTTGTAACTCCAAATATGAACTGAATGCAAGGATTATGGTAGCATTCACCAACTTAAACAAGAAGATTGTCCAGAAGAGTTGCAAGAGATTCCGAAGTCTTCTGGTTTCCCTGCCTTCTTTCGTTTCGTTCTACCAACGCAGACTTACCTCCTCAAGGCACTTGATGTACGCCTTCGTGTTGAGTTTATGGCTCTCACCAACAAACTGGGGAGTTATATTTTTTAACAAAACGATCAAAGTTAGATTTCTCAGTTGCCATACCTTCGTAATCAGCATTAGACTCATCTAACTCTTTCCGAATCCTGCAGTCTTCTCTAATTGACGCGCGAACACTCTAAATTATTAGAGATTCCGGCGCTATTACAAAGCAGTATAGCATGACGTTATCAAATTTCTGGCGAATTGAGTTACGCAGACAGTGCCCAACTGACCCTACGATACTGAGCATTTGCGAAAATATAAAATAGACACAACGCATGCGCAAAATAAAAAAGTGAGACAATTTAATTATTGCAACATATATATATATATATATATATATATATATATATGTATATTTAGACAGCAAATTTTCTTTTAAACCTGTCAGATTAAATAAATTGCAAACATTGTGTTTGCTTTTTTTAAAATAAAATCCGTTCATACTCAAGGATAATCTTTCGCGTATTACAATCAAAAATCAGAAATGAGCTGTAACGTTGACAGATTTTATTTTCATTCATTTCTCAAGTGCCCATTAACTTTCAACCACATTCTGAGATCATCTTCAGGGTTTTGAATCATGGTAACAAATGTAACCGGAAAACTGTGTTGCTAAAAATTACTGTACATTTGTTTCTGCTTCAAATATAACGGTTGACAAATTTCTAGCGTTTATTAAAACGTGAAAATTATCCAAAATGGAATTATTTTCATATGCTGTAATGTCATGGTCATGCATGTGTTAAAGTATGAAAAAACTGCTCTTTTTTAGTAAATTTTAGCAACGCATTTTTCCGTTGTGAAACTCCTACAAAAATAACAAACTCTACAAAATTAAACCCATCCTCAAAGAATGGATAGAAGTTAAAATTTCCAATAGGATAATGTCAAGAAGAGAAGAAGTAGTAATGACTAGACTTCAAATAGGCCACACAGTTGTCACCCATTCACACCTACTAAAAGGTGAGGAGGCGCCAATTTGCATTTCATGTCAGAAGTTGTACACAGTGAAACATATACTAACAAGCTGCATAGATCTTGCACAAATGCGATTAAGATATTATCAAGAAAACAATCTTTGAAAGACATCTTCAACAAAGCTGACCCAAATGACCTTTTAGAATTTCTAAAAGCAACAAAATTATATATCAAAATATAGTTGCAAAAGAAGATAGCATGTAACCATCACACATCAAATCACAACACCTCTACTTGTATCTTGACAGCAATTGACTCACTAAAAATCAACAAGCAGTAAAGAAAAACCAAACAAATTCTTCAGGATTAAATGACCCAAAAGGGTAGATATGACCCAAAAGGGTAGATATGCTCGTTAAACAAACAACTAAACCAGTCTAACTGTATAATTTTTCTCATGTTATTTTATCTTTATTCCCCACAAGCAGTATAGTCCGGCGTTGCTCGGGTGTAATGAAAGCTTTAAAACTAATCCATGGTCCTGGAGCTCAGACTCAGCCTAAAGAATATTTGAAATAATCAAATAATTGCGACAATTTACCAATTTCACCTAATATATATATACTAGCAGTATAGTCCGGCGTTGCTAGGGTGTAATGAAAGCTTTAAAACTAATCCAAGGTCCTGGAGCTCAGACTCTTTGGACGTTGGCACAAATGACTAAAAAGCAATAGTAGTTTTCAATTAAAGCGAAACCGTAGACTGAAAGAAAAATGAATGGATATAAGTCAAATTTTGATTTTCTAGTATCGATATCAAATAAGATTTTTCCGTCGTAAACTGAATTTTCAAGGCTAAATAAGTCCTCTGGGTAAATGGTATCATGGCTGAGACTAAGGACTACAATTATACCTACTTAGAGCCAAACCCGAAGCAAAAACTAAAATAAAAGAGCTGAAAAAAATACAGGCATACAGGCAGATAAACAGACACACAGAAACATCTTGCCTTATATATATATATATATATATATATATATATATATATATATATATATATATATTATCGATTTTCTGCACTCTTGTAAGAACTGCAACCTTAAAACTTCTGAACATTGTTTCTTATGTCTTTTTCTATGAGTGTATCAAATTTGGTTAAAATCGGACCACTAATTCTATAACCCGATTTTTATAGTACAACTGTGTAAATTTTCAAGAACATCGGTTCAGCCGTTTCGGAGTCTATAGGTAACGGACACACACACAGAGACACACACACAAACACACACAAACACACACACACAGACAAAGTTCCATTTATTATATAAGTTTAGATTTCATAATAATAATAGAACCCGTTCAGTAACATAACATGAAAGCCCGAATCTCATTCATGTTTTTGCTATTCTTCACATAATACAATAGAAAATGTTCTCTCAATGTCTAGCGTTGCTTAATGGTTTTGGCTTATGTACTTCAGTATGTAGAATGTATATTGTGGTATAGTGGACATCGGCTCGGAACAAGAAATCAGGAAACCGAGTTCGAATTCCAGTTGATCTCGTTGCATTCACTTACACGAAAATGCCCTCTGGAAAGTTATTAATCCGTCGATTAAAAATTCCGACCCATTATCAATTACACCATCAACACCTCCAAATTATACAGCAATCTGTTATTTTCAACTTTTAATACTGATATGATTCTATTTTCAACTTTTAAACGCACAATATACGACAATAAGATCATTATTATTCCGGTGAGCCCGAACACTCAATCCACAATATTATTGTTCATTTTGAAACTGGAGTTGGAATTCATTTATTATTCAAGATAGTTTAACAGATTTGCGCTAACAAAACTCCCGTTAAGAGATCCACCATCAGAAATGGTTGGTTGTTTTTTGTTTAAAGGCATATCAACAACTTTATAGATCATTTAATGCCGAAATCTAAATATTTTGTACGTAAATTTCTTTTATTTTTGAGGAAATAATGATTTTAGTGGAATGAATCTTACTAATTAACCCATAGATGAGAGGGGAAGAGGTGGATTCACACTTTTCCCAAAGTTATTTTCGCGTAAATGTATATAACGAACCAAAATGAAATTCGATCTCGGCTCTCCAATTAAAAATTCCGACCCATTATTAATTACACCATCAGCACCTCTAAATTATACAGCACCCTGAATTTCCAAGTAGCTACCAATTTAGGTACTGAACTGGATTGATGTTGCTTAATTGTAGAAGAATAAGGTGTTTCAGCGTAATACGGTCGTAAGCCCTGATATTTTAAGCCAGAAGATAGGTTTCAGTACGATATTAAAAGATTAATTTTGTTTTACTTTGGGAGATTAACATTCATATGACTTTATCTCACAAGAGCCCAATAATGAAGTCATGGGTTGTAATAGAGAATAGGAGTTGTGGTGCTGTGGACATCGGCTCTGAACGAGAAATTGGAGAGTAGAGTTCGAATTCCAGTTGAACTAGTTGAATTCACTTACGCGCAAATGCGCTCTAGAAAGGCATTTGTTGTGGATTCTGGTTGAGAAACCACACAAAATAATAAATAACAAAACGGATATGGAGATAGAAAATATACGTTATATTGAACAAAAATATACAAACTGGAACACGGGTTAGTCAATTCCGGAATACTAGTAATATTGTTAGTAGGAATCAATATATACAGTCTTGTAGTGAAGAAGTATGTCCGGGTAATGAGTCTATATCCAAAACAACTCCAACTTAATATGCACCAACTTACTGACCAATTAAGCGGCTGTACAACTACTCAACTCAAATCCTGCTCTCTGTATAGGCAGGATTATATGTACACATAGGCGAGTCCATTCTTTTATAAAAAAAGGAGTGATCCCCAACAGAATTAATCCATCATTTCTTCCTCCAGCTATAGGTTAAATAGCAGGACAGATAAGATTTTATAACCTTGGTTGGCATCCAGTCTACCGTAGAAAGTAATTGCATTTCGAAAATCTTTTACCCAGTCAGTCATGTCTCTTTTAAGACATGATCGTCCAAAGCGTGTATCTTAACTGAATGGTGAATCATATTTGCATGCAAGATCTTCCACCACAAAATATAAAAAAAGCTGTCAACCATTTATCGAGACTGCGTAGAAATCATTCGACCATTTGGGAAGCCAATGCAACATCGAACTGTTCTACTTCGCTGAATCAAGAAGTGGCACTACACAAAATAAGAAACCTATTCTACTTACTTAATAAATCAAATGTATACACAAACAAACACACACACACACACACACACACACACACACACATATATATATATATATATATATATATATATATATACTAGCAGTATAGCCCTGCGTTGCTCGGGTGTAATGAAAGTTTTAAAACTAATCCATGGTCCTGGAGCTCAGACTCAACCTAAAGAATATTTGTGTGAAGTTTGGTGAGAATCGGATAAAAATTGTGGATTTGTATAAAGAACATACAAACAGATAAACAAACACACACACACAAACATCTTGCCTTATATATATATATATTATCGATTTTCTACACTATTGTAAGAACTGCAACCTTGAAACTTCTGAATATCGTTTCTTATGTCTTTGTCTAAGAGTGTATCAAATTTGATTAAAATCGGACTACTCCTTCGATTTTCGATATTTATCGGGGGTATCTCGACACAAAACCTAGCTAAGAACACTCGCAGACGCTTATAGTACAACTGTGTAAATTTTCAAGCAAATTGGTTCAGCCGTTTCAGAGTCTATAGATAATGGAGACACACACACATACACGCATACAATGTTCCATTTATGAATAAGTTTTTATATATATAGTTAACGGATACAGACACACACAGACACACACACATACACACACACGCAGACAAAGTTTCAGTTATAAATAAGTTTAGATAGATTAGGTTGTCCTAAAAGTTCGTAAACACTTGCAAAAAAATTGATATTTTACTCGCCAAGTCATCTAAAGTTTTTAGAAAGCACTTGCAAAAAAATTGAAAATTTACTCGCAAAAACAAAAAAAAATTATTTCTGAAAATAAAGCCCCTCATTTTCCACGACTTTCTGCCATCGATCTGCAAACTTTCAGATCTGGTCAAAGTATCATTCAGCCGGCTTCGAATCAAAGAATTCTTGACACGCTTCCTAGACTTCATTAAACGAGTCGAATCGGCGTTACATTGAGCGGAAAAGGTCGTAATCTGATGGAGCAAAGTCAGGACTGTAGGCTGGATTTTTGCAGAACCTCAAGCCGTCCAGCTCTTCAAACTTGTCTTTGGTATTCCTGGCGGTCTCTGGCTTGTCATTGTCCTGCAGCATCAAAGCGCGCTTTCAGTTGATCAGAGCTGTGTACTTTTGCTTCAACTTTTCGTAGACCCGCTCATGTTGCTGACAGTAAAGTTCGGCACTGATGGCATGATCATTCAGAACCAACTCAAAATGCACGATTCCTTCAAAGTTCCACCAAACGCACAACAAGACCTTCTTGCCGAATCGATCTTGTTTTGGACCCGACTGTGTCTCTTGCCCTTTCTGAACCCATCGCTTGTCTCGATTGTGCTGACCCATTTCGCAAGTGTTTACGAACATTTGGGCCAACCTAATATATATATATATATATATATATTCATTCTATGACTATAATACATATATGCTCAGCTACGCTTAATTTCCTCTCTCCCCTCGTGTTATGGCCTTATGATGTTCTTGTAACCTTATCTTAAGAGGACGGTCCGTTTCTCCTTCATATTTCTTTCCATAGCTACATGGAATGGCGCTCACACAGGCCGTAGTCATGTTATTCCCTGTTGGGGGTCTTACTCGGGGGAGGTACCTTCGAAGTGTGGAACCACTTCTGAAGATCGTCCTGATGTTATATGGACCACAGATCCTTTGTTATTTCTCAGATAACCATTTTACATCGAGTAGACAGACAGAGGCTATTTTCTGAGAGTTGTTGTGCTCACGAACTCTCCCTTCCATGTATGTTGGATTTGTTGTCATGTACCCAGGATAATTGTTTCGTTGTACGATACTGCTTATATTGACCATTTCCTGTTCATATGTCTATGGGTCGCCGCTTATGACTTATCCTTTATATTGTATGGGTGGTGGGAGTTGAAATTGAGGTATTGTCCGGTGCATGTTGGCTTGCGGTATACGGATGTCTTGAACCCCAACTCTGTCCGAGTTATTAGCACATCCAGGAATGCCAGTTTGTTGTCACTTTCTTATTCCATAGTGAACTGTATTGATGATCTTATTGAGTTCACATGATCGAGTAGGGTCAGAAACTTCTCCTGGGGTGGCCAGAGTTAGAGGGAGATAACTCATGACTGTCAAAAGATGCTTCGCACAAGGAATGAGAATGATATACCCCAGTGATCGTAATAAAGTGCTCGGTCCGAAATTTCTAGCACCTGAAGAAGGGCGGAGCGTACAACGACCGAAACGTCGTTCAAATTTTTTTTTAATCATATCATCCCAAACAAGACGGTAACGCTACTGATGTGCAGGGGGTTACAGAAGAGAAAAGGATTAGAGGAGAGTGAAGAAAAGAACGAACCAGTGAGAAAGGAGCAAGAGAAGGATGGGAATACAGGTGTGATGACAGTTGCAAAATTGGAGAGAAAGGAAAGGATATACAGGGCGGTGTGGAAAGAACTAGGGTCAAATAGATAAGAGATGAGTATTGATCCTGCATTTAAATTCCTTGAGGTTGCAGCCGTCAGGAAAGCAAGAATAAGGAAGCGAGTTTCACAGGCGGGATGGAAACCAAAATGATGTCAATAGTCCGAATAATATAAATAGTGTCCAAAGAACATATCGACCGAAACGCAGACCGAAGGCCAAAGAATATATCGGCCGAAATGTAGTGATAGCTAAAAAAAAATAATACAAGAATGAGTTTATTATTGCAGACAACAAAAAGCGTCATAATAATAACATTTACAGAATTTCAAATAGCGTGGAAGGCCAAAGAATATATCGACCGAAATGTAGTGATAGTCAAAAACGTAAAGAAAACAATATATATTGTTACAAAAGAACTGAAGAAGTCATTTTGATAATGCATCTCAGAATTTCAGACAGCGAGGAAGGTCAAAGAATATATCGGCCCAAATGCAAATAAAACAACAAGTTTAAGAATACATTTGCTTACAGCTGATGGAGGTAAATGTACATCTCTGAATTTCACACGGAGAGCACAACTTAAACTTAGCAAAAATATCCAAAAACAAATAGAGTGTTACTTAAAATATATCACGGAATATTGACAATGTTAGTAAGTTAAGCGCCATACGTGATACACAGTTGGGCGATCATGTCACGAAAGAGACATGACTGACTGGGCAGAAGATTATCCCGCAGTAAGTTGCCATTGCTTTCTGCGGTAGACTGGTTGACGATCAAGGCTATAGAACCCAATCTGCCCTGTTATTTGACTTATAGATAGAGGGGGAAGAGATGTATTATATTATTAAGTATTATTAGTGGGGGATCAATTTATTACTTCAGAACAATAGAAAACTGATCCCCCACTTTATGACCAGTAGAAGCCTTAATCTTCTTTCCAACTATTATATTCAGTCAGTCAGTTAAGTGCCATACGTGATACACGTTTGGGCGATCATGTCACGAAAGAGACATGACTGACTGGGCAGAAGATTATCCCTCAGTAGGTTGCCATTGCTTTCTGCAGTAGACTGGTTGACAGCAAAGGCTATAGAATCCAATCTGTCCTGTTATTTAACCCATAACTGGAGTAAGCATAGATAAATTATATCATTATATTAATAAGTAGTAATTAGTGGAGGATCAGTTTATTACTTCATTACAATAGAAAACTAATCCCCCACTTTATGCCAAACAGAAGTTTTAATTGTTTTCAACTATTATATTCACTCAGTCAGTTAAGTGCCATGCGTCATACACGCATGGGCGATCATGTCTCAAAAGAGAAATGACTGACTGGGCAGAAGATTATCCCGCAGTAGGTTGCCATTACATTCTGTGGCATACTGATTGCCAGCCAAGGCTATAGACCCCAATCTGTCCTGTTATTTAATCCATAACTGGAGGGAAGAGACGGTTTAATACCTTTTCCAATGGTATTTGCGTGTAAGTGAATGCAAGGAATTTAACTGGAATTCGAACTCTGCATTTCGATCTTTCATTCCGAGCCGATATCCACTGCATCACAATTGACGATGCATCTTAAAATATGAGACAGCCTATAGTGGTATACTCATAAAGTATGAGGATATTAGTACAAAAATATCGTAGAATAAGAATGGTTCATCTTAGTACCTTTAACTATGAAAGATACCAACAAACACATTAGTTTAAGTGTAATGAGTAAACACAAAGTGTTTCAAATGTAGAGCCTTCTTTGATAATCAAATATACTGCGAGTTTCATAAAAGAGAATCTTCTTAAATTGTAATTATAGCCATTATGCAACGCTAATAAATTCTAAATGGTATAGCTAACGATCGATTAAAGAGGCATTTTTAAGAATTGCCAGAGATCTTTCATCTAATTTTCTTTGCTCTTCAGTAAAATTCTGTTTGTTTTTGTATATTTTATTTTCTTACTGTTAATTTATCTATCTATTCATATAGTTTAATCGGAAATATTTGTTAATTACAGTGTGAAGAAATATGGTCGTCACAAAATTGTCGTCTCGCCCAGAGCGTTCCTTGGAAAAAAAAATGTGATCACGGGTTTCACTTCTATCAAACTGTCACATTCGTTTTGCTTTAATCACTAAAATTAACTGGGTTTTTTTTTTTATAACAGATGTCTGGAAAACAAAACATAAACCAAAAAATGTTAAATTAATCGTTAAACGAGGGGAAATGAAAACAAAACTAGTTTTGAAAGAGAGTCGTGAATAAATAAATGTCTTTAACATATTCTTTTTACAGATATATAAATATCTATAAAAGGACCAAATGGTAGTGATGCCAAACTTTGTAGAACTACCTGGGTTGAGTTCAAGCGAGGGGTAAGCCCACTGAGAGGTTTTGGATCTCGTTAACCTTCACCTAGGCATGCTTTGGTTCAGCACTAGTGGTGAGGACGGAAATTGTGACAATGAAATCCAAAGCCGTATTGAGATAATCAAAACACCCCAGAAGCTAAGCAGAGTAATAAGGAATAGGAAAAAAAAATCGCTAGCAACAAGTAAAATGTACTAAACTATAACGTGATTTCTGTCCTTCTATATAGCAGTGAGTGCTGGACGATCTCCTCAAAGAAGAGGCGACTTGAAGCAAGAAAAATATGGTTCAACAGAATGATGTTATGTGTCGGTCAGTTAAGTCCCAAACGTGATACACGCTTGGGCGATCATATCTCGAAAGAGACATGACTGACTGGGCAGAAGATTATCCCACAGTAAGTTGCCATTGCTTTCTGCGGTAGACTGGTTGCCAGCCAAGGCTATAGAACCCAATCTGTCCTGTTATTTGACTCATAGCCAGAAGAGGGAAAAGATGTATTATATTATAACATTATTAAGTGCCACACGTGATAATAATTACGGGGAATCAGTTTATTACTTCATAACAATAGAAAACCGATCCCCCACTTTATGCCCAGTAGAAGTTTTAATTGTTTTCAACTATTATACTCAGTCAGCCAGTTAAGTGCCATACGTGATACACGCTTTGGGCGATCATGTCTCGAAAGAGACATTACTGACTAAGCAGAAGATTATCCCGCAGTAGGTCGCCATTGCTTTCTGCAGTAGACTGATTGCAAGCCAAGGCTATAGAACCCAATCTGTCCTATTATTTAAACCATAACTGGAGTGAGAAGAGATAAATTATGCCATTATATTGATAAGTAGTAATTAGTGGGGGATCAGTTTATTACATGAAAACAATAGAAAAACAATCCCTCACTTTATGCCGAGTAGAAGTTTTAATTGTTTTCAACTATTATATTCAGTTAGTTAGTTGAGTGCCGAATGTGATACACACTTTGGGCGATCATGTCTCGAAAGAAACATGAGTGACTGGGCAGAAGATTATCCCGTAGTATGTTGCCATTGCTTTTTGCGATAAACTGGTTGCCAGCCAAGACTATATAACCAAACCTATCCTATTATTTAACCCATAACTAGAGGGAAGAGGCGGATTAATACCTTTCCCAAGGCTATTTATGCGTAAGTGAATGCAAGGAATTTTAAGTAGAATTCGAACTCGGCACCCAGATTTGTCGTTCCGAATCGATATCCACTGCACCACAACGGACATCCGATGTTATGTATACCATAGACAAGACCTGTGAGCAACGACGATTTTTGAAGAAAATGTAAACTACAGTGTTATTATTACAGTATTATTCGGACTATTGTCGTCATCTTTGTTGTGGAAAGAAATATAAAGGAGAGACAGGCTGTCCCTTTAAGGTAAGGCTACAAGAACACTGGAAGGCCGTAACACAAGGGGAGAGAGAAGAATCCGGCGTAATTGACCTCATATGGAGGAAGAAGGGAGGATCACCGCCCCCTATGGGATGAAGTTAAAATAATAGATAGAGAACGCCACTGGAAACTACGTAAACTTAAGGAATCAGCACATATGCTAGGCTTCAAAAATCTCCTAAGCCGACCAAGCATAGAGATGAACACAATATGAAAACCAGTAATACGGAATACCAGAGAATATCATGAGTTTCAAACATTTCAATATGAGCACTGGTAAAAATACTAGAGAAACCAATTAACATAAAAAAATACTGGAGAAAATCATTAACATAAAAAATTGCAATAAAAACTCTGGTGAAAAATTGTTACTAAATATTAGGTTTATAAATCACAGAAATTCAGTTGTTCTTGTACTTAAGGACACATGACCCTCTGGATATAGACGTTGGTTAGTTCCTGTGACTTAAAGAGTTGTAAGTTCAATACCAGGGTTAGAAGGAGGTAACTCATGCCTTCCAATCTCGGCATTACACAAAGAATTAGGATGTTATAGACGTTGGTTAGTTCCTGTGACTTAAAGAGTTGTAAGTTCAATACCAGGGTTAGAAGGAGGTAACTCATGCCTTCCAATCTCGGCATTACACAAAGAATTAGGACGATATAAGGCTACAAGAACATTGCAAGGCCGTAACACGAGAAAAGATAGAAAAATCAGGCGTAACTGACCACATATGGGTGAAGTTAAAATAATAGATAGAGAACGCCACTGGAAACTACGTAAACTTAAGGAATCAGCACATATGCTAGGCTTCAAAAATCTCCTAAGCCGACCAAGCATAGAAATGAACACAATATGGAAACCAGTAATACGGAGTGCTAGAGAAAATCATGAGTGTCAAAAAATTCCAATATGAGCTCTGGTTAAAAAAACAAAATACTAGAGAAAACCTTTAACATCACAAATACTAGAGAAAATCATTAACAAATTGGTAAAAATTGCTACTAAACTAATTGTGTGTGTGTGCGTTTATGTGTAATTTTCTCAATTACTAGCACAGCTACAACATAAATCACTTGAATTTCTATTGAATATTTTATTTAATTCAGAATTAATCAATTTAAAAAACATTTGCCCAGTTTTGGATTTTACTTCTAAGTTAAACGGTGGGTTGAACCAAATAATGTTTCGATTTCTAGTATTATTTTTCATTTGTTTGTATTCTAATTTGCGTTTATGCCCACTTTCATTTGAGGCCCTTTCATAATCTTTTTTACCATGCATGGAATATTGTTTTGTGAGAAAGATTTTTGAGAGTCTGTGTTTTGTCCCCTTAGGGGTGTGTTAAATTACGATAATAGGATGGTTCGATCTAGTGTTTTACGTACTTTGAGTTGTATCTGTTCTCAAAAATGAAGAGACACTACCGGTTTGTAGATGAAATATTGAACAACGTTTTTTTTTGTTTATTTCGACTTCAATCACAAAATTGAGATTTTTGAAGTGTTTCAAAAGTATTTTTATTTTATCATTTTCTCTTCTGTTGTTCGGCGGTGACATTAATCTATCTTTTTTGTATAATCCGTGGTTGTGTATGTAGACTTTTTTTTTTGTGTATGTAGACTTTTTCATCAATTAATTTTATTTAGAATATATATATATATATATATATATATATATATATATATATATATTCCGGCATTTACGCACCGCTCATTCGCATTCGATAATGAATTGGAGCACACGCTAGCTATTGGGCGTGTTTATACGCGCTAAAAAGCCTGCCTTCTTCTACTGGACGCTCGTGGCGTAGGGGTAGAATCGCCGACTGATGCTAACTCGGTCAGGTTTCAATCCTCGGTTAAGAAGCGACCGGAGTCTAAGCCGTATTGACGACCTGTAAGATAGCGAAACAAATCTGTCTGCGGATGATTATATATATATATATACACACACACACTGCCGTGCAAAGGTAATAGGAGGAGAGCTATTTTATGAGTCATCAAAATAAAGTTTTAAATCACCCCTGTCCTAACACTTTTGTACACTACCGGTAGTGTGCAAAAGTATCAGGACAGGGGTGATTTTTCTAAAAACCTCATTGAAATTCAAATACAGGGTGAAAATCCAAATAAATTACGAATAATTATTGAATATTTAAAACTAGGTGTAAAAGAAATGTATTAAAAAGAAGTTATATTTAATTTCTCTTATTTTCTATTAAACAAGTTATTTTGAAACTCATTATTCTATTATCCTTGGATATGACTGACTTTTTTCTTATCCTCCCTCTCGAATTGACAAATCTAATGTTACTTCGCAAGACACACTTTTGGAACAAATACAAGCTGCTTGGCAGGAGATACCTTTAGATACATTGAAGAAGCTTCTGAAGTCAATGCCTGACAGAATGAAGGCTGTGATCAAAGCAAAAGGCTATTATACTAAATATTAAATTTATTTTGGAACAAGTATTTTTCTTGTTAAAGCATTTGAGTAAATCATACTTTAATTAAATTGTTTATTTTCTGTCAATTTGTCTCATAAAGGATAAAATAGTTTTTGTCCTGATACTTTTGCACAGTACTATATATATGAAATTAATTGTTTGAACATTATTTTTTTATCGATGCTCGTATTTAAGTAGATATTCTGTTTTTAATGAAACAGTATTATATATTTATATCTACCGGCCTGATTATTTAGGATAAATTTTTATTACGAAAATGTGTGTCATTCGGCAGGATTCGAACCTGCAGCCCCTATTTATATAGGGGAAGCTACTATTTGATCTGGTAACGTCCTAGACCTCTCGACCACGAATAGCTTAAATGATCAGACCGGTAGATATAAATATATAATACTGTTTCATTAAAAACAGAACATCTACTTAAATACGAGGATCGATAAAAAATAATGTTCAAACAATTCATTCCAAATTGTCGGTTGCTTATAACCAAGTTTCGTTAAAATTCCTTGATTTCCGTAACATATATATATATATATATATATATATGTGTGTGTGTGTGTATGTGTGTGTGTGTGTGTGTGTGCATTGTTTCAGTTACTTGTCGTAAATAAGTTTTAATCAGTTCATCTCAAGCAGTACCATAACATCTTTAAGACACAAAGGGTCATTGGTAATGAAAGAGAATGAGAAGATTTTAGAAGGAACCGGAAGCTAAATCCTAAACCGGAAGGAAAAAATGTCCCAACTCTTTTGTTCAGTAGATCGGGAAGGATCAAAGGATAAGCGAACCAAACGTTATTAAATTAATTTTAGAATGAACTTTCACTATATGGTTGTATAATACATACATACATGCATACATACATACATACATACATACATATATATATATATATATATATATATATATATATATATGTGTGTATATATATTAATGCATGTTTCATTAAATAATATAGACAAGTTTTGTCTATTTATTTTATGTAGTTTTTTTTTATTTTCTCTCATAAGCTTAATAGCATTATCATTAAATGAAGAATCTAAGCTTTCGGCTTACATAAACCATTTTCAAAGATGTCAAATTACATTATATTTTATAAACACGGACAAATTGTAATGACAAACTGTTTTTGTTTACATGGAAGTTTTCCAAGCAACAACAAACTCGTGCTCATAAGACGCTGGAAGCGAATGTCGCATCGCAACTTGTGCCGTCACACATGACCAACCGAGAGTGAAAACAAGAAATATTAAATATGGGAAGCCATTTGAATAAACCAATGGCTTCTGTTATTAATCATAGGCATTTAAGTATATTTGTGGAGATTTCATAGTTTATCTTGTTCAGGTTAGGTTTCAACTGTTTTAAGTATATAGCTTCAAGAATTTTTAGTTTTTGTTTATTGTTTTCATGTTTAAGTATAGTTGTGTTTTCAACTAGGGTTTTCCGGAATTGTGTATGTGGCCAGGCATGTTGTTTTGAATGCCTAAAGGTGTTAGAATTATCATTAAAGTGTAGTGTCAAGCGTCGTGAAAGTGTATTTGTCGTGTGACCAACATAAATATTATTTAATCCGTTGGAGATACAATCTCCCAAAGGGCACTTGAATTTGTAAACCGTGTTGGTTTTTTGCAAATCGCTAACGAGAGAGAAGAATCATATATATATATATATATATATATATATATATATATATATATATATATATATTTCGCCGCAGGTAACCTTCGGCTCCTCTTGGGACTGAAGAGCCACAAAGTCACCAGCAGCGAAATACGGATTACCCCTGAAATTGTAGAATATCTAAAATTTTTTCTAAATTATATTACTCTGTTAAATTAAATAAATGAATGTAACATTGAGTTCTTTTCAGTTCGTCTCTATCGAAATTTTCCTGATTAATATACCATGATTAATAGTATTCTACGTTATTAAGCACTGTAGAAGAAAGGTAGACTTTGAAAAACAGTAGCCACACTAGCGTGTACGCATCGCTCATTCAGTAAAAATGAATTTGAGCACACTAGCTATTGGGCGCGTAATATGATATGCGCTAAAAAGACTGCCTTCTTCAACCGAACGCCTCGTGGCCCAGGGGTAGAGTCGGGTTTCGAGCCTGGGTTGTGTAGCAATCGGAGTCTAACCGTACTGATGAGCTGTGATACAGCGAAACAGATCTGTCTGCGGATGACAATATATATATATATATATATATATATATATAGGTTTGAATGTAAATAAGTATACATATGTGTATACACGCAGGCACACACCGATATATAAATATTTATCAGGTGTGAATAGAACAGTTCTCAATGTAATATAACAGAGATATTACATATATATTAATAAATATAAATATTATCCTATGTTTGAAGCACGTCTCGGAGCTTCATGCATAACGCAATCACCAGGTGCATGTAATAAACTGACCGCTTTTCAAATTGAATTTTTATTTTTGATACTAGCGTTGCTTAAGGTCGTTATAAATTATAAATGTGGAGTTATATTTTTTATTCATAAAATGTATAATGTAATTCTGAAACCCAAAAAGGAAAATGAGACTAAAATTAGGAGAGTTAAAAAAAATGGAATATATATATATATATATATATATATATATATATATATATATATATATTGGGGAGTCGATTTATTTATCGTAAGTTAAAAGGGTGATCACTTATATTTGTTTATATTTGTGACGAAGACTTCGGAAAAAGTAAAAAGAAATAAATATCTAATTTGTTTGTCTGAACACTATTTTAAATCGTATTTGAGTAGATGTTCTGTTTTTATTAAATATATTTACATTTCTAACGGCCTGATTATTTATGGAATTTTTTGTTGGGAAAATGTGTCACTCGGCAGGATTTGAACTTGAGATCCCTAACAACATGGGTGAAGTCACCAATTGGTCTGGTGCATCTTGAACCATTCCACCACGAATGATTTCATAGTTTAAACGAAATTAAGCCTTATATACACAACTTTCGATTTCACGTAAATAATCATCTCTGCTCTGAAATGCATCGTAATCTAAACAAATGTTAACAGACAATGTTACAGAAAGTTCTGTAGATTATCCGCTGCCTTCCTCTGTCTCTCCTTCCTTCTATCTGTCCAGTCAGTATCAGGTTCTCCAGGCTCTCCTTCCTCATTGCATGTCCCAGGAACTTCAGTTGTCTCTTCCTGATGCTCAGCATAAATTTCCTTTTTGTTGCCATTCTTTCTAACACCTCGTCGTTGCTTGTATGCTCAGTCCACGATATCCGTAGCATCCTTCTGTAGAACCACATTTCGGCCGCTTCCAGTTTTGTCCTCATTTTCGATGATATTGTCCAGCATTCACAGCCGTATTGAAGAACTGACATCACGTAGCAGTCTAGCACTCTTTTCTTCGTTTCTATTGAGATCTTCCTGTGTGTTAGCATGTTGATCATCTTCTGGAACGCGTCCTTTGTCATGCCAATTCGCCTTCGGATCTCCGTGTCGCACTTTCCATCTCCTGTTAGAACACTTCCTAGGTACTTAAATTCTTGGACTTGTTTGATTCTGTTATCCCCCACCTGTATTTGGCATTTTGGGTTGTATCTTTTGCTGATGACCATGCACTCAGTTTTCTTAAAGTTTATTTGTAGTCCCTTCTTGTCCCTTTCCACTGCTATTTTCTGTATGAGATCTTGTAGTTTCCTTTCCGTGTCCGCAATCAGCACTGTATCGTCCACATAACTATAAATCTATGATAATTGGAGTAGATAGATCTATCTATCACCCGGTTCACACTCCATCCACGTCTATTGAACAGGTTAAGATGCTCATCCCTTGTTCCCTGTTTAGGATGTGGTTTCCGGCTTTCTCTTTTCCAATCTTTTCACTCCTATGTAGCCCCTGCACATCAGTGGCGTTACCGCCTTGCTCGGGGTGATACGATTTAAAAAAAATATGATAGATAGATAGATAGATAGATAGATAGATAAGGACAGACTGAGATAGATAGATAGATAGATAGATAGATAGATAGATAGATAGATAGATAGATAGATAGATAAGGACAGACTAGGATAGATAGATAGATAGATAGATAGATAGATAGATAGATAGATAAGGACAGACTAGATAGATAGATAGATAGATAGATAGATAGATAGATAGATAGATAGATTTCTAGCTATATATCTATATATATATATTCGTTCGAACATTATTCTTAATGACTATTTGCATTTAATACAAACTTTGTTTTTCTATAATTAACCATTACATTTATACCCACCGGCCTGAATTTGAATAAATATGTTCATTAATTCTATTTCATAACTTTCCGTAAGATTTTTTAAATATATATGTAGGTATGTGTATATCTATTATATATATATATATATATATATATATATATATATATATAGATAGATAGATAGATAGATAGATAGATAGATAGATATGTATAAATTTATTTGTTTCAGCATTATTCTTAATTGCTATTCGCATTTAGCTAAATACTTTGTTTTTCTATAATTAATCATGATATTTATGTATACCCACCGGCCCGAATTTAGATAAATATGTTCAGTAATTCCATTTCGTAACTTTCCGTAAGATTTTTTAATATGTAGATATGTGTATATCTATATCATATATTAATGTTTATAAAATTATATAAATTATATAAATTAATGATTTGAACGTTGTTAATATTTTCTTCGTTCCTAATTCACTTGTGAATTTATGTACAAATCCAAGTGAATAAGAATATGTAATGAAGAAAATTTTAACAACTTTCAAAATATTAATTTCAAACAGTGCTCAATATAGAAATAGAGCTATGAATATTATTGTAAATTATAGTTTAGAACATGTGCAAACTACAAGCTACTACAAAGTGTATATTTTGTTTCGATATTTAAAGGACAATGTCATATCAGGTATTAAATGCTATTTATTGAAAGGAGATGGAAAATTCGCTTCCTTATATTGGTAAACTTTTTTGTGTGAGATAAAAGAGAAGGTAGGGAAAATGAAAAACCAGAATGGAGGATCTTAAAAGGGACATTAAGGAAAAAAAAACTGTAGGAAAAAAACGGGAGAGGAAGAGAAAGAACTAAAAAGATATGGTAAAAGGCTCAAAGACCGGCGCCAAGTTTAAAAGTAGGAAATAAAGTATCGTCATATAACCTTCGATGACCCTTCGAAGACCCGGCGTTTAAGTTTAACAAAGAGGAAGAAGCAAGAAAATGCATATGCATATATAAACACATGGAAATGTAAATCATTTTCACAACCAACATAAAACATTGCCTGATGAAGAGAATCTATCACGAAACATAGAAATTTCCGCGTGGCAATGTACAATTAATTGAATTAATGAATAATAATATATATATATATATATATATATATATATATATATATATATATATATCCAAGTGAATAAAGAACGAAGAAAGTATTAACAACGTTCAAAACATTAATTTACAACAGTGCTCAATATAGAAATAGAGCTATGAATATTATTGTAAATTATAGTTTAGAACATGTGCAAACTACAAGCTACTAAAAAGTGTATATTATGTTTCGATATTGAAAGGACAATGTCTCATCAGGTAGTAAATGTTATTTATTGAAAAGAGATGGAAAATTCGCTTCCTTATATTGGTAAACTTTTGTGTGCG
Source organism: Ascarosepion bandense (assembly GCA_037127315.1). Lineage (NCBI taxonomy): Eukaryota > Metazoa > Mollusca > Cephalopoda > Sepiida > Sepiidae > Ascarosepion > Ascarosepion bandense. Next base: position 1,731,540 of record JBBBDQ010002007.1, read on the forward strand.
AGATAAAGGTGGGCTAGGGAAAATGAGAAACCAGAATAGAGGATCTTAAAAGGGACATTGAGGAAATAAAAAACTGAAGGAAAAAAACGGAAGAGGAAGAGAAAGAACTAAAAGAGACATGGTAAAATGCTCAAAGACAGACGCTAAGTTTAAATGTAGGAAATAATGTATCGTCATATAACCTTCGATGACCCTTCGATGACCCTTCGATGACCCGGCGTTTGGGCTTAACAAAGTTTGGAGAAGTAAAACACTGCATACAAACTGCATATATATGTCATAGTTTAGAACCTGGACAAATTTTAATTTACTACAAAAGTGTACGTTTTGTTTCGACATAAAAAAAACAATGTTTCATCAGGTAGTTAATAATGATGGTACTAAATTGTTACTTTTTCAAAAATATCGTTTAGTACCATCATTATGTAGTAAATTATAATTTGTACATGTTCTAAAATATAACTTATAATAAATATTCATTGCTCTGTTTCTATATTGAGCAATGTTTTAAATTAATGTTTTGAACGTTGTAAATATATTCTTCGTTCTATATTCACTTGGATATATATATATATATATATATATATATATGTGTGTGTGTGTGTGTGTGTGTGTGTGTGTGTGTGTGTGTGTGTGTGTGTGTAAGAAAAATTAAGGTAGACACGTTATTTCAGGGTAAAAGCCTATTTCAGGAAAACCATAATCAGCTTCTGTCTTTATTGTACAAAGGATTTTACACGAATCTGCAATCGTGTAAAAATTCTTTCTCTGTATATAAATTTCTGATTTATATATATATATATATATATATATATATATATATATATATAGAATAAAGGATTAATTAGTATAAAATAAAAAGTGTGAGAAGCCGTGAACGTTTTCTTTAAAATATATATTTATTAATTTGTCATGGTTTACGCAAGCCATGACAAATTAATACTCCATAACTTATATGTATACCAAACAATAAAATATATATTTTAAAGAAAACGTTCACGGCTTCTCAGACTTTTTATTTTATCTTATTTTATATTATATTATATATATATATATATATATATATATATATATATACACGAAAAATCTAAAGAGAGCCAAAACCTACCGCGGTTTCACACTACGGATCGTCAGAGAAAAGGAGCTTTTTCTCTGACGATCCGTAGTGTGAAATCGCGGTAGGTTTTGGCACTCTTTAGATTTTTCGTGTGTTTTTGCTCTACTATTGTATTTTAGCACTTTCGTATTGAGCACTTTTTCTTGTGTTTGGTTCCGTTTGGGGAATCTTGAATGTTTTGTTCTTGTTCCGCTGGTTTCTTTTTTTTTCTCCCCATTTATCCGACGACTTAGTACGCCGGATTGTAACGGATTTAGGTTCTGTTTGTTAATGGTTTTTTCGAAGGTTTATATTGGCATAAATTTACGGAGTGCATTCTTACAGAGTCTAAGTAGTTATTATTATCATTATATATATATATATATATATATATATTGATTGTCATAAAACATTAACGTCTAATTATAAATAAACATTAATACTTAAGTATATTTACATAAAAAAATACATTTAGTAACAATTGGGTTTGGAAGGCGCCAATGTTTACTTCGTAAAATCAGTAACTGAGCCTTGCTTTGCAGTTAAGATTTTCTTGGTCTATCGATCTGAATCACGACTAGCTTAAAAATCAGTATCCGTAATATAAATGGGGTGCTATTTCAAAGACTGCCAAAAGGTAACCATTTTTCTATTAAGACTCTCCAAAACTCAAGCCGGTGGACAGTATTTACATTGTGTAAAACACATGGCCATCTACTCAAACACATTTATATTTTAATTATAATTATCATAGCAATTAAAATATAGTTATCAAAATCTGAGGCAGCGAAAATATCGGTGACTATTTACTTGATATTCTATGAATAAATATGTTTCTTTATTATAAAAAAGTATTAATTGTTGCATGGATTCATTCAATCTTAATTTAATTAAAAGAAAATTAAAAATGGTATCTCATAATTTGTTGAAACTAGTTTCTAAAAAGAAAAATCTGATTTAAATAAGGCAGTAATCACTTTTGAAAATAATCTAACGATCGTATGTCTTTGAACTACGGCTCAAGACGATTGAGCCTGCTTTTTTTATTTCAAAAGCTCAAATCTTTAAAAGTTAGATTTCAATAAATAATATCAACAACTGGGATGCAATCTAATATTCAGATACATTTAAAAGTGTTTTACAAGCATACGTAATGGAGTAAAATCACCAAATTGCAAAGCGTAATAACTACAGAATTATAAAATCTTACTGCCGTGATATTAATCTGAAATTGTATTTAATTAAGATAACATGATACGCTTTTTACATCGGCAAGAAATTTCTGTCTTTGAGAGTTGAAGATTTTGTCGAATTAGAAACGAAATAATACGTTTTAAGAATCTGGGTAAAAAAATGAAATAATACGGTAATAAATAAATAAATGTATATTTTTAAAATAACCCTTGAAAAATGTTTGAAGAAATATGAGAAAATCCCTACCTGAATACTGAAATGAAGCCAAATTCTGCGAGTGACTAACTTTTTTTAAAGGAAGCAAACGACCACACGAGGATCACAGACAGAATCCGCCAGTCAAAATGGAGAATATATTAAAAATGAATATACATTATTAATATATATATATATTAATGATGCATATTAACACATACACACATTCATATACATACATACATACATACATACATACATACATACATATATATATATATATATATATATATATATATATACACACACACATAGATATATATAGTAAAAGCAAGCTGATCAGAAATACATACATACAGACAGACACAAAAATATAAAGTTGTATGGATATAAACAGATCTCTGTATTGCTCCGGTTGATTGAATTATTAAATGAAACTGATCCGATATGCGAGTTTGTTTCTGAATATACAATCTCTTTTTTGTGTGGAGTAAACTAGCTTAACTATCCTGATCACACATGCACGCTTTCTAAAGACAGCCAGAGAGAGAGAGAGAGAGAGAGAGAGAGAGAGTGGGGGGAAGGGAATGAGTATTCTCTCCCTCTCTCTTTCTTTTTTTCGCTCTCTCGCTTTCTCTATCTATCTATTTATCCCTCACTTATTCAATTTCATTTCCATTCTCTGGTTCTGTTTTTCTCTCTCTATCTGTCGGTCGGTCTCCCTCTCATCATCTGTCTCTCTCTATCTCTCTATGTCTCTCTTTCTATCTATCTCTCAAAGCAGAAAGACATTGACTACGCGCATGCGTAATTATGCACACATGCATAAATGCTCAAAGTAAAAATATGATCGTCTCTTGTTTCCTATCTGGATCGTCATAACCAGCGTAAACATTCCCCAAGAATATTTCCATATCTGGTAGAGTTTGGGAATTCATATTACTCTTATGGGAGTAGACAGAACGGGAAGACAGTGATGCGTCCGTTATGTCGACAAAATAAATTTTAAAAAATTTCTATGGTCGACTAGGCAAAAACTTTGAATAAAGATAGTCTTACAGTCAATGGGTGTCAAAATAGAAGTTTATGCTTTGAACCGATTTGTACGAGAGAGCTGGTTTGTAAGGTGGCTTTGATCCCAGTATCGATTGAAATTGCCTCTCATCAATTGTCTTGGCTTTACAGATGACTGATTTAGAGACAATTCCTACAGAAAGCGTCTCATACGATGTCTTTGGTCGGAAATAATAGACGAATGATTAGATATTCTCACACAACATTTTAATGAACCCTGCCGAGATGCGAATGGTAATTAATCAACACTGACTCTTGTCGAGACGTTTTTTTCTTCTTCTTTTTTCGCTTGTCGGTATCAGTTACCATACCTGCTGTAATAATATATATCTATTATTACGAGCGGTCTCCCGTTACGGGGCCTTTGACAACAAATCACGTTTGTTTTTGGAAAACTTTGCCAATAAACATTGATTTAAACACTGAGAGCAAAACAAACACTAAGGGTAGTTATCAATTACTTTGTTTTTATATTGATTTTCACCCCGTGCAAGGATAGAGAGCCACTCGAGGTAGTTGTTTACAGAGTAAAAGGTAGAGTTTATTTGGATATTGGCATTCTAGAAGCATTCCAGAAGCTGAGTAAAATATTAAGAAACAGGACGATTTCGCTAGAAACAAGGAAGAGAGTACTGGATTGCTATGTGATGTCAGTTCTTCAATATGGCAGTGAATGCTTGAAAATATCATCAAATATGAGGGAAAAACATGAAGCAACCGAAATGTGGTTCTGCAGAAGCATACTAGATAAAAAGTGGGGGATCAGTTCCATATTACAATCAATATATAAACTGACCCCTAACTTTGTGGTCACAGCAGTTTCTATACATTTATATTCCTGAGATCCAAAACCACAGGGATTTTTTTTGGAAAACTTTGCCAATAAACATTGATTTAAACACTGAGAGCAAAACAAACAAACACTAAGGGTAGTTATCAATTACTTTGTTTTTATATTGATTTTCACCCCGTGCAAGGATAGAGAGCCACTCGAGGTAGTTGTTTACAGAGTAAGAGGTAGAGTTTATTTGGATATTGGCATTCTAGAAGCATTCCAGAAGTTGAGTAAAATATTAAGAAACAGGACGATTTCGCTAGAAACAAGGAAGAGAGTACTGGATTGCTATGTGTTGTCCGGTCTTCAATATGGCAGTGAATGCTTGACAATATCATCAAATATGAGGGGAAAACATGAAGCAACCGAAATGTGGTTCTGCAGAAGCATACTAGATAAAAAGTGGGGGATCAGTTCCATATTACAATCAATATATAAACTGACCCCTAACTTTGTGGTCACAGCAGTTTCTATACATTTATACTCCTGAGATCCAAAAGCACAAGGATGCATTCCAGAAGTTGAGTAAAGTATTAAGAAACAGGACAATTTCGCTAGAAACAAGGAAGAGAAGACAGGATTGTTATGTAATATTTGTCATTCAATATGGCAGCGAATGCTGGACAATATCATCGAAGATAAAAGAAAAACTTGAAGCCATTGAAATGTGGTTCTACAGAAAGATGCTGCGGATATCATAGGTCGAGCATGTGAGCAAAGATGAGGTCCTAGAAATAATGGAAACGAAAAGGAAATTAATACTGAGCATCAAAAAGAGACAGCTGAAGTTCCTAGGACACGCGATGAGGAAGGAAGGCTTGGAGAACCTGATATTAACAGGCTAGATAGTGGAAAAAAGAGACAGGAGAAAGCAGCGGTTAACATATTTGAAGGACCTAATCAGGTGGACGATGCAACGAGGGTTGCATGGTGGAACAGGAGAAGGCGTGCTAAGAGCTACCAGGGATAGGGTGACGTGGGAAGCTATGATCGCCTACGCCTTTGAAGGACAAGCCACATAAAAGAAGAATATATATGCCAACTGTTTATAAGAAAGTATAATGTGGATATAAAATGGGGGATCAATTCTATATCATAATCAATATATAAAATGATCCCTCATTTTTGGCCATGCCAATTTCTATGCATTTATATTCTAGATTTATGGGCTTCAGCTAGTGGATGACAGAAAGGGTGTTGAGGTGTGTTATAAGAGATAGCGTGCTAAGAGCCACCAGGGATAGGGAGACGTGGAAAGCCATGATCGCCTACGTCCTGAAAGGACAGGGTACATAGAAGAAGAAGGGAAGATAAAGGCTAACGGTCGAGTTGAAAAGGGTTAAAATTAAAGTGATTGGGGATGCGTCTTCTTCGGAGTCGTTTCTACACAGCAGCGGTTTGTGAGATAAACCTGTTTGAATTGAATTAAAATCTCATCATTAGAATGCGAAAAGAATATTCGCTACAATGTGTGTAACATGACGAGTCTCAGCCGTAAAGGTTACAACTGGTGGAACTAAAGAATGGAGCTTGTCCAAACATTTTCCATGAAAATATCGATAGAGCGGCAACAGGCTTACGACATTTAGTCTATGGGAAAGAGGTTGTAAGGTGGAAAATGTCACCCACAAAGATGCTTTGTAAAAATTTTATCATGCCTTCAGATTAAAGACTGGGCAGCTCTTGCTGTCCATGTATGTCATCGGTACTTAATTTTTGCCCTGATCAGTCAGTCAGTTAAGTGCCATACGTGATACACGCTTGGGGGATCATGTCTCGAAAGAGACATGACTGACTGGTCAGAAGATTATCCCACAGTAGGTTGCCATTGCTTTCTGCGGTAGACTGGTTGCCGACCAAGACTATAGAACCCAATCTGTCCTGTTATTTGACACATGGCTAGATGGGGAAGATATGTACTATATTATTAAGTAGTATTTAGTGGGGGATCAGTTTATTACTTCATAACAATATAAAACCGATCCCCCACTTTATGACCAGTAGTAGCCTTAATCATCTTTCCAACTATTATATTCAGTCAGTCAGTTGAGTGCCATACGTAATCCACGCTTGGGCGATCATGTCTTGAAAGAGACATGACTGACTGGGCAGAAGATTATCCCGCAGTAGGTTGCCATTGCTTCCTGCAGTAGACTGGTTGCCAGCCAAGGCTGTAGAAACCAATTTGTCGTATTATTTAACCATCAACGGGACTGAGAAGAGATTAATTATATCATTATATTAAGAAGTAGTAATTAGTAGGGGATCAGTTTATTACTTCATAACAATAGAAAACTAATCCCCCACTTTATGACAAACAGAAGTTTTAATTATTTTCATTTATTATATTCACTCAGTCAGTTAAGTGCTAAACGTGATACACGCTTGGGCGATCATGTCTCGAAATAGATATGACTGACTGGGCAGAAGATTATCCCGCAGTAGGTTGCCATTGCTTTCTTCATTAGACTGGTTGCCAGCCAAGGATATAGAACCCAATCTGTCCTGTTATTTGAGACATAGCTAGAGGGAGAAGAGACCTATAATATTATTGTGCAGTAATTAGTGAGGGATCAGTTTATTAATTCATAACAATATAAAACCGATTCCCCCATTTTATGCCTAGTTTTAATTGTTTTAATTCAGTCAGTCAGTTAAGTGCCATACGTGATACACTCTTTAGTTGATCATGACTGACTCATGAATATCCCTATTTTCTGCGGTAGACTGGTTGCTAGCCAAGGCTATAGAACCCAATCTGTCCTATTATTTAACCCATAACTAGAGGGAAGAGACGGATAATACCTTTCCCAAGGGTATTTGCGCGTAAGTGAATGCAAGGAATTCAACTGAAATTCGAACTCGGCTCCTCGATTTGTCGTTCCGAGTCGATATCCACTGCAATAACACTTACAAAGATAGAGGACAGCAGAACGACAGGGAACTGACCATTATTTCCCAACATCTTTAGCGATGAATCGGCTTCTCTAATCGGTGCTCAAGTCACGGGTTCTCCCTGAGGGGACATCCATTCTTCGTGATCTGAGTCCGATCGGAGTTTTATTCAAAGAATAATCATCGTCTGTGCTATTTTCATCTAAAAAAAAATTCTCACGAAAACATAGAACTCTGCCACTCAAATCTCTGAAACTCTCTCTTATGAATGAGATATTAACAATGGACTTATAGTGGGTTATCCATTCTCTTCCTGTTTATAGTGGTAGTCCGTTCGAGTGAAGGGTAGTAGTATATTGTTGAAGATTGACGGAATTTGGCCTCGTTGTAGATAGCCCACTGTAAGTCATAAAATGAGTACAAATCAAGAAAAGCTAGTTGAAAAATAACATTTTATATATTTAATTAGAGTAGATAGACTAAACTATCACCCGGTTCACACTCCACCCACGTCTATTGAACAGGTGTAGAGGCTCATCCCTTGTTTCCTGTTTAGGATGTGGTTTCCGGTTTTCTCTTTTCTAATCTTCTCACTGTTTTATTTTTTTAATTGGAGTAGATAGACTAAACTATCGCCCGGTTCACACTCCACCCACGTCTATTGAACAGGTGTAGAGGCTCATCCCTTGTTCCCTGTTTAGGATGTGGTTTCCGGTTTTCTTTTTCCAATCTTTTACTCTTTCCCACTCTTTTACTCTTTTTTTTCTTCTCAATTGGAGTAGATAGACTAAACTATCGCCCGGTTCACACTACACCCACGTCTATTGAACAAGTGTAGAGGCTCATCATTTATTCCCTGTTTAGGATGTGGTTTCCGGTTTTCTCTTTTCCAATCTTAATCTTACGTAGGCCCTGCGCATCAGTGGCGTTACCGCCTTGCTTGGGGTAATATGATTAAAAAAATACACATATCAATTAAGGTTTTTACAATTAAAGTAATACTTGAAGTATAGGTTCAACGGACGTTAAAATGTTCATGGCAATAAAATGCGAAAAGAGAATTAATGCTTAGGAATGTGGGAGCGTTGTGAGTAAGGAATGTCTTTGATGTATTCGCTCCTTAGGTCAGTAAGTAGTTTTGAGACAGCGAAAGATAAGAGGAGAGGGAAGGGAGGCTAGTATAGTAAGCCGCTTGACGTTGGTCAAGGGGATGCTGATTACACTCCTCTCTCTCTCGAGTCTGGGTCTGTCTGTCTGCGTCGGTCTCTCTGCCGATGCTTTCTGTATCGGCTTTTTATATCTTCTTTTTGGATCGCAGCAGATCATTTGGGAAGTCATATCCGTATTTGATTCTGGGCTTCCCATTGGCCGATAAATAAAATTCGAGTAGGCTCGCGAATTGGAAAAAATATAATATAATTTCCTATTCCAGAATTTTAGTTGTTTTCATCACAAATTTTCTTTTTTTGGCAAGATGTTTGTGTGTGTGTCTGTTTATCTGCCTCTATGTCTGTATTTTTTTCAGCCCATTTATTTTAGTTTTTGCTTCGGGTTTGGCTCTAAGTAGGTATAATTGTAGTTCTTAGTCTCAGCCATGATACCATTTACTCAGATGACTTATTTAGCCTTCAAAATCCAGTTTACGACCAAAAAAACTTATTTGATATGGATACCAGGAAATTAAAATTTGACTTACATCCATTCATTTTTCTTTCAGTCTACGGTTTCGCTTTAACTGGAAACAACTTTTGCTTTTTAGTCTTTCGTGCCAACCTGCAAAGAACCTGAGTTCCAAGACCATGGTTTCGTTTTAAAGCTTTCATTACACCCGAGCAACGCCGGGCTATACTGCTAGTATAAAAATAAAGGGGTTATAGTGATTTTAAACCTAACCTTAGATATGGCTCAAGACCTAACGTTTTTTTAAACTCATGTTAGATGTGGTACAAGACGAAAATATAAGACGCCGAGTAGGGATCGAACATTTTCCTCTGCGATGTGCATGACCCTTCAGAACGTAGGCTGTCATAGCCAATAAATGTAGACTGTAAATGTACAGAAACTAGCATCACCACAAAGTGAGAGATCAATTTATATATCGATTATAATATAGAATTGATCCCCCATTTTATATTTTACTGGAACATTATTAAATAAGTTTTCTGTCTAGGGAGGCTTTGTCTTCTATGTGGGTGACCCTTCAGGACGTAGGCAGTCACAGCCCTCCACATCTTCCTATCCTTTGTAGGTGTTAACCCCCCTTTCTCTTGTTACACCTCCCAAACTCTGCTCTGACATCCATTTACTCAAGCCCATACATCTTGACTATAAATGTATAGAAAATAGCATAGCCACAAAATGAGTGGTCAGTTTATATGTCGATTATAATATAAAATTGATCCCCACTTTATATTTTACTGGAACATTATTAAATAAGTTTTCTGTCTAGGGAGGCTTTGTCTTCTATGTGGGTGACCCTTCAAGACGTAGGCAGTCATGGCACTCCACATCTTCCTATCCCTTGTAGTTCTTAATACCCTATCTCTTGTTACCCCTCCCAAACCCTACTCTGCAATCCATTTACTCAAGCTCATACATCTAGACTATAAATGTATAGAAACTAGCATAGCCAAAAAATGAGGGGTCAGTTTATATATCGATTATAATATAGAATTGATCCCCCACTTTATATTTTACTGGAACATTATTAAATATTTTTTCTGTCTAGAGAGGCTTCTTCTTCTATGTGCGTGAGCCTTCAGGACGTGGGCGATCATGGCCTTCCACATCTCCCTATTCCTTGTAGCTATTAACACCCGTTCTATTGTTACCCCACCCAAACCTTGCTCTGCCATCCATTTGCTCAAGCTCATCAAGTATGTCACGTGTTGCTTTCACCTGTCGCTCTTTTCTTTCTATATGTCCTGTGAGTATCAGAATCTCCAAGCCCTTTTCCTACTTCTCAGTCGTAATCTTTCTAGCGAGTCAAGCTTGTTAACCATTACACCACTCCGAGGTGCCTTAATAAAGAAGTTATGCCCAGAAAGACATTTATTTTCACAGTGTAATCGTGGAGTTGAGGATGACTCATACTTTTTGGGAACCAAATAACATCTTTTGTCCATATGATCTTCTTTCGATATCAAGTCAACACGAACATTAAAACGGTTTATAAAATAAAATAAAAAGTGTAAAGAAAATTAACAAAAAACATTCAGTTAAAATTGCTAAAAGCATTTTTCTTCGTTTTAAAATAAAGTTTCAAAGCTTTCGCCGTTTGCTGAATTCATAATAGAAGCAGAGGTTAATTTGTGTCTGACAAAATATTCGACCTTTTTTTGTGAGACTTCTTTAGAATGGGGTCATCATTCAATTACACAAACAATACCTTAATTACTGATAATGACAGTTTTTGAAAAAGAAATTTAGCTGCTAATGAAATAAATACACGAGAAAAAGAGTAGAAAACTACATTTTCTCTCTCACTCTCTCACGCATACGAAGAAAGAAAGAAAGAATGAATTAATAAATTAATAAGATAGATAGATAGATAGATAGATAGATAGATAGATAGATAGATAGATAGATAGATAGAGTAACTGTGTTAGAAAGAAATAAAGAAAGAAAGAAAGAAAGAAAGAAAGAAAGAAAGAAAGAAATGAAGTGACCGGG
>JBBBDQ010002007.1:1747500-1770000 GCA_037127315.1 Ascarosepion bandense
GTTAGAAAGAAAAGTGACCAAGAGTTAAATAGATAGATAGATAGATAGATAGATAGATAGATAGATAGATAGATAGATAGATAGATAGATAGAAACAGGCTGAGATAGATAGATAGATAGATAGATAGATAGATAGATAGATAGATAGATAGATAGATAGATAGATTGTGTTAGAAAGAAAAGTGACTAAGAGTTAAATAGATAGATAGATAGATAGATAGATAGATAGATAGATAGATAGATAGATAGAAACAGGCTGAGATAGATAGATAGATAGATAGATAGATAGATAGATAGATAGATAGATAGATAGATAGATAGATTGTGTTAGAAAGAAAGTGACCAAGAGTTAAATAGATAGATAGATAGATAGATAGATAGATAGATAGATAGATAGATAGATAGAAACAGGTTGAGATAGATAGATAGATAGATAGATAGATAGATAGATAGATACATAGATAGATAGATAGATAGATAGATAGATAGATAGATTGTGTTAGAAAGAAAAGTGACCAAGAGTTAAATAGATAGATAGATAGATAGATAGATAGATAGATAGATAGATAGATAGATAGATAGATAGATAGATAGATAGATAGATTGTGTTAGAAAGAAAGTGACCAAGAGTTAAATAGATAGATAGATAGATAGATAGATAGATAGATAGATAGATAGATTAAAGAAAGAAAAGTGACCAAGAGTTAAATAGATAGATAGATAGATAGATAGATAGATAGATAGATAGATAGATAGATAGATAGATAGATAGATAGATTGTGTTAGAAAGAAAGATCAAGAGTTAAATAGATAGATAGATAGATAGATAGATAGATAGATAGATAGATAGATTGTGTTAGAAAGAAAAGTGACCAAGAGTTAAATAGATAGATAGATAGATAGATAGATAGATAGATAGATAGATAGATAGATAGATAGATTGTGTTAGAAAGAAAGTGACCAAGAGTTAAATAGATAGATAGATAGATAGATAGATAGATAGATAGATAGATAGATTGTGTTAGAAAGAAAAGTGACCAAGAGTTAAATAGATAGATAGATAGATAGATAGATAGATAGATAGATAGATAGATAGATAGATAGATAGATAGATAGATAGATTGTGTTAGAAAGAAAAGTGACCAAGAGTTAAATAGATAGATAGATAGATAGATAGATAGATAGATAGATAGATAGCTTGTGTTAGAAAGAAAAGTGACCAAGAGTTAAATAGATAGATAGATAGATAGATAGATAGATAGATAGATAGATAGATAGATTGTGTTAGAAAGAAAAGTGACCAAGAGTTAAATAGATAGATAGATAGATAGATAGATAGATAGATAGATAGATAGATAGATAGATAGATAGATAGATTGTGTTAGAAAGAAAAGTGACCAAGAGTTAAATAGATAGATAGATAGATAGATAGATAGATAGATAGATAGATAGATTGTGTTAGAAAGAAAAGACCAAGAGTTAAATAGATAGATAGATAGATAGATAGATAGATAGATAGATAGATAGATTGTGTTAGAAAGAAAAGTGACCAAGAGTTAAATAGATAGATAGATAGATAGATAGATAGATAGATAGATAGATAGATTGTGTTAGAAAAAGAAAGTGACCAAGAGTTAAATAGATAGATAGATAGATAGATAGATAGATAGATAGATAGATAGATTGTGTTAGAAAGAAAAGTGACTACATAAATAGATAGATAGATAGATAGATAGATAGATAGATAGATAGATTGTGTTAGAAAGAAAAGTGACCAAGAGTTAAATAGATAGATAGATAGATAGATAGATAGATAGATAGATAGATTGTGTTAGGAAAGAAAAGTGACCAAGAGTTAAATAGATAGATAGATAGATAGATAGATAGATAGATAGATAGATAGATAGATTGTGTTAGAAAGAAAAGTGACCAAGAGTTAAATAGATAGATAGATAGATAGATAGATAGATAGATAGATAGATAGATAGATAGATAGATTGTGTTAGAAAGAAAAGTACCAAGAGTTAAATAGATAGATAGATAGATAGATAGATAGATAGATAGATAGATAGATTGTGTTAGAAAGAAAAGTGACCAAGAGTTAAATAGATAGATAGATAGATAGATAGATAGATAGATAGATAGATTGTGTTAGAAAGAAAAGTGACCAAGAGTTAAATAGATAGATAGATAGATAGATAGATAGATAGATAGATTGTGTTAGAAAGAAAAGTGACTAAGAGTTAAATAGATAGATAGATAGATAGATAGATAGATAGATAGATAGATAGATAGATAGATAGATAGATTGTGTTAGAAAGAAAAGACCAAGAGTTAAATAGATAGATAGATAGATAGATAGATAGATAGATAGATAGATAGATAGATAGATAGATAGATTGTGTTAGAAAGAAAAGGACCAAGAGTTAAATAGATAGATAGATAGATAGATAGATAGATAGATAGATAGATAGATAGATAGATTGTGTTAGAAAGAAAAGTGACCAAGAGTTAAATAGATAGATAGATAGATAGATAGATAGATAGATAGATAGATTGTGTTAGAAAGAAAAGTGACCAAGAGTTAAATAGATAGATAGATAGATAGATAGATAGATAGATAGATAGATAGATAGATAGATAGATTGTGTTAGAAAGAAAAGTGACCAAGAGTTAAATAGATAGATAGATAGATAGATAGATAGATAGATAGATAGATAGATAGATTGTATAAGAAAAGTTGATCAAGAGTTAAATAGATAGATAGATAGATAGATAGATAGATAGATAGATAGATAGATAGATAGATAGATAGATTGTGTTAGAAAGAAAAGTGACCAAGAGTAATAGATAGATAGATAGATAGATAGATAGATAGATAGATAGATTGTGTTAGAAAGAAAAGTGACCAAGAGTTAAATAGATAGATAGATAGATAGATAGATAGATAGATAGATAGATAGATAGATTGTGTTAGAAAGACAGACGAAGAGTTAAATAGATAGATAGATAGATAGATAGATAGATAGATAGATAGATAGATAGATAGATAGATTGTGTTAGAAAGAAAAGTGACCAAGAGTTAAATAGATAGATAGATAGATAGATAGATAGATAGATAGATAGATAGATTGTGTTAGAAAGAAAAGTGACCAAGAGTTAAATAGATAGATAGATAGATAGATAGATAGATAGATAGATAGATAGATAGATAGATAGATAGATTGTGTTAGAAAGAAAAGTGACCAAGAGTTAAATAGATAGATAGATAGATAGATAGATAGATAGATAGATAGATAGATAGATAGATAGATAGATTGTGTTAGAAAGAAAAGTGACCAAGAGTTAAATAGATAGATAGATAGATAGATAGATAGATAGATAGATAGATAGATAGATAGATTGTGTTAGAAAGAAAAGTGACCAAGAGTTAAATAGATAGATAGATAGATAGATAGATAGATAGATAGATAGATAGATAGATAGATAGATAGATAGATAGATTGTGTTAGAAAGAAAGTGACCAAGAGTTAAATAGATAGATAGATAGATAGATAGATAGATAGATAGATAGATAGATAGATAGATTGTGTTAGAAAGAAAAGTGACCAAGAGTTAAATAGATAGATAGATAGATAGATAGATAGATAGATAGATTGTGTTAGAAAGAAAAGTGACCAAGAGTTAAATAGATAGATAGATAGATAGATAGATAGATAGATAGATAGATAGATAGATAGATAGATAGATAGATTGTGTTAGAAAGAAAAGTGACCAAGAGTTAAATAGATAGATAGATAGATAGATAGATAGATAGATAGATAGATAGATAGATAGATAGATAGATAGATTGTGTTAGAAAGAAAAGTGACCAAGAGTTAAATAGATAGATAGATAGATAGATAGATAGATAGATAGATAGATAGATAGATAGATAGATAGATTGTGTTAGAAAGAAAAGTGACCAAGAGTTAAATAGATAGATAGATAGATAGATAGATAGATAGATAGATAGATAGATAGATAGATAGATAGATAGATTGTGTTAGAAAGAAAAGTGACCAAGAGTTAAATAGATAGATAGATAGATAGATAGATAGATAGATAGATAGATAGATAGATTGTGTTAGAAAGAAAAGTGACCAAGAGTTAAATAGATAGATAGATAGATAGATAGATAGATAGATAGATAGATAGATAGATAGATAGATAGATTGTGTTAGAAAGAAAAGTGACCAAGAGTTAAATAGATAGATAGATAGATAGATAGATAGATAGATAGATAGATAGATAGATTGTGTTAGGAAAGAAAAGTGACCAAGAGTTAAATAGATAGATAGATAGATAGATAGATAGATAGATAGATAGATAGATAGATAGATAGATTGTGTTAGAAAGAAAAGTGACCAAGAGTTAAATAGATAGATAGATAGATAGATAGATAGATAGATAGATAGATAGATAGATAGATAGATTGTGTTAGAAAGAAAAGTGACCAAGAGTTAAATAGATAGATAGATAGATAGATAGATAGATAGATAGATAGATAGATAGATAGATAGATAGATTGTGTTAGAAAGAAAAGTGACCAAGAGTTAAATAGATAGATAGATAGATAGATAGATAGATAGATAGATAGATAGATAGATAGATAGATTGTGTTAGAAAGAAAAGTGACCAAGAGTTAAATAGATAGATAGATAGATAGATAGATAGATAGATAGATAGATAGATAGATAGATAGATAGCTAGATTTGCAAGGAAAGAAAAGTGACCAAGAGTTAAATAGATAGATAGATAGATAGATAGATAGATAGATAGATAGATAGATAGATAGATAGATAGATTGTGTTAGAAAGAAAAGTGACCAAGAGTTAAATAGATAGATAGATAGATAGATAGATAGATAGATAGATAGATAGATAGATAGATAGATTGTGTTAGAAAGAAAAGTGACCAAGAGCTAAATAGATAGATAGATAGATAGATAGATAGATAGATAGATAGATAGATAGATAGATAGATTGTGTTAGAAAGAAAAGTGACCAAGAGTTAAATAGATAGATAGATAGATAGATAGATAGATAGATAGATAGATAGATAGATTGTGTTAGAAAGAAAAGTGACTCAAGAGTTAAATAGATAGATAGATAGATAGATAGATAGATAGATAGATAGATAGATAGATAGATAGATTGTGTTAGAAAGAAAAGTGACCAAGAGTTAAATAGATAGATAGATAGATAGATAGATAGATAGATAGATAGATAGATAGATAGATAGATAGATAGATAGATAGATAGATAGATTGTGTTAGAAAGAAAGTGACCAAGAGTTAAATAGATAGATAGATAGATAGATAGATAGATAGATAGATAGATAGATAGATAGATAGATAGATAGATAGATAGATAGATTGTGTTAGAAAGAAAAGTGACCAAGAGTTAAATAGATAGATAGATAGATAGATAGATAGATAGATAGATAGATAGATAGATAGATAGATAGATTGTGTTAGAAAGAAAAGTGACCAAGAGTTAAATAGATAGATAGATAGATAGATAGATAGATAGATAGATAGATAGATTGTGTTAGAAAGAAAGTGACCAAGAGTTAAATAGATAGATAGATAGATAGATAGATAGATAGATAGATAGATAGATAGATAGATAGATAGATAGATTGTGTTAGAAAGAAAAGTGACCAAGAGTTAAATAGATAGATAGATAGATAGATAGATAGATAGATAGATAGATAGATAGATTGTGTTAGAAAGAAAAGACCAAGAGTTAAATAGATAGATAGATAGATAGATAGATAGATAGATGATAGATAGATAGATAGATAGATAGATAGATTGTGTTAGAAAGAAAAGTGACCAAGAGTTAAATAGATAGATAGATAGATAGATAGATAGATAGATAGATAGATAGATAGATAGATAGATAGATTGTGTTAGGAAAAGTGACCAAGAGTTAAATAGATAGATAGATAGATAGATAGATAGATAGATAGATAGATAGATAGATAGATAGATAGATAGATTGTGTTAGAAAGAAAAGTGACCAAGAGTTAAATAGATAGATAGATAGATAGATAGATAGATAGATAGATAGATAGATAGATTTCTGAAGTTAGAAAGAAAAGTGACCAAGAGTTAAATAGATAGATAGATAGATAGATAGATAGATAGATAGATAGATAGATAGATAGATTGTGTTAGAAAGAAAAGTGACCAAGAGTTAAATAGATAGATAGATAGATAGATAGATAGATAGATAGATAGATAGATAGATAGATTGTGTTAGAAAGAAAAGTGACCAAGAGTTAAATAGATAGATAGATAGATAGATAGATAGATAGATAGATAGATTGTGTTAGAAAGAAAAGTGACTAAGAGTTAAATAGATAGATAGATAGATAGATAGATAGATAGATAGATAGATAGATAGATAGATAGATAGATAGATAGATTGTGTTAGAAAGAAAAGTGACCAAGAGTTAAATAGATAGATAGATAGATAGATAGATAGATAGATAGATAGATAGATTGTGTTAGAAAGAAAAGTGACCAAGAGTTAAATAGATAGATAGATAGATAGATAGATAGATAGATAGATAGATAGATAGATAGATTGTGTTAGAAAGAAAAGTGACCAAGAGTTAAATAGATAGATAGATAGATAGATAGATAGATAGATAGATAGATAGATAGATAGATAGATTGTGTTAGAAAGAAAAGTGACCAAGATAAATAGATAGATAGATAGATAGATAGATAGATAGATAGATAGATAGATAGATTGTAAGCTAGAAAGAAAAGTGACCAAGAGTTAAATAGATAGATAGATAGATAGATAGATAGATAGATAGATAGATAGATAGATTGTGTTAGAAAGAAAAGTGACCAAGAGTTAAATAGATAGATAGATAGATAGATAGATAGATAGATAGATAGATAGATAGATAGATAGATTGTGTTAGAAAGAAAAGTGACCAAGAGTTAAATAGATAGATAGATAGATAGATAGATAGATAGATAGATAGATAGATAGATAGATAGATAGATAGATTGTGTTAGAAAGAAAAAGTGACCAAGAGTTAAATAGATAGATAGATAGATAGATAGATAGATAGATAGATAGATAGATAGATAGATAGATAGATTGTGTTAGAAAGAAAAGTGACCAAGAGTTAAATAGATAGATAGATAGATAGATAGATAGATAGATAGATAGATAGATTGTGTTAGAAAGAAAAGTGACCAAGAGTTAAATAGATAGATAGATAGATAGATAGATAGATAGATAGATAGATAGATAGATAGATAGATTGTGTTAGAGAAAGAAAAGTGACCAAGAGTTAAATAGATAGATAGATAGATAGATAGATAGATAGATAGATAGATTGTGTTAGAAAGAAAAGTGACCAAGAGTTAAATAGATAGATAGATAGATAGATAGATAGATAGATAGATAGATAGATAGATAGATAGATTGTGTTAGAAAGAAAAGTGACCAAGAGTTAAATAGATAGATAGATAGATAGATAGATAGATAGATAGATAGATAGATAGATAGATTGTGTTAGAAAGAAAAGTGACTAAGAGTTAAATAGATAGATAGATAGATAGATAGATAGATAGATAGATAGATAGATAGATAGATAGATTGTGTTAGAAAGAAAAGTGACCAAGAGTTAAATAGATAGATAGATAGATAGATAGATAGATAGATAGATATGAACAGACTGAGATAGATAGATAGATAGATAGATAGATAGATATTTATCAACCCTTTGCAAGTTATTTAAAGCCAGAAAATATGTCTAGATTTTAAGTTTTCTTTCTTGCATAATAATTACTGAGCCATTCAAGTCTTACTAATTAATCCATAGCTGGGATGAAGTGAAGCCGTAGCAAGGGTCTTTGCGCGTAATTGGAACACGGCTCTCCAATTAAAAATTACATCACGCCACATCACATCACGGGCACATTCAATATTACTACACTTGGTATTCCCAAGTACTTACCTATCTAGGTATCAACTAGACTTAATCTGGCTTAATTGAGAGAAAGGAAAAGAACAAGATACACGGGGTGATGTAGAAAGGAGCTGGAGTTACATAAGAGAGTTGAAGTATTAGGCAGGAGGAGAGTGAAGACAAAGACGAACCAGCTATATGGGGTGGAAGAGAAAGGACAAGAGAAGGATGTAAACACATGAGAGAAGACAGTTGCGAAGGTAGAGAGAAAAGAAAAGAACAAGATACACGGGGTGATGTAGAAAGAGTGAAGAGGAAGATGAACCAGATACAGGGGGTGAAAGAGAAAGGGCAAGAGAAGAATAGGAACACAGGAGTGAAGACAGTTACGAAGGTAGAGAGAAAGGAAAAGAACAAGATACACGGGGTGATGTAGAAAGAGTGAAGAGGGAGACGAACCAGCTATATGGGGTGGAAGAGAAAGGACAAGAGAAGGATGTAAACACATGAGAGAAGACAGTTGCGAAGGTAGAGAGAAAAGAAAAGAACAAGATACACGGGGTGATGTAGAAAGAGTGAAGAGGAAGATGAACCAGATACAGGGGGTGAAAGAGAAAGGGCAAGAGAAGAATAGGAACACAGGAGTGAAGACAGTTACGAAGGTAGAGAGAAAGGAAAAGAACAAGATACACGGGGTGATGTAGAAAGAGTGAAGAGGGAGACGAACCAGCTATATGGGGTGGAAGAGAAAGGACAAGAGAAGGATGTAAACACATGAGAGAAGACAGTTGCGAAGGTAGAGAGAAAAGAAAAGAACAAGATACACGGGGTGATGTAGAAAGAGTGAAGAGGAAGATGAACCAGATACAGGGGGTGAAAGAGAAAGGGCAAGAGAAGAATAGGAACACAGGAGTGAAGACAGTTACGAAGGTAGAGAGAAAGGAAAAGAACAAGATACACGGGGTGATGTAGAAAGAGTGAAGAGGGAGACGAACCAGCTATATGGGGTGGAAGAGAAAGGACAAGAGAAGGATGTAAACACATGAGAGAAGACAGTTGCGAAGGTAGAGAGAAAAGAAAAGAACAAGATACACGGGGTGATGTAGAAAGAGTGAAGAGGAAGATGAACCAGATACAGGGGGTGAAAGAGAAAGGGCAAGAGAAGAATAGGAACACAGGAGTGAAGACAGTTACGAAGGTAGAGAGAAAGGAAAAGAACAAGATACACGGGGTGATGTAGAAAGAGTGAAGAGGGAGACGAACCAGCTATATGGGGTGAAAGAGAAAGGGCAAGAGAAGGATGGGAACACAGGAGTGAAGACAGTTACGATCGTAGAGAGAAAAGAAAAGAACAAGATACACGGGGTGATGTAGAAAGAGTGAAGAGGAAGATGAACCAGATACAGTGGGTGAAAGAGAAAGGGCAAGAGAAGAATAGGAACACAGGAGTGAAGACAGTTACGAAGGTAGAGAGAAAGGAAAAGAACAAGATACACGGGGTGATGTAGAAAGAGTGAAGAGGAAGACGAACCAGCTATATGGGGTGAAAGAGAAAGGGCAAGAGAAGGATGTGAACACAGGAGTGAAGACAGTTGCGAAGGTAGAGAGAAAGGAAAAGAACAAGATACACGGGGTGATGTAGAAAGGACTGCAGTCAAGTGAATAAGAGATGAGAATTAAAACTGCATTTTAATTCCTGGGAAGTTGTTGCCGTCAGAAAAAGAAGTATATGAAAGAGAGTTCCACATGAGGGAAGTGCGAGAATAAAAGCTGATAGAGTAGAATAGTCGGCTGCATTTGGTTGATTTAACTTTAAAAAGGTGGGACCCTGTTGCTAGTCTGGTTGCACGAGTAAATTCTTGTGGAAGGAGCACAAGTGACCTAAGTTCGTCAGAGCAGAAGCCATGAAAATATTTGTAGAAGAGACAGAGGGAAACCACATCCCGCCGGTGAGTAAGTGATTGGAGTCGAGTTGCCAGGTCAGGACCAATCACATTATAGATTATCCTTTAGAGCCTTTTGAGAACCCTGTGATGAACGGCAAGGACACATGTTCTTTTTCCCGTTTTATTTTGCCTGTAATCACCATATCCGATGCTAACCTCCAGAAGTGACTCATTGTGGCGGGAAAAAAAGTTTCTGCTGAAATGAAATGGATGGGTAACATCAAATTAATTATCACGTCTGCTGTTCTCTATCACGTGTTAGAAAATGGAATATTCCCACAGCATCTGGTCTGGTTATTCTGCTTTGAATTTAGAGTTTCTTGATAAAATACAAAAAATGAAACGTTATTGGTTCCAACCTGACAGTTCGGATTCAGTCAAAAATTATTTAATCAGAAATCTCTATCGTGCTACATACTGGAGACAATGAGA
Source organism: Ascarosepion bandense (assembly GCA_037127315.1). Taxonomy (NCBI): domain Eukaryota; kingdom Metazoa; phylum Mollusca; class Cephalopoda; order Sepiida; family Sepiidae; genus Ascarosepion; species Ascarosepion bandense. The sequence continues at coordinate 1,757,862 of JBBBDQ010002007.1, forward strand.
AATATTTCTGCAGCTGAACTCTGACTTTACTGACCTTTGTCTTTTTTTTTTTTTAAATCATATCGCCCCAAGCAAGGCGATGACGCATGGGGCTACTTAAGAGTAAAATGATTGGAAAAGAGAAAGCCGGGAACCACATCCTAAACAGTGAACAAGGGATGAGCCTCTTTACCTGTTCAATAGACGTGGGTGGAGTGTGAACAGGGCGATAGTTTAGTCTATCTACTCCAATTGAAAAAAAAAATACAAAAGAAAAGAAAAGTGAAAAGATTGGAAAAGAGAAAGCCGGGAACCACATCCTAAACAGTGAACAAGGGATGAGCCTCTTTACCTGTTCAATAGACGTGGGTGGAGTGTGAACAGGGCGATAGTTTAGTCTATCTACTCCAATTGAAAAAAAAAATACAAAAGAAAAGAAAAGTGAAAAGATTGGAAAAGAGAAAGCCGGGAACCACATCCTAAACAGTGAACAAGGGATGAGCCTCTTTACCTGTTCAATAGACGTGGGTGGAGTGTGAACAGGGCGATAGTTTAGTCTATCTACTCCAATTGAAAAAAAAAATACAAAAGAAAAGAAAAGTGAAAAGATTGGAAAAGAGAAAGCCGGGAACCACATCCTAAACAGTGAACAAGGGATGAGCCTCTTTACCTGTTCAATAGACGTGGGTGGAGTGTGAACAGGGCGATAGTTTAGTCTATCTACTCCAATTGAAAAAAAAAATACAAAAGAAAAGAAAAGTGAAAAGATTGGAAAAGAGAAAGCCGGGAACCACATCCTAAACAGTGAACAAGGGATGAGCCTCTTTACCTGTTCAATAGACGTGGGTGGAGTGTGAACAGGGCGATAGTTTAGTCTATCTACTCCAATTGAAAAAAAAAATACAAAAGAAAAGAAAAGTGAAAAGATTGGAAAAGAGAAAGCCGGGAACCACATCCTAAACAGTGAACAAGGGATGAGCCTCTTTACCTGTTCAATAGACGTGGGTGGAGTGTGAACAGGGCGATAGTTTAGTCTATCTACTCCAATTGAAAAAAAAAATACAAAAGAAAAGAAAAGTGAAAAGATTGGAAAAGAGAAAGCCGGGAACCACATCCTAAACAGTGAACAAGGGATGAGCCTCTTTACCTGTTCAATAGACGTGGGTGGAGTGTGAACAGGGCGATAGTTTAGTCTATCTACTCCAATTGAAAAAAAAAATACAAAAGAAAAGAAAAGTGAAAAGATTGGAAAAGAGAAAGCCGGGAACCACATCCTAAACAGGGAACAAGGGATGAGCCTCTTTACCTGTTTAATAGACGTGGGTGGAGTGTGAACCGGGCAATAGTTTAGTCTATCTACTCCAATTGAAAAAAAAATACAAAAGAAAAGAAAAGTGAAAAGATTGGAAAAGAGAAAGCCAGGAACCACATCCTAAACAGGGAACAAGGGATGAGCCTCTTTACCTGTTTAATAGATATGCGTGGAGTGTGAGCCGGGCGATAGTTCAGTCTATCTACTCTAATTGAGAAAAAAAAAAGAGAAAAAAAGAAGGCCGGGAACCACATCTTAAATAGGAAACAAGGGATGAGCCTCTTCACCTTTTCAAAAGACGTGGGTGGAGTGTGAAAAACAATACGTGTCGCCGTTATGTGAGAGACGCATAGTGAATGTGTTGTTGTATGAGAATGACTTTTTTCCTTCAAAATTTCTTTCCAATATTAGGGTGCGTCTTGCAAGCCGCAGCGTCTTGCAAGCCGACAATACAGTAATCAATATGTTGACTTTCAAAACTACTACCAACGAAGGTAGAAATTTATTTTTCCGAAAAGTTGTATTCATGGCATCAACTTACGCACCAGTATCCTTGGGAAAGGTAATAATCCGTCTCTTCCCTCCAGTTATGGGTTAAATAACAGGACAGATTGGTTTCTATAGCCTTGGTCGGCAACCAGTCTACCGCAGAAAGCAATGGCAACCTACTGCCGGATAATCTTCTGCCCAGTCAGTCACGTCTCTTCCGAGACATGATCGCCCAAGCGTGTATCACGTATGGCACTTGACTGACTGACTGAATATAATAGTTGGAAAGATGATTAAGGCTTCTGCTGGTCATAAAGAGGGGGATCATTTTTCTATTGTTCTGAAGTAATAAACTGATCCCCCACTTATTACTACTTAATAATATAATCCATCTCTTCCCCCTCTAGATATCAGTCAAATAACAGGACAGATTGGGTTCTATAGTCTTGGTCGGCAACCGGTCAACCGCAGAAAGCAATGTGAACTTACTGCGGGATAATCTTCTGCCCAGTCAGTCATGTCTCTTTCGAGACATGATCGCCCATGCGTGTTGCTGGTAATTTAGGATTACCATCGTTTCAGTCAGTAAATTTGTTCTGTCTTTTGAAATTCCAGTCATACATTCCAAACTATAATTTGTGTTGCACTTGAAACTTTCCGACACAATAAAGACTGGTTGATAAATGGTCGATCACGTGCAACCCGGCAGACAGCACAGCACGAGATGAGCACAGGCCTAAGGAAGATATTGTCGATATGGAAACATTTACAAGAGTTTCACGCATTAAAATTTGGATAAATTGGATGTCGAAAGATTCTTCTTCTTCTTCTTCTTCTTCTGTGTGCCCTGTCCTTTCAGGACATAGACGATCGTGGCTCTCCACGTTTCCCTACTCCTGGTGGCTCATAGGAGACTTTCTCCTGTAACACACCGCAACCCCCGTTCTGTCAACCACTAGCTCATGCCCATAAATCTAGAATATAAATGTATCGAAACTAGCACGGCCACAAAATGAGGGATCATTTCATATATTGATTCTAATTTAGAATTGATCCCCGATTTTATATCCACATTATACTTTATTGTAAAGAGTTGGCATATATATTCTTCTTCTATGTGCCGTGTCCTTTCAGGACGTAGATGATCATGGCTCTCCACGTCTCCCTATTCCTGGTGGCTCATAGGACACTTTCTCCTGTAACACCATGCAACACCCGTTCTGTCAACCACTAGCTCAAGCCCATAATTCTAGAATATAAATGTATCGAAACTGGTATAGCCACAAAATGAGGGATCAGTTTATATATTGATTTTAATATAGAATTGATTCCCGATTTTATATCCACATTATAATTTCTTATAAACAGTTGGCATATATATTCTTCTTCTATGTTCTCTGTTCTTTCAGGACGTAGGCGACAATGGCTTTCCACGTCTCCCTATCCCTGGTTGGTCTTAGCACGCTTTCTACGCAACCCCCGTTCTGTCATCCGCCTGCTCAAGCCTTTCAAATATGTTATCCGCTGATTTCCTCTGTCTCTTTTTCCCTCTGTCTGGCCTGTTAGTATCAGGTTCTCCAAGCCCTCCTTCCTCATTGCATGTCCCAGGAACTTTAGTTGTCTCTTCTTAATGCTCAATATTAATTTCCTTCCGATTTCCATCCTTTCCAAAACCTCATCATTGCTCACATGCTCGGTCTACGCTATCCGCAGCATCCTTCTGTAGAATCACATTTCAGCTACTTAAGAAAGTAAGATTAGGTACCGTCACTAATTCGCTGAAGAAAAAGGGCTCCAAACTTAATAAAAAAAAGTATCATCTTCAAAATTTTTATGTGATTATTAACAGGAAAGAAAAAAGTTATTTTTATCTTTTATCTTTTATTTTTTTTATCATTAGGTTCCCGCTCGATTACCGAGGTTAAGCAACGTTGAGCCTGCTCAGTACTGAGATGGGTGACCAGGTGCTGTAAGCGTTTAGTGGCGGATGTACGTTGTGGTGTAGTGGATATCGGCTCGGAAAGAGAAATCGGTGAGCCGATTTCGAATTCCAGTTGAATAGCACTGGTACACTCTTCTCTCCAGTTATGGTTTAAATAAAAATGGTATGACTTGGGGACCCTGCCCTTAAAAACAAATCCCAATGAATCTTGATACTCGAAAAAGAAAAATGTATTACTAGACACAAAAACTTATATAAACAGCAATAAATTGTTGAAAAAAATGGTATTACCAGCAATAAATTAATAAAATTTAGTTGGCAATAAATGACCCGCCGAGGTGTTGATTTGCCATAAAAACAAAACAACTAGCCAAACATTTTTATCATTTCTAGCGCGTTCGAAAGTTTGGTTAAAAATCTTTCCTTTTTTTTCGGCCAAATATTTACTTTTGGTGTTTTAGCGGCTTTTTTTTAAACAAAATTAATAAATTAATTTTAGAAATTCTTGCAAAAATTAAATAATTGTCAGATTTTAATAAAAAATTTCAAAACTTATTGAAAAATGGATTAAATTATTTTAGAAATTTTTTTAGGAAATTTTGGTAAACATTTTATTTTATATATGTTAAACTCCACTTGCTGAATTTCATGAAATTTCGAGAAATTAAATTTTGATTTCCAAATTTGTTTTATTAGTTAAAGGCAGAATTCCTTGGAGAATGTATGTCATACTTTTTTTTTTTTTAAATTGCAACTCATTTCCCGAATATCTTCTCCGAAGCGTAAAATAAAGAAAATACAAGATTTTGTTTGACTAATCAGAGCGACGATTCGTTTTGGGATTTGGCCCCAAAGAATACATATTAACAAAATTTTTCTCTTTTTTTTTTTGAGCTTTTTTTTCTTTTTTTCCTCCCTCATCTTATCCTTTTCCCTTCTTTCTTTCCCTCCTTGACGGTTAAAATGTTAACCTGCCTTTAACTGTCATATGTAGACATTGCAAATTGTTCACATTAGAAAATGGGTAAATCTTAATGAAACAACATGCATATAACGAACAAGTGCTTAAGGAAAATAACTGCTGAGGAACTATCGTAATAAATTGAAACATAAAATTATTGATTTAAAAACATCTTTCTTGTTATAAAATAAAAAGCTTTACAACAAATAAATAGATAGACCAAAAAGTTTTTTTTTTTAAATCATATCACCCCAAGCAAGGCTGTAACGCCACTGAGGTGCAGGGGGCTACATAAGAGTGAGAAGATTAGAAAAGAGAAAACCGGAAACTGCATCCTAAACAGGAAACAAGGGATGAGCCTCTTCACCTGTTCAATAGATGTGGATGGAGTGTGAACCGGGCGATAGTTTAGTCTATCTACTCCAATTTTAAGTGAAAAATACAGCCTTGGTACTAAATGAGAATATCAGATCAAAGGCAATAAAACAAAAGGAAGAAGAGAGGAAAAAAGGGGAAAATGATAAGATCAGGTTAAAGGCAGGTTAACATCTTGACTATCTAGGAGGGAAAGAAAGAAGGGAAAAGGGTAGAATGAGGGAGGAAAAAAGAAAAAAAAGAAAGAAAGAGAAAAAGTTGGTTAGTATGCATTCTTTGAGGCCAAATCCCAAAATGAATCTTCGCTCTGATTAATCAAAAGAGAAAAACATGTAAATTTTATATCTTCCCACATACATACACAGCAAAACCAAAAGTTTTTGTCATTTAAATGTAAATCATCTACACAACCAACATCAAACATTGTCTGATGATGAGAATCTATCATGAAACAGAAATTTCCGTGTCGCAATGTTCAATCAATTTATGACTATATATATATATATATATATATATATATATGAAGTAGAAATTGGTATAAATGAAAAAAGTACGAGTAGCTGTGTATGTTTTATTTAAAATGTAGATGTATTGTTGTTGTTACTATTAATATTACTTGCTTTTTATGGGCTACATTAAGGGTCCATAATGATATTTTTGCTGCTAAACGTATTTCCAGAATGGTGACGGAAGAGATTTAACATGCGAGTGTAAAAAAACAAAAAAACAAATACGTACATGAACTTTCTGACCTGGTCACAACTTATTTATACATACCCGATATTTTGGCGATCATTAAAACAAATGGATATCGATATGTAAAGTCACTAGTTTAGTCGCTTGAAGAGAGTCAATTTTAGACTCGAAACACATGTAGTGATACAAATACAATTATAGACATTTGATATTAAATGTCCATAATTGTATTACATACAAAAAGCAAGTAATATTCATAATAACAACAATAAATTTACACTTTAAAGATCATGTCCAGAGTTTCTCGCACCATTTTCTTATATATATATATATATATATATATATATATATATATATATATATATACTGTTTATTTTAAATGCTAAATATATTATTTAAATATGAACATGTAATCATTGTATAATATGTGGCCTGTACCAACACTGCGTCAACAAGGTATTATTAATATATATATATATATATATACATACATATATATATATATATGTGTGTGTGTGTGTGTGTGTGTGTGTGTGTGTGTATGCCTGAAAAGGGTATGTAATTAATTATAAATATCAATATATATATATGCAATTTGTAATATATATGATATTATTTATATATTCTATAAGCGCGGCACTTTTTTGAAAGCGCTCAATATCAGTGATAGAACTGACATATTCATATAGATAGCTGTGAGTCTGTGACCCTGGGTTTCACGCTCTCGCGATCGTCAGACAAACTGATTAGTTTATTTTAAAATTGACTATATGTGGAGCTGCGTATATTGGTGTATTTTGTATAGTGTAGCGATGTCAACGTGCTGACAGTTGTCGATTACTCGTACGTACATATGTACGAATGATGGGGTCTGTCTGAAACTATGATAGGTAACATATGCACATATGTACGTAAGAGAAATCGACAACACTATTCGAATACACCAACCGAATGCACATATACATATATATGCCGAGCCCCGTACGATTCGCATATATGTTTGTGTGAGCCCCGGTGAGCGGACGCGCGTGTGTGTGTCTTTGCGCACATCAATGGGTGTACAAATGTGTATATATGTCTGCGTCTGTCATGACGACAAATTTTCCTCCCACTTTCGCTAAAATACATCAATATACGCAGCCCTAAATATAGCCGATTTAAAAAATGATTCAGTTTGTCTGACGATCGCAAGAGCGTGAAACCCAGTGTTACAAACTCACACCTATATATATATATATATATATATATATATATATATATATAGTAGCGGCCATAATATAAGGAACGAAAACAATCTTTGAAAAAATTGGATTAGAAAAATCTAATCTTTTTTTCGGTAAAAATTTCATTCCTAATCATGCATTACTTTTTAAGCAATACACATATTTATGTCTTTGTTGTTTCCGTTCCTTATATTATGGCTGCTACTGTATATATTTAATCATTCCACCCCAACCAAGGTAGTCTACTGCCACTGGTGCGCAGGGGGTTACATAGAAGGAATTTATTATGAGAAAGAGTGACAGGTTATAGGGGGTGTTAGGAAGTGGGTAACAGGAGGATGAGAATACTGATGAGAGTGGAGTGGACAGAGAAAGGATCCTGATAGAGAGGATGCGGGTTAGTAAGATAGGAGATGACTATTGATTTTACATTTAAATTCTTGGAGATTGTAGCTGCCATTGAATACGGAAGGGAATTCCACAGGCGGAAAGTTCAAGAAAAGAAGCTGAAGGAGTATAAGTTGTGTTTATATTTGATTGCTTTCACTGCAAAACGGTGGCATCTAGTTGCTAGTCTCGTAGCTCGAGTAAATTCATACATAGCGGGCACTAGTCAGCTTTGTTCATCGAAGCAGAAGCCGTGAAAGTATTTGTAGAAGAGACACAGGGAAGCCACATACTAACTCTCTTATCTTATATCCGGCACTGTTTTATTAACACCAGCACTATTTGTGCAATATATATATATTAATACAGGTTTCATTGAATAATATAGACAAGTTCTGTCTATTTATTTTGTGTAAGATCCGTTCGTATGATCTGATTAGCTTGATAGCGTTGTCACAACCAACAATACTTTCACGTAGCCCGGCTGCTGAACGTCACATAGGAATCAATATTTTAAGGAATAAATATCTGCTTATAAATTTAGTCAAAACGAAAAGACTCACCCGTCTCCGCCCATTTCTCCTTGGATCCCTCGGCAACAAACCGATCTGAAAAAAAAAAAAAGAAATAGACAATAGGTGGGAGATACTAAAATGAAAAAAGTACAAAAATTGAAATATTCGGTAAGGGTTCTAACAGAAGACGGAAAGTGTGACAGTGAGATCCGAAGGCCAATTGGAATAGCCAAGGAAGCATTCCAGAAGCTGAGCAGAGTATTAAGAAACAGGAAAATTTCGCTAGAAACAAAGAAAAGAGTACTGGATTGCTATTTGATATCAGTTATTCCATATGACAGTGAATGCTGGTCAATATCATCGAAGATGAGAAAAAACTTGAAGTAACTGAAATGTGGTTCTACAAAAGCATACTGGATATAAAGTGGGGGATCAGTTACCTATTACAATCAATATATAAACTGACCCCTCACTTTGTAACCATAGCAGTTTCTATACATTTATATTCCTGAGATCCAAAAGCACAAGGATGCATTCCAAAAGCTGAGTAGACTATTAAGAGACAAGAAAATTTCGCTAGAAACAAGGAAAACAGTACTGGATTGCTATGTATTGTCAGTTCTTCCATATGTCAGTGAATGCTGGTCAATATCATCAAAAATAAAGGAAAAACTTGAAGCAACTGAAATGTGGTTCTACAGAAGGATGCTGCGAATATCATGAATCGATCATTTGAGCAATGATGAAGTTTGGGAAATGATGGAAACGAAAAGCAAATTAATACTGAACATCAGGAAGAGGCAGCTAAAGTTCTTAGGACATGCAATGAGGAAGGAGGGCTTGGAGAACCTGATACTAACAGGCGAGATAGAGGGAAAAATAGACAGTGGAAAGCAGCGGATAACATATTTGAAGGGTCTGAGCAGGGGGATGTCAGAACGGGGTTGTGAGATGTTACAGGTGCTAAGAACCACTAAGGATAGGGAGACGTAGAAAGCCATGATCGCCTACGTCTTAAAAGAACAAGGCACATAGAAGAAGAATATATATGCCAACTGTTTATGAGAAATTATAATGTGTATATAAAATAAGGGATCAATTTTATATTATAATCAATATATAAATTGATCCCTCATTTTGTGGCCATGCTAGTTTCTATACATTTATATTCTAGATTTATGGGCTTGAGCTAGTGGGTGGTAGAGCCGGGTTTGGATGGTGCAACAGGAGAAGGCGTGCTAAGAGCCACCTGGGATAGCGAGACGTGGAAAGCCATGATCACCTTCGACCTGAAAGGACGCCGCACATAGAAGAATATATATGCCAAGTGTTTAAAAGAAATCATGATGTGTATATAAAATGGGGGATGAATTTTATATTATAATCAATATATAAATTGATCCCTCATTTTGTGGCCATACTAGTTTCTAACATTTATATTCTAGATTTATGGGCTTGAGCTAGTGGATGGTAGAGCCGGGTTTGGGTGGTGTAACAGGAGAAGGCGTGCTAAGAGCCACCAGGGATAGGGAGACGTGGAAGGCCATGATCGCCTACATCCTGAAAGGACAAGACGCAAAGAAGAAGTAGAAATCTTTACACTTTAAATATTGAGAATAACAAAGGCAATGCCAACCTCGTGGCTGTTTTGATTGACTGATTTTTTTATGGGTTATCAATACTTTTGGATTGCAAAAATGATTATTTTGCGAGTGAAGATTGAATTAGTATTTAGCATTTTCATCTTACGAGCCGTTTCCATTTGTGGACTGTGAGTTTAATATTTCTATCCTTTTCTCAAAAATGCCACCTTTTCGCCCATGTCCAGCGTGTACTGGCTTTCATTACGGCTTGAATTCTTTAAATGTAAATCATTTTCATGCGTCTTTGTATTTCTTTATATATATATATATATATTTATTTTCCTTGCTTTCATGTCTCTGTTATACTTAATTGAACGTTAACCATCACATGGTTTTTCTTTTCTTTTACTTGTTAGAAAATTTCTGTGGCTGTTGGACTTTAACTAAGTTAAAACTTAGTAATTCTTTATTTGATCCCTTTTTTCTTTTTATTTAAATTAGAGAAAATGATAACCTACTATCGCCCGGTTCACACTCTTCCCACTCTATTGAACACAGGTAGAGGCTTATCCCTGTAGGCTAACTCTTTAGGCTTTCTCTAGTATCTTTATTTCCCTCTTTATTATATTTTCTCAAAGGAAAGAAGTGGTTTGTAAATTTCAATGCGTCTAAGACCAAGCTGCTGTCTGTCAATTACCACAGGCAGCCTCTCCTGCCTCCCATAAGCATTGACCAAGCGAGTCTCCCTGAGAGCAATACACTGCGCCTCCTCGGTCTTACCCTCTCTTCTGATTTCAAGTGGAACCCCTACATTGAGTCAATAGCTAAATCCACTGCTAGGAAGGCTGGGTCACTGTGTCGAGCCAGGATGTTTTTCCCGCCTGAATCCATCCTGCATATATACATAACAACCATTCGTCCCTGCATGGAGTACTGCTGCCATGTATGGTCAGGCACACCTGCTGTTCATCTCAGTGTTCTTGAAAGGCTCCAAAGGAGAATCAGTAATGTGATAGGTACCGACTTGGGGGCATGACTCCAGCCACTTCCCCACCGACGGGATGTGGTTTCCCTTTGTCTGTTCTATAAATACTTTCATGGCTTCTGCTCCAACGAATTTAAGTCACTGCTGCTTCCGCAACAGGTGTTTACTCGTGCAACCAGACTGGCAACTGGGTCTCACTCATTCACAGTTAGATCAACCAAATGCAGACGACAATTCTACTCCTGCAGCTTCTTTTCTCGCACTTCCCGCCTGTGGAACTCGCTTCCATATTCTTGCTTTCCTGGCGGCTACAGCCTCCAGGAATTTAAATGCAATGTCAATACCCATCTCTTAACTACTTGACCCTAGTTCTTTCCTCACCACCCTGTATATCCTTTCCTTTCTCACCACCTCTGCAACTGTCATCACACCTGCATTTCCTTCCTTCTATTGCTCCTTTCTAACTGGTTCGTCCTTCTCTTCACTCTCTTCTATCTAATCTTTTAACTCCAATGACGCCCCATGAACATCAGTGGCGTTACCGCCTTGCTCGGGGTGATACGATTAAATATATATGTATATTCTTTATTAACAGTAAAGAATATATGTATATATCGTCTCAGTTATAATAAATACTGTTGTATGTATATATATATATATATATATATATATATATATATATATATATATATATATATACATGTGCATTACTCTTTTAGCAATGAATTGAGTTCTTTCGGTGACTGGCGTGTGTATACACTGCTTATATACAACACGTTAAAATTTCCCTTCTCTGATTTCATGTGCCTATGGCTTAGGGTGTAGCGAGTCGAACTGACACCAAATGGATCTAGATTCGATCCCGGCCATAAGTAATTAGATGTGTCTATCCACACTGATGAGCTGTGATACAGCGAAACAGGCTTGCATATTGATGAGTAATATCTTTATCTATCTATCTATCTATCTATCTATCTATCTATCTATCTATCTATCTGGTCTATCTATCTATCTATCTATCTATCTATCTATCTATCTATCTATCTATCCCTAGTCTCTCATAGCTCTATCTATCTATCTATCTATCTATCTATCTATCTATCTATCTATCTATCCCAGTCTCTTCATTATCTATCTATCTATCTATCTATCTATCTATCTATCTATCTATCTATCCCTATCTATTCCCAGTCTATCTTATCTATCTATCTATCTATCTATCTATCTATCTATCTATCTATCTATCTATCTATCCCAGTCTCTTTCTTATCTATCTATCTATCTATCTATCTATCTATCTATCTATCTATCTATCTATCTATCCCAGTCTCTTCTTATCTTATCTATCTATCTATCTATCTATCTATCTATCTATCTATCTATCTATCTATATATATATATATACTTTGTATTAAACGTTAAAGACTACTTAGCTTTGCAGATTTTCTTTACTATTTTCTCATATTTTCTAATGAGGCTTTTTATTTCAAAATTATAGTCATACAGATACTGTCCATATGTTAACCGATTACTTTCGAATGTCATCATTCATCATCAGGGTCAAATTTTTACAGTTTTACAATCTTTTTACCATCAAAAATTACTTTGCAGCGGAAAAGTGTTGCTACATTTTGAAGAACTAAATATAACTTAAGAAATTTTTCAAAAGTCAAGAGAAGCGATAATGTAATC
>JBBBDQ010002007.1:1775000-1835222 GCA_037127315.1 Ascarosepion bandense
CATCTGAAGGCGTTTAGATCACGTGTTGAGTTTATATATATATATATATATATATATATATATATATATATATGTGTGTGTGTGTGTGTGTGTGTGTGTGTGTGTGTGTGTGTGTAAAATATCTAAATATTTTACCGTGATTTTCGACTGCTAAAGAAATAACTTTGAAAAGAATTTCTTCTCAGTGTTTTATCAGTTTCATTATTTTGTCTGTTCTATACTTATTTTATAAAACGGGAAAGGTCATTCTTCTTCTTCTTCTTCTTCTTCTTCTTCTTTTATGTGCCATGTTCTTTCAGGACGTAGGCGATCATGACTTTCTATGTCTCCCTAACCCTGGTAGCTCTTAGCACGCCTTCCCCTGTTGTACCATGCAACCCTCGTTCCGTCATCCACCTGATCAGGTCCTTCAAATATGTTATCCGCTGCTTTCCCTGTCTTTTTTCCCTCTATCTTGCCTGTTAGTAACAGATTCTCCACGCCATCTTTCCTCATTGCATGTTCCGGGAACTTCAGTTGTCTCTTCCTAATGAACAGTATTAATTACCTTTTCGTTTCCATCATTTCCAAAATCTCATCATTTCTCACATGCTCGGTCCACGATATTCCTAGCATCCTTCTGTAGAACCACATTTCAGCTGCGTCAAATTTTTCATTCATCTTCGAGGATATTGTCCAACATTCACTGCCATATTGAAGAACCGACATCACATAGCAATCCAATAATCTACTCTTTGTTTCCAGTGAAATTGTCCTGTTTCTTAATACTTTACTCAACTTCTGGAAAGCTTATTTCACCATGCCAATTCGCCTTCGGATCTCAGTGTCGCACTTTCCGTCTTCATCAATCAATGATTGCCAGTTTGAAAAAAAAATACTTGATTTCGTCATTCTATCTGTTTTAAAATTATTTTTATGGAATCGGAGTCTTTAACCTCTCTAGGTACTAATCTAATCGAAAGATTTCAGTTCATTATTCTGAGAAGAAAACACTGCTTAAGCAAAGAATATATCTGGGAAATAATTGAGAAATAAATTGAATTGATTGTAAACTTGTAGGAAATTTAACAAAATCAAAGGTGAAAACCTGATGAAGGTGACAGAAGGATAAACTTCACGACACAAAACTTTTCGCTTATAGGATAAAAAATCCTATATCATCCAACAGTTAACTAAAACACACAAAGTAAAATTGCACACCCGCAAAATCGGATCCAAAAGACTAAAAGCATTAGGGAAAAACCCAGTCCAAGGCAAATTTCACAAGTCAGTGTGAAAAGTAAAATTCTCGATCCTGATTGGATAGGAAATCGAAAATTGATATATAACGTCAGTCAAATTTTTTTTCACACCTATAAATAAAAATGCCCGCTGGAGTCCAGTCACATGACAAATTCACTACTTAAGCGCCAAATTCACCGGTCAAATTCAGTCAGAATGGAAGCAGTAGCTGATAGCTTTTCACAATATAAGGAAGAAACTTCAAGCTGACTCCATTACGTCTCGCCTTTACTGCCAATTTTCTTTTCTTCATTTGCACTTCACGCCGTCAAAGAAAACAACAACAACAACAACAGCAGGACACTCCAACTGTCTGCGATAAGTACAATTTCGTTATTTGTTTCACCTTCTTTTCCACCCTGTCGCCAACCTATCAAAAAAGGGAAAGGAACATAAGACTCTACATTCTGCTACTAACAAATGTGAACTTTAAACTTCTGTGGACATTTTAAATACATTTCTTTTTGAACAATTTCAACTACAAAACTGCATGCATTTTCTCAATGAACATTTTTCTTCTCACAAATATGTTACAGTGTTCAGTTAATAAAATTTCACTTGTATTTTTCCTCTTACAATTTTTATTCTGTTAATAAATCTTTGCTTTAATGGACAGACGAAATATTTTATCCTTCCACATTTCAACATCCAAACTTCAACCTTCTGATATTTAAATTGTGAAGACTTCGGACGTGTTTAACACAAAGCCAATTTGAACCTTCTTTTAATTTACAGGGTTAGATTGTTCTCTTTCCGTCGTCCATATTGAGGGATATCCGAATTGAACCCTTTATTTAATTGACAGGGTTAGATTGTTCACTTTCCGCTGTCCATGTTGAGGGATATCCGAATTGAACCCTTTTTTTAATTTACAAGGTTAGGTTGTTCTCTTTTCGCTGTCCATGTTAAGGAATATCCGAATTGAACCCTTTATTTAATTTACAAGGTTAGATTGTTCTCTTTCCGCTGTCCATGTTGAAAGATAACCGAATTGAACCCTTTATTTAATTTACAGGATTAGATTGTTCTCTTTCCGCTGTCTACGTTGAGGGATATCTGAATTGAACCCTTTATTTAATTTACAGGGTTAGATTGTTCTCTTTCCGCTCTCTATGTTGAGGGATATCCGAATTGAATCCTTTATTTAATTTACAAGGTTAGATTGTTCTCTTTCCGCTGTCCATGTTCAGGGATATCTCGTCTTTTTCGACGTAGCTACCTTACTGTTAAATCATTTCTATTTATTCTATTCTTATTTTCTTATCAATTTTAAAATTTATTTTTCCTTTAATTATTTCAATTTTTTATCTGGTTTTAATTCTTTTTTTTTTTTATCTATTTCTTATTTCGGATTTATAAAATGTTTTTTGTTCTTGAGAATTTACCAAATAAATATTAAATACAATGATTCATTACATATGCAAAACTAATGCAGTATTTATCATTTATCAGTTAGTAAACAGTTAAATACGAACACAACTGTTTATTCATAATTTTATAGACATTTACTAAATTACTAAAATAACCAACTAATCAATTCAAATTATCGATTTTTAAAGCAATAAAGAATCCTTCAGAGTGAAAGTAGTTAAAAAAGAAATGACGCCAGGCGTCAAAGCATCGTTTTGGCACTCAGTTATTTTTCGGGGACCAAAGTGCATGATTGTCAATAATGAATTATTCGCATTCGGACTATTATCCTCCTCATATGACTGTGTTTCTCTCTCATCCATGTCGATACATAAACCTGTATTCATTCAGTAAAACTACTGCTCCAATTGAATTTGCGTATCTTCTTCACTGATAAAATAATATTGCAGTAGATAGACTAAACTATCGCCCGGTTCACACTCCACCCACATCTATTGAACAGGTGAAGAGGCTCATCCCTTGTTTCCTGTTTAGGATGCGGTTTCCTGTTTTCTCTTTTCCAATCTTTTCACTCTTTTCCTTTATTATTTTTTTTTCAATTGGAGTATATAGACTAAACTATCGCCCGGTTCACACTCCACCCACATCTATTGAACAGGTGAAGAGGCTCATCCCTTGTTTCCTGTTTATGATGCGGTTTCCTGTTTTCTCTTTTTCAATCTTTTCACTCTTTTCTTTTTTTCTTCTTTTTTTTTTCAATTGGAGTAGATAGACTGAACTATCGCCCGGTTCACACTCCACCCACATCTATTGAACCGGTGAAGAGGCTCATCCCTTGTTTCCTGTTTAGGATGCAGTTTTCGGTTATCTCTTTTCCATTCTTTTTACCCTTACGTAGCCCCCTGCACATCAGTGGCGTTACCGCCTTGCTTTGGGTGATATGATTAAAAAAAAACAAAAAAAACTTATCATTTTTGGTCTATCTATTTATTTGTTGTAAAGCTTTTTATTTTATAACAAGAAAGATGTTTTTAAATCAATAATTTTATGTTTCAATTTATTACGATAGTTCCTCAGCAGTTATTTTCCTTAAGCACTTGTTCGTTATATGCATGTTGTTTTATTAAGATTTACCCATTTTCTAATGTGAACAATTTGCAATGTCTACATATGACAGTTAAAGGCAGGTTAACATTTTAACCGTCAAGGAGGGAAAGAAAGAATTGAAAAGGATAAGATGAGGGAGGAAAAAAGAAAAAAAGCTCAAAAAAAGCAAAAAAAAAAAAATTTTGTTAATATGTATTCTTTGGGGCCAAATCCCAAAACGAATCTTCGCTCTGATTAGTCAAACAAAATCTTGTATTTTCTTTATTTTACGCTTCGGAGAAGATATTCGGGAAATGAGTTGCAATTCAAAAAAAAAAAAAGTATGACATACATTCTCCAAGGAATTCTGCCTTTAACTAATAAAACAAGTTTGGAAATCAAAATTTAATTTCTCGAAATTTCATGAAACTCAACAAGTGGAGTTTAACATATATAAAATAAAATGTTTACCAAAATTTCTTAAAAAAAATTTCTAAAATAATTTCATCAATTTTTCAATAAGTTTTGAAAGTTTCATTAAAATCTGACAATTATTTAATTTTTGCAAGAATTTCTAAAAATAATTTATTAATTTTAAAAAATGCCGCCAGGCGTAAAAGCATCGTTTTGGCACTCAGTTATTTTAGGGGACCAAAGTGCATGATTGTCAATAACGAATTATTCGCATTCGGACTATTATCCTCCTCATATGACTGTGTTTCTCTCTCATCCATGTCGATACATAAACCTGTATTCATTCAGTAAAACTACTGCTCCAATTGAATTTGCGTATCTTCTTCACTGATAAAATAATATTGGAGTAGATAGACTAAACTATCGCCCGGTTCACACTCCACTCATATTTATTGAACAGGTGAAGAGGCCCATCCCTTGTTTCCTGTTTAGGATGCGGTTTCATGTTTTCTCTTTTCCAATCTTTTCACTCTTTTCCTTTTTTATTTTTTTTTCAATTGGAGTAGATAGACTGAACTATCACCCGGTTCACACTCCACTCACATTTATTGAACAGGTGAAGAGGCCCATCCCTTGTTTCCTGTTTAGGATGTGGTTTCCGACTTTCTCTTTTCCAATCTTTTCACTTTTTGCCATTTTTATTTTTTTTCAATTGGAGTAGATAGACTAAACTATCGCCCGGTTCACACTCCACCCTCCTCTATTGAACAGGTGAAGAGGCTCATCCCTTGTTCCCTGTTTAGGATGTGGTTTCCGGCTTTCTCTTTTCCATTCTTTTTACCCTTACGTAGCCCCCTGCGCATCAGTAGCGGCATTATCGCCTTGCTTGGGGTGATATGATTAAAAAAAAAAAATGATGAAATATAAATTTCAAACAATGACTCACAACTGATAAAACTAACAGACATCAAGAGTTAGTATTTAAATAAAAATATTCAACATTTTATTTACTTTTTCAGTGACTTGGTCAAGGAATGAGAGGTTAGTTTCCGGTTGGAGTACACACGCATCGAGGCCGTCAGCCAGCCAGACTAGACATCTTATTGTGTCAACGTTTCGGCTGATGTGCGCTCTGACCTTGTCGATCCAATTAACCTTCAAACAGAACAATTTATCGAATTTACAATAAATATTGTGACGCTGACTAAATCTAGGATGATCTCGTCTTGTTCTTATTTTAGTGCTCTTCAGGTATTAAATAAAGTGTTCAGTTCGAAATTCTCTGAAAGATACACGGACCGACAAGCACCTGATGGTGACGTAAAGTACAACAACCTAAACGATATGAAAGTAACAATAAAAATGGCAGTAGGCTGTATGTCAATCAGTTAAGTGCTATAGGTGATACAAGATAGGGCGATCATGTCTCGAAAGAGACATGACTGACTGGGCAGAAGATTATCCCGCAGTAGGTTGCCATTGCTTTCTGCGGTAGACTGGTTGCTGATCAAGGCTATAGAACCCAATCTGTCCTGTTATTTGACTCATAGATAGAGGGGGAAGAGATGTATTATATTATTAAGTAGTAATTAGTGGGGGATCAGTTTATTACTTCATAACAATATAAAACTGATCCCCCACTTTATGACCATTGGACGCCTTAATCATCTTTCCAACTATTATATTCAGTCAGTCAGTTAAGTGCCATACGTGATACACGCTTGGGCGATCATGTCTCGAAAGAGTCATGACTGACTGGGCAGAAGATTATCCCGCAGTAGGTTGCCATTGCTTTCTGCGGTAGACTGGTTGCCGACCAAGGCTATAGAACCCAATCTGTCCTGTTATTTGACTTATAGATAGAGGGGAAAGAGATGTATTATATTATTAAGTAGTAATTAGTGGGGGATCAATTTATTACTTCATAACAATATAAAACTGATCCCCCATTTTATGTACAGTAGAAGCCTTAATCATCTTTCCAACTATTATATTCAGTCAGTCAGTCAGGTGCCATACGTGATACACGTTTTGGGCGATCATGTCTCTAAAGAGACATGACTGAATGGGCAGAAGATTATCCCACAGTAGGTTGCCATTACTTTCTGTAGTAGACTGGTTGCCAGCCAAGGCTATAGAACCCAATCTGTCCTGTTATTTAACCCATACCTGGAGTGAGAAGCGATAGATTATATTATATCATTATATTAGTAAGTAGTAATTAGTGGGGATCATTTTATTACTTCATAACAATGGAAAACCGATCCCCCATTTTATGCCTAGTAGAAGTTTTAATTGTTTTCAAATATTATATTCAGTCAGTTAGTTAAGTGCCATACGTGATACACGCTTGGGCGATCATGTCTCTTTCGAGACATGACTGAATGGGCAAAAGATTATCCCGCAGTAGGTTGCGATTACTTTCCACAGATGATTGGTTGCTAGCCGAGGCTATAGAACCCATTCTGTCTTATTATTTAACCCATAACTGGAGTGAGAAGAGAGAAATTATATTATATCATTAAATTAATAAGTAGTAATTAGTGGAGGATCAGTTTATTACTTCATAACAATAGAAATTTTATGCCCAGTGAAAGTTTTAATTGTTTTCAATTTTGATGGGGTGTGCTTGACAACATCAGGTCGTGTAGGCAACTTCCGACAATCTTCGGTTTCAAATAACCAAGAAAATGTCGATAAGATTTTAAAATAAACTAAAATAAATCGAATCCATGTTTGAAATAATTGACTTCTTATAAGTTTGCCTACTTCTTGTGCGTGCGCTGTGATGCAGTGGATATCGGCTCGGAACGAGAAATCGGGGAACCGAGTTCGAATTCCAATTGAATTTCTTGCATTCACTTACGCACAAATAACCTTGGGAAAGATATTAATCCGTCTCTTCTCTCCAGTTATGGGTTAAATAACAGGACAGATTGGGTTCTATAGCCTTGGATGGCAACCAGTCTACCGCCGAATGTAATGGCAACCTACTGAGGGATAATCTTCTGCCCAGTCAGTCATGTCTACTTCGAGACATGATCTCCCAAAACGTGTATCACGTATGGCACGCAACAGACCGACTGAATATAACAGTTGAAAACAATGAAAACATCTACTGGGCATAAAGTGGGGGATCGGTATTATATAGTTATGAAGTAATAAACTGATCCCCCAATAATTACTACTTATTAATATAATGATATATAATAATATAATGTATCTCGTCTTACTCCAGTTATGGGTCAAATAACAGGACAGATTGGGTTCTATAGCCTTGGATGGCAACCAGTCTACCGCAGAAAGTAATGGCAGTCTACTGCGGGATAATCTTCTGCCCAGTCAGTCATGTCTCGAAAGAGACATGATCGTCCAAGCTTGTATCACGTATGGCATTTAACTGACTGACTGACTTCTTATATTCATTTACATAGAACCATCGTCGATTTTTACAGTTTATATAAAAAAATATACATCAAACTTAAGACATCATCAGGATATTTTGACAGACAGTAAAATCTACTCGATTTTTCATATTTGAATGTATAGAAATGAAACTGGAATTCGAACTCGGCTCTCCAGTTTCTCGTTCCGAGTCGATATCCACTTCATGCAGAAGTTAATTCCTATTCCAAACTTCATGATAAATAAAGAGCAAATAACTAAATATTTGGTATTTTTTCTTTTTTGAGATAAATTCTAAAATAAATATATAACGAGAGTCAAATTATCACCAAATGAGCACCTGTGTTTTGATTTCATAGCAGTGGAGCTGCTAAGCCCGAGGTAATAGGTAAGTGTGCTTCAACGAAACCTGAAATTACCGAAGCCATTTCTTTTCTTTTTTTTAATTAACGTTCTTGGCACATCAGTTTCAGAAAAAGATGAAATGCTTTCGTAAACATCCGCTTTATTTTACACATGGAATTTCTAAAAGAATTTAATTTCGCCAAAAAAGATATATGTTCAATTTTCTGGTTCAGATTCCCAGACCGTGAGCGACTGACAAGAGATATGAAAGATGCAAAAATTCAAGTTAAAAGAATTCAAACTAAATAGGAAGACCTTACCATTTCTCGGGAAAGGGATCGCAGAATTTGGACGACATGGTAGAAGAAACAAAGCACACAGCCGATAATTTTAATAAACTATATACCAGAACTTATGGATGTGGTGCAGTGGATATCGACTCGGAACGACAAATCGGCGAGACAAGTTCGAATTCTAGTTAAATTCTTTGTATTCACTTACGCGCAAATATCCTTGGGAAAGGTATTAATCCGTCACATCCTTCCCGTTATGGGTTAAATAACAGGACAGATTGGGT
Source organism: Ascarosepion bandense (assembly GCA_037127315.1). Taxonomy (NCBI): domain Eukaryota; kingdom Metazoa; phylum Mollusca; class Cephalopoda; order Sepiida; family Sepiidae; genus Ascarosepion; species Ascarosepion bandense. The sequence goes on from JBBBDQ010002007.1 coordinate 1,783,480, forward strand.
TCTCTAGCCTTGGTCGGCAACCAGTCTACTACAGAAAGTAATGGCAACCTACTGCAACCTACTGCGGGAAAATAATTTGCCCAGTCAGTCATGTCTCTTTACAGACATGATCGCCCGCAGCGTGTATCACGTATGGCACTTAACTGACTGATTATAATAGTTGAAAACAATTAAAAATTTATACTGGGCATAAAGTGGGGGATCGGTTCTCTATTGTTCTGAAGTAATAAACTGATCCCCCACTAATTAATACTTAATTATATAATACATCTTTTACCCCTCTATATATCAGTCAAATAACAGGACAGATTGGGTTCTATAGCCTTGGTCTACCGCAGAACGTAATAGTTGAAAACATAATTAAGGCTTCTACTGGGCATAAAGTGGGGGATTGGTTTTCTATTGTTTTGAAGTAATAAACTGATCCCAGACTAATTACTACTTAATAATATAATACATCTTCCAGCTATGGATTAAATAGTAGAATAGATTGGGTCTTTAGCCTTGGCTGGCAACCAGTATACCGCACAAAGTAATGGGGAAATCTTCTGCTCAGTCAGTCATTTCTCTTTTTAGACATGATCGCCCAAGCGTGTATCACGTATGGCACTTAATTGACTGCATGCCAGAGAACGACTCGAACAAACAAAAATGAGTGACTTGTGAGAGATATTTTAGAATTAGAAATCCTTTTGTTGCTATGCTTAATATTTTGAACACAAAACCACAATTATAGAGCACCCAGTGAGTGTCTAACTCGCTACTCCACAAATACTGTAAACAATATTTGCTCATGAAAAAAATGCCATGCCGAAGCATTCAGATAATATCTAAACTTATTTACAAATGGAATTTTGTGTCTCTTTTGTGTGTGTGTGTGTGTGTGTGTGTGTGTGTGTGTGTGTGTGTGTGTGTGCGTCTGTGTGTGTGCGTGTCCTTCACCTATAGACTCCGAAATGGCTGAACCGATTTTCTTGAAAATTTACACAGTTTTACTATAAGCGTCTGCGAGTGTTTTTAACTAGGTTTTCTGTCGAGGTACCCCCGATAAATATCGAAAATCGATAATCAAAAAAATCGGATATAGAAGGAGTGATTCGATTTTAATCAAATTTGATGCACTCATAGACAAAGACATAAGAAACGATATTCAGAAGTTTCAAGGTTGCAGTTCTTACAATAGTGTAGAAAATCAATAATATATATGTATATATAAAAGGTAAGATATGTGTGTGTGTGTGTGTGTGTGTGTGTGTGTGTGTGTGTGTGTGTGTTTATATGCCTGTATGTCTGTATTTTTTCAGCCCTTTTATTTTAGTTTTTGCTTCGGGTTTGGCTCTAAGTAGGTATAATTATAGTTCTTAGTCTCAGCCATGATATCATTTACTCAGAGGACTTATTTAGCCTTCAAAATTCAGTTTACTACGGGAAAAACCTTATTTGATATCGATACCAGGAAAGCAAATTTTGACTTACATCCATTCATTTTTCTTTCAGTCTACGCTTTAACTGGAAACAATTATTGCTTTTTTAGTCTTTCGTGCCAACGTCCAAAGAGTCCATGGATTAGTTTTAAAGCTTTCATTACACCCGAGCAACGCCGGGCTATACTGCTACTCGGATGATAATTCTGAGAAAGTCTGAAAGAATTGAATTCATTACCCTGCGCTGATGGGCCAGGGTTATTTTAGCTTTAGAAAAGGTTGATAATTTCGAGGAGCTTTTATGGATGGAACTTATTACGTTAACTTATTATGTTCATAAGTCACTTGTCACTAATTACGTTAAGGATGGAACTTATTACGCGCCGAGGCAAGAATTTTACTTTTAGATTTTTCTAAAAATAATTAAAAAATGCTTTTCCTCTTAACAATAATATAAACATTTTGATGGAAAAAGTTCGTTTTTGTTAAGTTTGAGGCTATTCTACCCGTACGATATTGTTTGTTTGTTTGTTTGTTTGTGTTTTTTTTGTTTTTTTTGTTTTGTTTTTTTTTATTATTTATTTATTTATTATATTATAGCGATTTGTGCGTTGTGGCGCAGTGGATATCGGCTCGGAATGAGAAATCGGGGAACCGAGTTCGAATTCCAGTTGAATTCCTCGCATTCACTTACGCGCAAATACCCTTGGGAAAGGTATTAATCCGTCTATTCCTTCCAGTTATGGGTTAAATAACAGGACAGATTGGGTTCTATAGCCTTGGTCGGCAACCAGTCTACCGCAGAAAGCAATGGCAACCTACTGCGGGATAATCTTCTGCCCAGTCAGTCATGTCTCTTTGGAGACATGATCGCCCAAAGCGTGTATCGCGCATGGTACTTAACTGACTGACCCAGTTTTAAGAAGGATGTGCGTGGGTGGTGCAGTGGATATCGGCTCGGAACGAAAAATCGGGTGGAGCTGAGTTCAAATTCCAGTTGAATTCATTGCATTCACTTACGCGCAAATACCCTTGGGAAAGGTATTAATCCGTCTCTTCCTTCCAGTTATGGGTTAAATAACAGGACAGATTGGGTTCTATAGCCTTGGCCAGGCAACCAGTCTACCGCAGAAAGCAATGGCAACCTACTGTGGGATAATCTTCTGACCAGTCAGTCATGTCTCTTTCGAGACATGATCCCCCAAGCGTGTTTCACGTATGCCTGACTGACCCAGTTTTAAAAGATTGCGTTAGATAGAAAGATAGATAAACAAAAGTTGAAAGAAAAATTATACTTTAAAAAAAGCGTCATCTTCCATTCCGTTAAATACGATGTAGGAATAAAAAAAAACCAATTGTCCCCCCTTCTTTGAGATAGTAACGATGAGTGACATCAGAGGATAATTTGACGAAAGACACTTGAGATCTAAGGCCTGGATAAGAGGGACATCTCTAGCCCACAGCGATAGATACTACGGATTCATAGAAGAACCAGGTCATATATAAACACAGGCTCAGTTCATAGAGAAATCGCAATAACACCATTTTTCTCTTCGGGAAATATTACAAGTAAAGTTTACCCACTATGTATCGTCAAATGCTTGTTATAACTTTTCCGTGTGGGACATGTATATATAATTTTACGTTCAGCGTAGCATTATAACGCTCTTTATTAAAACAGAATACATTTGTCTTTCTGTTGTGGATCCGGGTGAGAAACGACACAACATAATGAACAACAAAACAGATTTTGAACGTAATATATAAACTTGAACGCAGGTTAGTAATCTAGGAATACGATTAGTAAGTAATAAATATATACAAGTCTTTGAAGTGAAGCCGTGTTGGAAATTTTTTTTTTTAATCATTTCACCCCGAGCAAAGCGGAAATGCCACTGATGTGCAGGGGGCTACATAAGTGTAAAAGGATTAATTAGAAAAGAGTTAGGAGTACAAACTAGTTAGAAAGGAACAATAGAAAGCTGAGAAAGCAGGTGCGATGACAGATACATAGGTGGAGAGAAAGGGAAGGTTATACGGGGGTGGGGAGAGAGCTAGAGTCCAGTGGTTAGTAGATGAGTATTGACTTTGCATTTAAATTTCTGGAGGTTGTAGCCGTCAGGAAAGCAAGAATATGGGAGCGAGCTCCACAGGCGGGAAGTGCAAGAGAGGAAGCTGCAGGAGTAGAATTGTCGTCTGCATTTGGCTAACCTGACTGTGAATGGGTGGGACAAAGTTGCCAGTCTGGTTGCACGATTTAACACCTGTTGAGGAGGCATCAGAGACTTAAGTTCGTCCGAGAAGAAGCCATGAAAGTATTTATAGAACAGACAAAGGGAGGCCACATTTCGACGGTGGGGAAGTGGCTGCACTCGAGCCGCCAGATCAGTACCTATCACATTACAAACTCTCCTTTGGAGCCTGTCATAAATGGCAGCAGTACTCCATGCACGGACGGATGGTTGACTTGTATATATGCAGGATGGATTCAGGCGGAAAAAACATCCTGGATCGACATTGTGACCCAACCTTAGTATATCCGTGTAATATTATTGTAGCTGAGTGGAGCTCAGAGCTTCAATGCCAACTGACGGGGTATTCTCTGTGTAACTTCGGTATCTCCCGGTAACTTACGGAACAGTTTCGGTCCCGATAACTTTAACGAATCTCTACGATAACTGACTTATTGTTATGGGGAAACACACATATTCCTCAGATAATGAACCCTCTCTCCTATATTAATAAGAGTTAGTAGGAAGTTCATGGGAGTTCTTTAGACTTCTATATGAGTTCAGTAGAACTACGAGTGAGTTCCAGTTTGGACATCGTTGGACTAAGACAGTTGATATTAGTCGGCAGTTAGCCGAATACTAAGGAGTCAGCTTTCAGTGGAAGATTACCAAGTTCCTGACATTTTAGGTGTGTTAAGTCGATTAGCAACCAACATAGCACAATTATAACCTTCAGTGCGAAAACTACTCCACAACAATTAACTCATTATGGCAAGAGTATATGCATACTTAAGTCGAGTCCATTATCATAGAAAAAGGGGATCTCCTACAACACTTTCCTTTTCCATTTTGCTCTTCCGTTTGTACTTCCATGAAGTACAGTATTATTATATCGCAGATATAATAATGCCCATAAAAGGAGAAATTTAAATGGGAGGAAAGACCTTTCTTCCATAGCCTTTTTCCGTACTAGCGATACGTGAATTTAAACAGATCCGTATTCGGTTCGTATTTCTGAAAACCATACCGTAAATTACAGTGTACAAGTCGACATGGCGCACAAGTCAACTTCATCACTTTTAGCTTAAGTTCTGATTAGGCCTCTACCTACCGCATAAGTCGTCCCCAAATATACCATAAGCTACCAGTTGCCCGTAACATAGTTCCACCGGTAAATGAATCTAGACAAAATCCAACGGAGAATCTGTAATGTGATCGATACCGACTTGGCCGCTAGGCTGCAGTCGCTCTCAGCTGCGAGAAGTGGCTTCCCTGTGCCACTTCGATAAATACTTTCACAGCTTCTGCTCCAACTTAGATCACTGGTGCCCCCTACCAGGTATGAATTTACACAAGCTACTAGATTAGCAACTAGGTCCCAACTTTTTACAATGAAACCGATAAAATGTAATCGTAATTTCTACTCCAACAGCTTCTTTTCACGCACTTCACACCCGTGGATTTCCCTTCCACATACTTGCTTCCCCGACATCTCCTATCTCACTAACACGCAACCTTTCTCTCAAGTTCTTTTCTCCATCTACTCCACCCCAATTCTCGTAATTCACATCCGTCTATTACTTTCCTCTTGACATTTCCTATACCTAACCCCTCTTTCTCATCACTTTTCTTTATGTAACCCCCTGCGCAACAGTGGCAGTAGAATGCCTTGCTTGGGGTGAAATGATTAAAAAATACGATAACTTGTGGCAAAATTAAATAAGATCATACCACTTACCGATATACCGGGGCACTGAATGTAATATTTTCCTAACTACTACAGCCATATCTGGTCAGGTGCTCCTGCCTAGGGGCCCTTGACAAAATCTAACGGAGAATCTGTAATATGATCAATCCCGACCTGGCAGCTAAGATACAGTCACTTTCCCTCCTGCGCAATGTGGCTTCTCTGTGTCTCTTCTACAAAAACTTTCACGGCTTCTGCTCCGATGAACTTAGCTCACTGGTGCCCCAATATACGAATTTCCTCGAGCCACAAGATTAGCAACTAGGTCCCACTTTTACTGTGAAACCAATACAATGTAAACGCAAATTATAATCCAGCAGCTTCTTTTCTCGCACTTTCCGCCAGTGGAATCCCCTTCCGTTTGCTTGCTTCCCTGACATCTCCAGGAATTTGCGTGTAAAGTCAATAGTCATTAACTATCTCACTAACGTGCATCCTCTCTCTCATGCTCCTTTCTCCGTCCACTCTCATCAGTATTCTCATCCTTCTCTTACTCACTTCCTGACACCCCCTATAACCTGTCACTCTTTCTCATAACTTTCCTCCTATGTAACTCCCTGCAAAACAGTGGCAGTAAAATGCCTTGCTTGGGGCGATATGATTATAAATAAAATCTATACATTTATATTCCAGAGAATGTAAATAAATCTAAGACATGCATGTGTAACTAATCAGTATTCATTGACTGATTGACTTGTTTTCTACAGCTTATCAACAGACAAAAAATTATTATGTAAATATAAAGTGGGGGATCAATTTTATATTACAATCAATATGTAAATTGATCCCTCACTTTATGGCCACAGTCACTGAATGTAAATAAATCTAAAAGACATGCATGTGTAACTAATCAGTATTCATTGACTGATGGATTTGTTTTCTACAGCTTATCAACAGACAAAAAATTATTATGTAAATAGAAAGTTGCCTAATTTAAACGTCACTTCGGTCTGTGTTTACACTTAGTGCATCAGCTGTTAGACGCGATGCGTTCTTTTGCCTTGAAAGAATATTGAATTTGTGGTACTATTTTATGATTTCATGTTAATTTATGTATTAATGTTGTGGATTCCGTGTGAGAAATCGCTCAAAATAATGAACAACAAAACAGATATTTGAGATAGAAAAATAGGTTATATTAAACGTAAAGATGCAAACTAGAACGTAGGTTAGTAATCCAGGAATACGATTAGAATAGAATATATATATATATATATATATATATATATATATATATATATATATATATACATGCAAGTCTTTGAAGTGAAGCCATTCTGGAATTATGAGGTTGTCCCAAAAGTTGGTAAACACTTGCGAAATGGGTCTATCTGGTCCAGCACAACCGAGACAAGCGATGGGTTCAAAAAGGGCAAGAGACACCGTCGGTTCCAAAACAAGATCAATTCGGCAAGAAAGTCATGTTGTGCATTTGGTAGAACTTTGAAGGAATCGTGCATTTTGAGTTGGTTCCGAATGGTCGTGCCATCAGTGCCGAACTTTAATGTCAGCAACTTGAGCAGGTCTATGAAAAGTTGAAGCAGAAGTACCCGGCTCTGATCAACCGAAAGCGCGCTTTGATGCAGCAGGAAAATGCCAAGCCACACAGCGCCAGGAAGACCAAAGACAAGTTTGAAGAGCTGGACGGCGTTGAGGTTCTGCCACATCCAGCCTACAGTCCTGACTGTGCTCCATCAGATTACGGCCTTTTCCGCTCAATGCAACACTTTCTGAAGGGCCGTCGATTCGACTCGTTTGATGGAAGCGTGTCAAGAATTCTTTGATTCGAAGCCGGCTGAATGGTACTTTGACCAGATCCGAAAGTTTGCAGATCGATGACAGAAAGTCTTGGAAAATGATGGTCTTTATTTTGAGCAATAATTTTTGTTGTTTTTGCGAGTAAAATTTCAATTTTTTGCATGTGTTTTTCTGGTAACCTTAGATTACTTGGCGAGTTAAATTTCAATATTTTGCAAATGTTTACGAACTTTTGGGACAACCTAATAGTATATTCGTGTAATAATATTCTGGCTGAGTGGAGCTACTATGTTCTCTGAGTAACTTCGGTATCGTTCGTGATATTATGGTTCTCTAACAGATCTCTACGATAACTGAGTACCTCACTATGGCAGGAGTATAATCGAGTTGAGCCCATTATCATAAAAAGGGGAGATCCCAAAACATTTAAGAAGCCATCTTTGCTCACCAAGCACAGGTTTTGGTGGTATATATCTGTGGCAATCCGCTGGAGGTATGGGAAGTGAGGGTACAAAAACTGTTAGGGTGCTGTTTTGCTTGTATAAAACACGGTGAGAAAGGTTTACACTTTATACTCGACATATAAATCGATCAATAGTTTTAGAAAATTTTCCAAGGCTTGGAAACTCTAATTGTACGCTGCAAGTTACTGTAATAATGAAGAAGGCGAAAGAATATGTGTTGAAACGTAGATATGACGAAAAGAAAACGGTGTTGAGATAAATAATTACTTTATGACCATTGTTTGAGTAATTTCGAAAAACACTAAAAAGATAGGTGATATCACCGGTGTTCATGCTGTATCAGAACAAAAAAGATAAGAATACTGGCTCAAATAAAAGAAGAATAACGGTCCTTCATCTAAAAACAATAGGACAATATTGTTAGAACCAATATACATTGAAGATCTTATATGCATATATATATATATATATATATATATATATATATATATATATATATTAACTTATTTATAAATGGAACTTTGTCTCTCTGTGTGTGTCTGTGTCTGTGTGTGTGTCCGTTACCTATAGACTCCGAAACGGCTGAACCGATTTTCTTGAAAATTTACACAATTGTACTATAAGCGTCTGTGATCGTTCTTAGCTAAGATTTGTGTCGAGGTACCCCAATAAATATCGAAAATCGATAATCGAACAAATCGGGTTACAGAAGGAATGGTCCGATTTTAACCAAATTTGATACACGATATTAAGAAGATTCAATGATACAGTTCTTACAATAGTGCAGAAAATCGATAATATATATATATATATATATATATATATATATATATATATATATTATAGATTTAAAATAGAGACATACAGGCAGATAAACAGACCCACACACAAACACATTGCCTTATATATATAAATATATATATATAAGGCAAGATGTTTGTGCGTGTGTCTGTTTATCTGCCTGTATGTGTCTATTTTAAATCTTTTATAAGATAAACAGACACACAAACAAACATCTTGCCTTATATATATATATATATATATATATATATATATATATATATATATAAGGCAAGATGTTTGTGTGTGTGTCTGTTTACCTGCCTGCTTGGTAGGAGATACCATTAGATACATTGAAGAAACTTGTGATGTCAGTGCCTGAGAGAATGAAGGCTGTGATCAAAGCAAAAGTCTATTATACTAAATGTTAAATTTATTTTGTAATAAGTATTTTCTTGTAAAAGGATTTTTTGAGTAAATCAAATAAAATTACTTTAATTAAATTGTTTATTTTCTGTCAATATGCCTCATAAAAGATAAATTAGTTCTTGTCCTAATACTTATGCACAGTACTATATATATATATATATATATATATATATATATATATATATATATAACGTAGCACACTTGGTATACTATCCAGGTGAATTCCGATAGAGACGAACTTAAAAGAACTCAATGTTAAATTCATTTATTTAATTTAACAGAGTAATATAATTTAGAAAAGGTTTTTGATTTATTACAATGGGTAATACATATCAGACCCAAAGATATATATAGACTCTTTACGCTCTCACACCCTGATTGAGCACTCTGGAAGAATGGTAGACTTTGAAAAAACAGTAGCTACTCTAGCATCTACGCATCGCTCATTCAGTAATGGCTACTGGCGCGTGATACATTATACGCTAAAAGTCTGCCTCCTTCTGTCGAGCGCCCATAGCTCAGTGGTAGAATCGCCGACTGACGTCAATTCGGTCGGGTTTCAATCCTCGATTAAAAAAACAATCGGATGGTTAACCATACTGATGAGATATGATACAGCAAAACCGATCTGTCTGTGGATGACTATATAGATAGATATATATATTTAGAATTTATAACATCAAAATGGTATAATATCACTACAAAAATAGCTATTTACTTTTGACACGACCTGTTTTTTATGAAGTGACAGTGTTGATTACAACTTGAAAAGTTTTGAACCTCTTCAACTTGAAATCAGCTTATGTATATGTAATAGACAGAGAGATATGAATAATTAGTATATTTTTATTCATATAGATAGATAGAGAGAGAGAGAGAGAGAGAGAGAGAGAGAGAGAGTCAGAGAGAGTGAGAGCGATAGAGATATGAATAATGCTATATTTTTATTAATATCGGAAATTAGTATTTGTCTATATTTCTGAGATGAGGTATTATTTACAGTATTTACATTATTCGGACTATTGTCCTCATCTTTGTTGGCATTTGTACGACGTTTAATAATAGATCATTTTATTTGTCTATATTTCTGAGATGAGGTAGAATTTACAGTAGTTACATTGTTCGGACTATTGTCCGTATTTTTGTTGCCAATCATACGACGTTTTGGCTGAAGTTCGCTCCGGCCTTCTTCAGTTGCTAGGAATTTCGAACCGAACCCTTTGTCTATACTTCTGAGATGAGGTAGTATTTACAGTACTTACATTAATCGGACTATTGACTTCATCTTTCTTGCCATTTGTACGACGTTTAATAATAGATCATTTTATTTGTCTATATTTCTGAGATGAAGTAGTATTTCCAGTATTTACATTATTCAGACCCGTGTCCTCATCTTTGTTACTATTTGTACGACGTTTCGGCAGTTGTATGCTCCGACATTCTTCAGGTGCTAGGAATTTCGAACCGAACCCTTCATTACAATCACTGCGGTATATGAACTCCATTTCTTGCGTGATATATATATATATAATCCTTCATGTCATGCTCAGGGAGAAAGACACTATAGCGAGTTAGCTCAGTTCATTCTTTTGTGTACCAAATCTCTTGCCGCGGGTTTGCTCTTTAACTTTAAGGACACATGGCGCAGTGCATACAGACGTTGGTTAGTTCCTGACGTGACTCTTAGAATTCTGAGTTCAATACCAGGCAAGTAACTTGCAAGGTTAGAGGGAGATAACTCATGACTTCCAATCGAGGTTTTACGCAAGGAATGGAGTTCATATACCCCACTGATTGTAATCTATATATATATACAGACTACACTCTCACACCTTGACTGGGCACTCAGGAAGAATGGTACACTTTTAAAAAATCAGTAACTACTCTAGCATCTACGCATCGTTTATTCAGTAGTAAATTAGAACACTCTCACTACTGGCGTATGAATACATGGTATATCACACGCTAAAAGTCTGCATGCTTCAACCGAGCGCCCGTAACTTGAATCGCCGACTGACGATTTAAATCGTGGGTAAAAAGCAATCGGATGTTTAACTGTATTGATGAGCTGTGTTACAGCAAAACAGATCTCTCTGCGGATGACTATATATACATATATATATATATATATTTCATTTGTAAACGAGTTATGACGCGACCTAGGCTTGCACTAGGTGGTATCTTCAGGCGACTTGCAATATTGCAAAACCTAGGTCGCGTAATAAGCATTTTGCAAATGAAGAATATTCAAAAGTTCTACAATATAAATGTATTGAACACTTTTAATACAACTGTGTACTGTTCGACCAAAAACTAAGTAATTAAATAGTCAATATATATATATATATATATATATTGTTCACGAGACAAAAACATAATTATGGGAACAAATGAAATATTAAGGTTAAAGAGCAAAACTGCGGCAACAGATTTGGTAGACAAAGAAATGACCTGAGCTGCCTCAGTATAGTGTCTCTCTCCCTGAGCATGACATGAAGGAATATATATATATATATATATATATATATATATATATATATATATATATATATTCCTTCATGTCATGCTCAGGGAGAGAGACACTATATATTTTTATAGGGAGGTTATATACATACATATATATATATATATATATATATATTTTAATTCAGATACTTCAATCCAAGGGAAAAAAGCAGGAAGGTAAATTTCAAAAAACCCGATCCTAATTAATATTAAAAATTTATTTTAATATTAAAAAATGATACAGGAAGAGAGCTCCATGTAATAAAATATTACAGAGCAAATATATATTAAAAAAGGATTAATTCAAAGATGTTGAATGGCCATTTCGATATGAAGATCCCCACGGGGGACGACACATCACCTCAGCAACAGAAAAAACCTTTCAGAAACTGGAGAAAAATTAGTCTACTTTTCCTTTTTAAATAGATTGCAAAGAAATTAAAAAATAAATAATAAAATAAAATAAAAATAAAAATAAAAATAAAGGGAAAGAAAAAGAAAAAGAAAACGAAAAAGAAAAAGAAAAAGATAGAATAAAATCAAATAAATAAGAAAAGAAGAAAAATTGACATCGTCTGGGTTCGCAAAAAAAAGAGAATGTAACTAAAAATTAACAGACAGCCGTGTTAAATCGACGTAAGTTTAAGCAACACGGAAAAAAGGTGGTAAGATGATAAAAGAAGGAAGGGAGGGAAAAAGAAAGAAACTAAAGAAAAATTTTTTTTTAAATATTACAGACGCTGGACATTTAATATATATATATATATATATATATATATATATATATATATATATATACCTAACTTTCTATATTTTTGTAGAGATTATTTTTACGTATTTCTTTCTCTTACGAAACGAATGGCAGGCTTATTAACTTACAAACTGTTCGCTATTATTACTGAGTATATAACTTTTATTGCAGACTTTTGGATTCCCAAACATTTAGAAATGACTAACACAATTACTACAATTTTACTACAATTGTTACTTAATGATCTTATTGATGGAAGCTGCGATTATGGACGTTTTGTTAGAAATAGTCAAAGAAAACAGGCCGATGTATAATAATTAAATGTCGTGGGAGAAATGCAAAAGGAATCACTTTTTATATCTTTGAAGTCATAAAGCAACAATGCTTTCTTCCTTTGTCATTTTCTTTCTTTGCAGAATGAGCAAATTTATACAACTATTCTAATAAATAATTAATTTCCGATAGTATTTACATTATATCGGGTAATCGTCCTCACCTTTGTTGCCATTGTACGACGTTTCGGCCGTTGTACGCACAGGCCTTCTCAGGCGCTAGGAATTTTGAACCGAACCCTTTGTCTATATTTCTGAACCGACTTTCTTGAAAACTTACACGGTGGTACTATGAGCGCCTGCGAGTGTTCTTAGCTAGGTTTTGTGTCGAGGTACCCCTGATAAATATCGAAAATCGATAATCGAAAAAATCGGGTTAGTGAAAGAGTGGTCCGATTTTAATCAAATTTGATACACTCATAGACAAAGCCATAAGAAACGATATTCAAAGGTTTCAAGGTTGCAGTTCTTACAATAGGGCAGAAAATCGATAATATATATATATATATATATATATATATATATATATATATATATATATATGGCAAGATGTTTGTGTGTGTGTCTGTTTATCTGCCTGTATGTCTGTATTTTTTCAGCCCTTTTATTTTGGTTTTTGCTTCGGGTTTGGCTCTAAGTAGGTTTAATTGTAGTTCTTAGTCTCAACCATGATACCATTTACTCAGAGGACTTATTTAGCCTTCAAAATTCAGTTTACAACAAAAAAACATATTTGATTTCGATACCAAGAAATCAAAATTTCACTTACATCAATTCATTTTTCTTTCAGTCTACGGTTTCGCTTTGACTGGAAACAACTATTGCTTTTTAGTCTTCGTGCCAACGTCCAAAAATTCTGAGCTCCATGACCATGGATTAGTTTTAAAGCTTTTATTCCACCCGAGCAACGCCGGGCTCTACTGCTAGTCATTTAATATTACTGTCCCATTTTGTCTGATCATTCAGAAACAATTTTCGTGATACTTACTAACATCCAAAAAAGTGACTTGTAATGATATCGTTCCTGAAGTTACGGCACTGCTTCACTCACTTTCCAATCTCTGGAACATGACTTCCCTGTGTATTTACTATAAATATTTTTATAGCAACTAGATTTCACCAACTAATTATTAACTCGATTTATAGCTGAAACTTTACACATAGTAGAATAGCGTCTTTAACTGAGCAATCGAGGAGTCGAGTTTGAATTTCAGTCGAGTTCATTATATTCACTCACTCACGTAGTAATACCCTTGAAAATTTCTATAACTCGATCTTTTCGATGATCGATTTTCGATATTTATCGGGGGTACCTCGACACAAAAACCTAGCTAAGAACACTCGCAGACGCTTATAGTACAACTGTGTACTAAGTCCAGTAGCTGTTATCGCTCTTTACAGTACTGATCGGGATTTATTTCCTAACATTTAATTTGAAGTTGTGTAGAATGTCAACATCTTGGTTATGTCATTGTTTTCTCTTGGAATTACATGTACTCTCAATTTTGGATATTGCTGCTGATGGTAATCCTCAAGTGATGTGGTTTCTCTATTTGACACTGATCTTTGGGATTCTGTAACGCCAATCTACAGTGTTTAAGAAAGTCATTACAATTTCTGTATTCAATTGATTCTGCGGCTATGATTGCTTGAAAAACTTTTAGCCAAAATAATTTGATTTGATTTACTCAACAAATGCTTTAACAATAAAAAGTACTTGTTACAAAATAAATTCAATAGATATTATAATAGCCTTTCGCTTTGAAATAATAAAATAAGTGCGATATTTACCAATCGCACCTACCATATATATATATATATATATATATATATATATATATAGATAGATAGATAGATAGATAGATAGATAGATATCTACAGTACTGTGCAAAAGTATTAGGACACGAACTATATATCTTTTTATTCCCTTTTATTAATAATTATGCCTTTTTAAGTAAAGGCCTTTTTCTAATACTTCAACGTTTTGGGGAAATTAGGTTTTTGAATTTGTCCAGCGTCTGTAATATTTAAAAATTTTTTTTTCTTTCGTTTCTTTCTTTTATCTCTCTTACCACCTTTTTTTCCGTGTTGCTTAAACTTACGTCGATTTAACACGGCTGTCTGTTAATTTTTAGTTACATTCTCACTTTTTTTGCGAACCCAGACGATGTCAATTTTTTCTTTTCTTATTTTTTTGATTTTATTCTATCTTTTTCTTTTTCTTTTTCGTTTTCTTTTTCTTTTTCTTTTTCTTTCCCTTTATTTTTCTTTTTCTTTTATTTTTTATTTTATTTTATTTTTTAATTTCTTTGCAATCTATTTAAAAAGGAAAAGTAGACTAATTTTTCTCCAGTTTCTGAAAGGATTTTTCTGTTGCTGAGGTGATGTGTTGTCCCGCGTGGGGATCTTCATATCGAAATGGCCATTCAACATCTTTGAATTAATCCTTTTTTAATATATATATATATATATATATATATATATATATATATATATTTAACGTTGCCAGCCAGAACTAGTTCCGTGCCAGTGTCGTAACTTTAAAGCCGCGCAAAGAAGGCCCTTACTGCGCACGTGTAAACAGACATTATGCCGTGAAATTATTATGTCGACAGTGCATCGCCATTGAGAAAACGTGTGAGAGTCTCATTGACAATAATAAATCAATGAAATATAATACAAAAGCTTTTCAAAATGTTTTGGTTGCTAACAAAAGACTGCACCAGAGAAAAGCAGGCAAGGGCTCCGAGTCAACCACAGAAAACCGGGAATCTCGATAATTAACTTAGAGGTGTGCAGAAGTAATATTGGAACGCTCAAATATTCTTCCCATAAAAATTAGTAGCAACAGCTTCTTCGTTTTATATAGTTTGGGATAGAATGCAGTAATTTAACTCTTTTATCAAAGCAAAGGGGTGCAAACGAAATTTCGTAAATCGAGGGATACTTGTGTATCAAGCGTAATTTTTGTATCAGAAATTAATTCCCTAGGGTAATAAGTTTTTGTTTTAACCTCTGAGCTACTCTACTGTTGTCTTGTTCCAAACTAAAATAATGTTAACAAATATTTGAGATATATTAAGTCAATATGTGTAAGAAAATCAGGTATAAAACATAACCAACGATTTCACGTGAAATGCATTGACAGTCCAGTTTTAAACTATATTAGGTAGAATCACATAGCACCAACCAACCAAGGGTGACAAAGTCAGGGTCATAGAGCCATTGTAAAATCCATTATATTTCATTAGCTGCATATTTCAACAATGGCGTTGTTCTAAAATCACCTTATATTTCTGAAATTACCTCAAAGGAGTGAAATTTTATATATCTGTGAAAACACACTTCCATATTTCATTATGTCTCTCAATCTTTTGTTTTTTTGGCAAAAGATTTTTAAAATGAAGTTTGAAGAAATCATTATCAAGACAAATTTGCGCACCCCCCAAAAAGATTTTGAATTTGTTTGATTTAATTCCCCATCTTTCGAAGAAAATAAAATGACATTTGTATTGTTAGAGGATGTGTATTGTGATGTAATAGATATCGGAAAGAGAAATGAGAGAACCGAGTTCGAATTCCTATTGAATTCTTTATCATTCTATGGGTTAAATAGCAGGTCAGATTCAGTTCTATAGCCTTGGTTGGCAACCAGTCTACCGTAGAAAATAATGGAAACAAACTGCGGGAAAATCTTCTGCCCAGTCAGTTATGTATCTTTTTAGACATTATCGCCCAAACGTTTATCACGTATGGCACTTAACTGACTGACTGAATATAATAGTTGAAAATAATTCAAACTTCTACTGGGCATATAGTGGGGGATCAATTTTTTACCCTTATGATGTAATAAACTGATACACCACTAATTACTACTTATTAATATAATGATATCATATAATTTATCTCTTCTCACTCCAGTTATGGGTTAAATAATAGGACAGATTGGGTTCTATAACCTTGGTTGGCAACTAATCTACTGCAAAAAGCAATCGAAAACTACTGCTGGAAAATCTTATGCCTAGTAAGTCATGTCTCGAAAGAGACATGATCGCCCAAGCGTTTATCACGTATGACACATAACTGATTACTGAATATAATAGTTGAAAACAAAACTTCTACTAGACTTAAAGTGTGGGATCGGTTTTCTGTTGTTATGAAGTAATACACTGATCCCCCCACTAATTAGTACTTATTAATATAATGATATAATTTATTCCTTCCCACTTCAGATATGGGTTAAATAACAGGAGTGATTGGGTTTTATAGCTTTGGTTGGCAACCAGTCCATCACAGAAAATAATTTTAACCTACTGCAGAAAATCTTCTGACCAGTCAGTCATCTCTTTCGAGACATGATCGCCCAAGCATGTATCAGATATGGCACTTAAGTGATTCTTAGAACATTTCAACTGGTGCCTCTATGTATAAACAAACTTAACCAGCCAACTGCTTAATATATAATTACTGATTAATTTGTATTTTCCCTCGCCGCTATCAGTGTCTTAATTCTATGTTCATTTATACTATATACTGCTTCTAAATATTCCTTTAAGCGTTATGTTCCTTCACCTAGTGACATTCAACGTAACCTAAAACAAAGGAGAAATGCATCTAGCAACAATTTTACGAATTTTAAATTACCATCTTCCCGCCTGTGGAACTCACTCCCGTATTCTTGCTTTCCTGACGGCTACAACCTCCAGAAATTTAAATGCAAAATCAATACTCATCTACTAACCACTGGACTCTAGCTCTCTCCCCTCCCCTGTATAACCTTCACTTTCTCTCCACCTATGTATCTGTCATCGCACCTGCTTTCTCAGCTTTCTATTGTTCCTTTCTAACTAGCTTGTACTCCTCACTCTTTTCTAATTAATCTTTTTACATTTATGTAACCCCCTGCACATCAGTGGCGTTTTAAAAAAAAAAAATAAGTCCAAATATTTATTTAAGTTTATTTCCTATGCACAGTCAGTCATTTAAGTGGCATACGTGATACACGCTTTGGGCGATCATGTCTCGAAAGGTACATGACTGACTGAGCAGAAGATTATCTCGCAGTAGGTTGCCAGCCAAGGCTGTAGAACCTAATCTGTCCTGTTATTTAACCCATAACTGGAGTGAGAAGAGATAAATTATATTATATCATTATAGTAATCAGCAGTAATTAGTAGGGGATCAGTTTATTACTTCATAGCAATAGAAAACCGATACCCCACTTTATGCCCAGTAGAAGTTTTAATTGTTTTTAACTATTACATTCAGTCAGTCAGTTAAGTGCCATACGTGATAAACGCTTGGGCATGACTGACTGGGCAGAAGATTATCTCGCAGTAGGTTGCCAGTGCTTTTTGCGTTAGACTGGTTGCCAGCCAAGGCTATAGAACCCAATCTGTCCTATTATTTAACCCATAGCTGGAGTGAGAAGAGATAAATTATATTATATATAGTTGTTTACTCGTGCAACCAGACTGGCAACTGGATCCCACCCATTCACAGTTAGATCAACCAAATGCAGATGACAATTCTACTCCTGCAGCTTCTTTTCTCGCACTTCCCACCTGTGGAAGTCTCTTCCATATTCTTGCTTTCCTGACGGCTACACCCTCCAGGAATTTAAATGCAATGTCAATACCCATCTCTTACCCACTTGACTCTAGTTCTTTCTTCACCGCCCTGTATATCCTTTCCTTTCTCTCTAATATAATTTATCAATTCTCACACCCGTTACACGCTTTGGGGATCATGTCTCTTTCGAGACATGACTGACTGGGCAGAAGATTCTCCCACAGAAGTTTGCCATTACTTTCTGTTGTAGACTAGCTGCAGCCAAGGCTATAAAACTCAATGTGCCCTGTTATTTAACCCATAACTGGTGTGAGAATTGATAATTTATATTATATCATTGTATTAATTAGTAATTAGTAGGGGATCAGTTTATTACTTAATAACAATAAAAAACCGATCCCTCACTTTCTGCCCAGTAGAAGTTTTAATTGTTTTCAACTATTATTAATATCAGTCAGTTGAGTGCCATACGTGATACACGCTTTTGGCGATCATGTCTTGAAAAGAACATGACTGGGTAGAAGATTATTCCGCAGTATGTTTCCATTACTTTCTGCGGTAGATTGTTTGCCAGCTAAGGTTCTAGAACCCAATCTGTCCTGTTATTTAACCCATAACTGGAGGAAAGAGTAAAGCAACGCGTCTCATACTTGATAGTCTTGAGCAAATGGATGGCAGATTTGGGTTCGGATAAGGTAACAGGAGAAAGCATGTTAAGAGCTACTAGAAATAGGGAGATGTGGAAGGCCATGATCGCTTACGTCGTGAAGGGTCACGCACATAGAAGAAAAAACCTCCCTAGACAGAAAAAATATTTAATAATGTTCCAGTAAAATAAAAAGTGGGGGATCAATTCTATATCATAATCGATATATAAACTGATCCCTCACTTTCTGGCAACACTAGTTTCTATACATTTATAGTCTAGATATATGGGCTTGAGCAAATGGATGACAGAGCAGGGTTTGGGAGAGGTAACAAGAGAAAGGGTGTTAAGAATTACAAGGGATAGGAAGATGTGGAGGGCCATGACTGTCTACCTTCTGAAGGGTCACGCACATAGAAGGAGAAGAAGAAGCCTCCCTAGACAGAAAACTTATTTAATAATGTTCCAGTAAAAAAAAAAGTGGGGGATCAATTCTACATTATAATCGATACATAAGCTGATCTCTCAATTTGTGGCTATGCTAGTTTCTATACATTTATAGTCTAGATGTATGAGCTTGAGCAAATGCATGGCAGAGTAGGATTTGGATGGGGTAACAAGAGAAAGTGTTTTAAGAACTTCAAGCGATAGGAAGATGTGGAGGGCCATGACTGTCTACGTCCTGAAGGGACACGGCACATAGTAGAAGAAGATGAACAGTTTTATTTTGATAGTATCAAAATGTTTGTTTATGTGCTGTGTCTTTTCAGGACGTAAGCGATCATGGCTCTCCACATTTTCCTGTTCTTTGTAGTTCTTAATATATTTTGTCTTGTTATTTCTCCCAAACTTTGCTCTGTCATTCATTTGCTTAGGCCCATTAAGTATGTTTTTCCCTCTCACTTTTTCCTTCTATTTTCCCTGTGGGTATCAGATTCTCCAAGTCCTCCTTCTTCTAAAATGTGTCCCAGAAAATTTAACTGTCTCTTCTTGATAGTGAAGCATAACCTTTTTGTTTTCATTCTCTCAAAAATATCTTCGTTCGTCAGTATCCATCAGAAGAAACACATTTCTGTTGCTTTAAGTTACTCCTTCATCTTTGAGAAAATTGTCCAGTATTTACTACCATATAGGAAGACAATATCACGTGACAGTCCAAAACTCTTCTCTTTGATTCCAACGAAATTCTCCTGTCTCTCAATTCTGCTTTTGGAATACCTCTTTTCTTGATGTTAAATAAAAGTTACTTTTTTGTTTTAATTCTCTCCAAAATGTTGTCGTTGTCCACATGCTCGGTCCATGGTATGCTCAGCATCCTTCTGTAGAATCACATTTCTGTAGCCTCTAGTTTCTTCTTCATTTTTGATGATTCTCCTGTCTAACAATTTTCAGCTCAACGTTTGGAATACATTTTTTCCTGATGTTTAGTAAAAGTTACTTTTTGTTTTAATTCTCTCCAAGATCTTGTCGTTGCTCAGATTCTCGGTCCATGGTATCCTCAGTATCCTTCAGCAGATCCACATTTCAGTTCATTCCTTCATCTTTGAGAATATTTTCCAGTATTCACTGCCATATAGGAGGACAATATCAGGTGACAGTCTAATACTCTTTTCTGTTTCCAACGAAATTTTTCTATCTCTTAATCCACTGCTTAGCTTTTGCACTGCGACTTCGGATTTCGGTGTCACACTTTCCGTCCTCAGTTAGAGCATTTCCCAGGTATTTAGATTTACTTACCTGCTTGATAAGGACGGTTAGTCGAGTTCTTATTTCGTACTGCTCAGTTACTGCTCCCCCTATACCAACTGAGTCTCGGTCAGCGCTACCCTCTCCAGGGATTTAACTCACACTTGTCCCTCAAATTCACGAATCGACACTTTGTTAAATAAAATGTCCACTTCAAAATTCAGCCTTGGAGAGGAAGCTGTCATATAATCATCTTATTGTTTTAATCATTTCATCTCAAGCAAAGCAATAAAGTAGGTAACTTAACTAATTCTCTAAAAAAGAAGTATGAATAAAAAAAAATGTTCCTAAACTTACTAAAAACGAACTTAAAATCTTCTTTTGATTTGAATTAGCGGGTAAAATCAAATCATTGTCAGATTTTAATGAAAATTTCAGTACTCATTCAAAAATGAATTAAATTATTTCTTAAATTATTATATTTTAAAAATCTTGGTATAAATATATTTTTATCGCTGTTACCACCCTTCACGTAAATGCATGAATGAACTTTTAATAAATTTGACACTATTGCGGTCTATGGTTTTACTAGTTAAACGTAGAACTCCTTGGGGAATATAATTCATTTTTTTAAAAAATTTTGCTTCTGTATTCGAAAATCTGCTCCGAAGAGTAAAATAAAAAAGCAATAAAACTTTGATATTATATTTTAAGCTTTTAATTGCTTGAATAATTAATAAAAATTAAGAACATTATTGTCTTAAGATAAAAGATTTTCAAAATCAAATTTTAAAAAAATTGTTTTTATTTGTTTGTGATAACAATAATTTATAAAGTTTCAAAAATATTTTTAAAATCTTCAAAGAATTGATGTGGTTAGATTATTTAGTTGAGAATTGATGATTATATTGCCTATTGAAAATTAAAATACTTAATAAAAATCGTTTTGCTTCCGTATTTTTAAAATAATTTAATTTTTTTTTTTTGTATTTGAAGATTTTTTTTGTATGGTAATTTCTATGAGCAAATTAAAAGGTCAGAATTTCATCAATGGCCGGAAAAAGATTTGTACAATTTTGTCACTTGTGAACGCCATACATTTTTTATCTTATCTCTAATCAGCCACCTCTCAACACGTTTGATATACGGACAGGTCAAAAAGATCAAATTTGTGATTAAGAAAGAGTTTTATTCTAAATGTTACGCTATAGATAAGTAATACTTGTGTAAATCAGTTTAATTTAACATAAAATTTGCTAATTTTCCAAACATAATGTATCACAGATGTATATTTTATTTTTGCAAGAGTTTTAAAACCGAGAATTAACTTTTGTTTACAAATGTGTCGATCGCTCAAAAATGGCGGGAAAATTCAAAAATTGAAAAAAATCTCAAACTTTTATATTCTAATCAATATAATTTCTGTTTGAAATAAACCAGAGAGTATTTTGCTTACTGGAAAGAGTAAATTTAATCATTTAGCTTTCAATTAAAACTAAAATAAAAGTTTCAAGAAAACTTTTCCATTTGAAAAAATTCAGTTTAAAATTTAGATAAGGAAAATGAGGTGAAGTGCCTACAATAAAGATATCGCCGATCTGTAATTAACATTTTGGTCATTTCTTTTTGATGATGACTATACATTCAATTTTATTGTAGTTTATGTTTAGTCCGTTCTTCTCGCTTTCCTTTGCTACATTCTGTAGGAGGTTTCGTAGCTTTCTTTCCGTGTCTGCAATCAGCAAGCCATTTCTTGTCCCAGTTAACAACAAATTCAAGGTCGTTTTAATCAGCTTTCATTTTGACATTTTCGAACCTATTAGTCTTACCATTACGACACGAGTGAAAAGTTTTGTCGTTAGCCTAGTTAATTTATTTAAAGAAATGGCGGAGACAGCGTGATACACCAACAGTCGACGAGGTCATAGCATAAATTACTATGACTTTTTCACTGCCTGCGCAGAAGTAATATTTTTTTGTTTTTATACTTAAACTTGATAAAAGAAAACAAAAGAAGATAAAAATAAAAAAAATAGTGTTCGCCCTTTAACTTAAAATGGGGGATTTTCGAAATGTTTATTTCTTGCATCAAAGTATTTCAGCGGCCCGTCCCTCTCTTCAGTTTTTTTTTCTTTTATTACTTTATTTATTTTCTCTCGGGATTGGGTCACAGAGATGACAGATAACAACTGATTTACCAAAATAGCAGCAGGGGATTTGCTTTTGAAATTCAGATTAAAAGAAACACAAGAACATCTGTTACTTGGAAATTGTTATCTCCCGCTTCTTCAAGAGGCTGTTTTTAGAAATTCTACAGGCCACTGGAATTACCGTTTCAACAGAAACAACTGCAACAGCAATTAAATAATAATAATATGAAAAAATAATATATTATACAATCTATATAAATAAAAATGTACTTGTCCGTTTGTTACTATCCGCTGATCTAGAAAATGGCTGCACCAATTGTTTTGAAATTTTACTATAGCATTTTAATCGAATACGAGCGTGTTTTTATATACCTTGTATTAAAAAATATCTATATAAATAAAAATTTATTGTCCGTTTGTTACTATCCGCTAATCTAGAAAATGGCTGCACCAATTGTTTTGAAATTTTACTATAGCATTTTAATCGAATTTTTTTTTTTAATCATTTCACCCCGAGCAAGGCGGAAACGCCACTGATGTGCAGGGGTTACATAAATGTAAAAAGATTAATTAGAAAAGAGTGAGGAGTACAAACTAGTTAGAAAGGAACAATAGAAAGCTGAGAAAGAAGGTGCGATGACAGATACATAGGAGGAGAGAAAGGGAAGGTTATACAGGGGAGGGGAGAGAGCTAGAGTCCAGTGGTTAGTAGATGAGTATTAACTTTGCATTTAAATTTCTGGAGGTTGTAGCCGTCAGGAAAGCAAGAATACGGGAGTGAGTTCCACAGGCGGGAAGTGCGAGAGAGGAAGCTGCAGGAGTAGAATTGTCGTCTGCATTTGGCTAACCTGACTGTGAATGGGTGGGACCCAGTTGCCAGTCTGGTTGCACGGGTAAACACCTGTTGAGGAGGCATCAGTGACTTAAGCTCATCCGAGCAGAAGCCATGAAAGTATTTATAGAAGAGACAGAGGGAGGCCACATTTCGACGATGGGAAAGTGGCTGCAGACGAGTCGCCAGATCAGTACCTATCACATTACAGACTCTCCTTTGGAGCTTGTCAAGAACACTGAGGAGAACGGCAGGGGCACCTGACCATAAATGGCAGCAGTACTCCATGCACGGACGGATGGTTGACTTGTATATATGCAGGATGGATTCAGGTGGAAAAAACATCCTGGATCGACATAGTGACCCAACCTTCTTAGCAGTAGATTTTGCTATGGATTCAATATAGTGGTTCCATTTGAGGTCTGAGGACAGGGTAAGTCCGAGGAGGCGTAGTGTATTACTCTCCGGGAGAATCACCTGGTCCATGCTTATGGGAGGCAGAAGAGGTTGCCTGTAATGGTTGACAGACAACAGCTTGGTCTTAGAGGAATTGAAGTTGACAAGCCACTTCTTGCCCCAGTTCACCGCAGAGTGTAGATCTCGCTCAAGGTCAGCAGCGAGATTATGTCTGTCCGCTACGACAGGTTTCTTACTGGAGCGGGAGTATATTGTAGTGTCATCTGCGTAGATAAAAAATATCTATATAAATAAAAATGTACTTGTCCGTTTGTTAATATCCGCTAATCTAGAAAATGGCTGCACCAATTGTTTTGAAATTTTACTATAGCATTTTCATCGAATACGAGCGTGTTTTTATATACCTTATATTAAAAAAAAAATCACAATTTTAAAAAATTATATTTTGCAAATTTATTAGAGCCGATGAGAGCAGAACCAAAATACTTTCATTTTCAACACGGACGCGTTTACAGACAACTTTGTTATTTCATAGAAAACTTAGAAAAAATGCACATTTAAGATAAACGAAGCCTTTTTTTTTTATTATTATTTCTATTTTGGCGGGCGTAAACAACACAAATTCCTTCCCTTTTAAAAAAAGAATTTCTATTCATTTTTTTCAAGGAATTATTATCAATATCCCATTTATTTCGTTGGTTTAGTAAATCAATTTCTCCCCCCACCCCGCCCATTTAACCAAACTGAGTCACAGCAACGCGTGCCCAGGTACAGCTATTATTATTATTATTATTATTTTTAATCATATCACCCCGAGCAAGGTGGTAACGCCATTGATGTGTAGGGGCTACATAAGAGAAAAAGATTAAAGGAGAGCGAAGAGAAGGAAGAACCAGTTAGAAAGGAGCAAGAGAAGGATGGGAATACAGGTGTGATGACAGTTGCAGAGGTGGAGAGAAAGGAAAGGATCTATAGGGCGGTCTGGAAAGAACTAGGATCAATTATCTAAGAGATGGCTATTGATCCAACATTTAAATTCCTGGGGGTTGCAGCCGTTAGGAAAGCAAGAATATGGATGCGAGTTCCACAGGTGGAAAGTGCGAGAAAAGAAGCTGAGGGAGTAGAAATGTCGTCTGCATTTGGTTGATCTAACTGTGAATGGGTGAGACCCAGTTGCCAGTCTGGTTGCACGAGTAAACACCTGTTGCAGGAGCACCAGTGACTTAAGTTCGTTGGAGCAGAAGCCATGAAAGAATTTATAGAACAGACAAAGGGAAGCCACATCCCGTCGGTGGGAAAGTAGCTGTAGTCGAGCCGCCAAGTCGGTACCTATCACATTACTAATTCTCCTTTGGAGACTGTCAAGAACACGGAGATGAACAGCGGGGGCACCTGACCATATATGGCAGCAGTAGTCCATGCACGGACGAATGGTTGATTTGTATATCTGCAGGATAGATTCAGGCGGGAAAAAAATCCTGGCCCGACACAGTGACCCAACCTTCCCTTCCTAGCAGTGGATTTAGCTATTGATTCAATGTCGTGGTTCCACTTCAGATCAGAAGAGAGGGTAAGGCCGAGGAGGTGCAGAGTATTACTCTCTGGGAGACTCGCTTGGTCCGTGCTTATGGGAGGCAGGAGAGGTTGCCTGTGATGATTGACAGCAGCTTGGTCTTAGTTGCAGTGAAATTTAATAGTAAATAATAAATGATATCCGATGTTATAATATCAATTACAATTACTTTTTCACTGCCGTAATCTAACCTCCCTGTGACATCTTCAATAAATAGTTTAATTTATTTGTTCTGTTTTAACTTTCTTTTATGGGACCTAGACTTTATGAATTTACACATAGTACTAAATTGACGAAAAGGTCTCATCATTTTTCAGTTGAAATGGCTAGATGTAACCGTAAGTTCTATGTTAACAGCTTCTTCTCTCGCACTTCTCGCTTGTGGATCCGGTTTCTTGCTGTCTATAGACATCCTCGCCTTAGTTTATATTTATGGCTGACACCAGCCAATCACATTCTAGTGATTGGGGAACCAAGGTGTATACATATTCATTACATCAGTGACTAATATCAAAAATTTAAATTAAAAAAGAAATAAGAAAAATCTAGTAAGTAGATGTAATAGACGGTACTCGTCGTGTGCAGTATCCTGAGACGTAGGCGTAGTCAATAGACGTAGACCAATAGTCGTAGATCTCTAGTGGAAGACCTATATACCTTTAGTGGTTAGATCTCTGGACATCTTCGCCTTCGTCAGTATTCATGGCTGGCACCAGCCAATCACATTCCAGTGATTGGGGAACCAAGACACCTTACATATTCAGTACATCAATTTATATAATTTGTCCTCTCTCCTTAATAGTCTTTACTTTTTCTCATATTCTCTAGGCCCGAGTAACCTCTTGCGTTTTAGTGGCTTTGTTGCCTTGATTGGATGAAATGATTAAAAACAATTTTATGAGATCATCTGCTATGATCATATGTTGATTTCGATAAGATATAATGATACTTTTTTTTACTTCAAGCTAGACGATAATGACATTAAGATGCCATAATATATCTGTTGTTAATCTGTTTCGTAAATCTCCGGAATTTTCTGTAATATATATATATATATATATATATATATATATATATACCCAAGTGTTTTAAAAATTATGTATTTCATAATATTTTTTAGTATTTATTGCCAAGTGAATAATTGTAAATGAAAATAGAATGGTTCTTTTTTTAATACTGCACAATAACATGTGCATCAAATGAATTTATAAATATTTAATAATTACTTATATTGCAGTTTCATCAATGAAAGAATGAAGAAAATTTAGGATGATTCGGAGAAGTTCATCTTTGCTTTCTTGCCTTGTAAAATTTTGCAAATAATAACAAAAGAACCATTCTATTTCCATTTGGCAATAAATATGAAAAAGAACCGGGTTGGCCTAATAATTATGGCCGGTAGTATATATATATATATAAACTTATTTATAAATAAATCTTTCCCTGTGTATGTGAATGTGTGTGTGTGTGTCTGTGTCCGTTACCTACAGACAAAAACATAAGAAACGATATTCAGATGTTTCAAGGTTGCAGTTCTTACAATGGTGCAGAAAATCGAATATATATATATATATATATATATATATATATATATATATATATATATATATAAGGCAAGTTGTTTGTGTGTGTGTCTGTTTATCTGCCTGTATGTCTGTATTTTTTGCAGCCCTTTTATTTTAGTTTTTGCTTCGGGTTTGGCTCTAAGTAGGTATAATTGTAGTTCTTAGTCTCAGCCATGATGCCATTTACTCAGAGGACTTATTTAGCCTTAAAAATTCAGTTTACAACAAAACACTTATTTGATATCGATACCAGGAAATCAAAATTTGACTTACATCCATTCATTTTTCTTTCAGTCTACAGTTTTGCTTTAACTGGAAACAACTATTGCTTTTTAGTCTTTCGTGCCAACGTCCAAAGAGTCTGAGCTCCAGTACCATGGATTAGTTTTAAAGCTTTCATTACACCCGAGCAACGCCGGGCTATACTGCTAGTATATATATATATATATATATATATATATGTGTGTGTGTGTGTGTGTGTGTGTGAACATATATATATATATATGTGTGTGTGTGTGTGTGTGTGTGTGTATATATATTTATATGCATGTATGTATATATATATATGTATATGTATATATGTATATATATATGTATATATATATATGTATATCTATATATGTATATATATATATGTATATATATGTATATGTATATATGTATATATATATATGTATATATATATATGTATATGCATGTATGTATGTAAGGATATGTGTGTGTGTGTGTGTGTGTGTGTGTGTGTGTGTGTGTGTGTGTGAGTTTTGCTCGTATTTTTACAATAAAAATATATTTTTATATTTTCAAAGTGTTTCAGTTTTGTTTTGGAATTGGGACCCTAGCAGGTGCTTACACCACGGATCAGGGTGGACATGGAAAGAACAGCAGTTAAGTGCTGGTTCCATGTTCTTCAAATGCAGCAATCTCTTGACTAGATTCCTTACTGCCGGATGTAGTTTATCGTCATGTCCAGGACCTCTTCTTCTATGTGCTCTGTTCTCTTAGAACGTAGTCGATCCTGGCTTTCCACGTCTCACTATTTCTGGTGGCTTTTAGCACGCTTTCTCCTGTTACACCGCGCAACCCCTGTTCCATCATTCACCTGATCAGGACCTTCAAATATGTATCCGCTGCTTTCCCGTGTCTCTTTTCCCCTCTATCTTGTCAGTTAGTATCATGTTCTCCAAGCCCTCCTTCCTCATTGCATGTCCCAGGAACTTTAGCTGTCTCTTCCTGATGTTCAGTATTAATCAGGTGGATGACGGAACGAGGAATGCATGGTGTAACAGGAGAAGGCGTGCTCAGAGCCATCAGGGATAGGGAGACGTGGAAAGCCATGATCGCCTAGGCCCTGAAAGGACAGGACACATAGAAGAAAAATATATATACCAACTGTTTATAAGAAATTATTATGTGGATTTAAAATGGGGGATCAATTCTATATCATAATCAATGTATAAATTGATCCCTCATTTTGTGGCCATGCTAGTGTCTATACATTTATATTCTAGATTTATGGGCTTAAGTTAGTGTGTGGTAGAGCCGGGTTTGGGTGGTGTAACAGGAGAAGGCGTGCTAAGAGCCACCAGGGATAGGGAGACGTGGAAAGCCATGATCGCCTACGTCCTGAACGGACATGGTACATAGAAGAAGAATATATATGCCAACTGTTTATAAGAAATTATAATGTGGATATAAAATGGGGGATCAATTATATATTATAATCAATATATAAACTAATCCCTCATTTTGTGTCCATGCTAGCTTCTATTCATTTATATTCGAGATTTATGGGCTTGAGCTAGCGGATGGCAGAGCGGGGTTTGGGTGGTGTAACAGGAGAATGCGTGCTCAGAGCCACCAGGGATAGGGAGGCGTGGAAAGCCATGATCGCCTACGTCCTGAAGAATGTAAATAAATCTAAAAGACATGCATGTCTAGCTAATCAGTATTTCATTGACTGATTCATTTATTTCTACGGCTTATCAACAGACAAGAAATTATTATGTAAATATAAAATGGGGGATCAATTGTATATTACAATCAATATATAAATTGATCCCTCACTTTATAACCACAATCACAGAATGTAAATAAATCTAAAATACATGCATGTGTAGCTAATCAGTATTTCATCGACTGATTGATTCGTTTTCTACGGCTTATCAACAGACAAGAAATTATTATGTAAATATAAAGTGGGGGATCAATTGTATATTACAATCAATATATAAATTGATCCCTCACTTTATAACCACAATCACAGAATGTAAATAAATCTATAAGACATGCATGTGTAGCTAATCAGTATTTCATCGACTGATTGATTTGTTTTTTACGGTTCATCAACAGACAGGAAATTATTATGTAAATATAAAGTGGGGGATTAAGTTTGTATTACAATCAATATATAAATTGACCCCTCACTTTATGGCTACAGTTATCTTCCTCTTACCCACTTCCTGACACCCCCTATAACCTGACGCTCTTTCTCATAACTTTCCTCCTATGTAACCCCTGCACAACCGTGGCAGTAAAATGCCTTGCTTTGGGTGATATGATTATGAAAAATATTTATCTTCTCATACCCAAATTTTTTGGGTTCTGAACAGCCGCAATATGCGGTGAAATATGTTTTACCCATTGTAATAATCTAAAATCTTTTCTAAATGATAAATATATATATATATATTTAAGTAATTCATCGAGTTTTATTAAACCTCAAGAGAATGCAGAAAGCACTATACGACCGTTTCGTCCTATATTTGGGACTCATCAGCAGTGCGCATCCACTTCCAAGAATTGTAACCCAGACAATTACGTTATTAAGCAAAAGTCATACTAACTGTACCACCGGCCCCGGTGACGAAGAGGTAACTCTTCAAACTCGATAAAGCGCCACTCATTCACATATTCCGTGGGAGAACTCATCCAAGTTCCTTTACCTTCAGGACGGTGCCTCCCAGAGCCACGACTACTCTCACCAAGCCGCTCACCCCAGAGCATTATATTTTGGTTCAAGCAACGATATACGAACAGAAATAGTAGGAGGATTTGAAATAATTATGTAATTCATTAAGTCTTATCCGTCAGTCGGGTCCGTGGTACAGTCGGTATGACGTTTGCTTAATAACGCAACTGTTTGGGTTTCAATTCCACTTAGTGAATGCGCACTGCTGATGAATCCAAAATATAAGACGAAACGTCCGTCCAGTGCATCTGTTGAGGTCTAATAAAGACTCGATGAATTACGTAATTATTTCAAATCCTCCTACAATTTCTATTTATATATTTTCCTCGCACTTCCCGACTGTGGAATTCTCTTCCAAACGATTGCTTCCCCGACGGCTACAATCTCCAGGAGTTTAAATGTAAGGTCAATAGACACCTCCTAACACACTAACCTGCTCCCATTCTATCAAGCACTCTTCCCATCTGCCCAACCCTCATCCTCGCTATCCTTACTCATCTGTCACCTTCCTCCTAACATTCCCTATGTCTAACCACTCCTTCTCTTTACCTTCCCCTATGTAGCCCCATGCGCAATAGTGGCAGTGGAATGCCTTGCTTGGGGTGAGATGGTTAAAAAAAAATATTTCTCTCTTGTCGCGCTTATTGACAGAGAGAGAATAGAGAAGTAGCGTAGGGTCAGTTCATTCTCGTTACTACCAGTTATGAAAACTCTTGCTGTATGTTTGCTTTTTAACAATACCTTATTCTTGCAATAATTATGTTGTCGAGTAGTAAAGAATATATATATATATATATATATATATATATATATATACCTATGCTCAATATTTTGGATTATTTTGCTTTTTTCTCATGTCTTAATGTGAGCTATTCAATAGAAGGTACATCAATATATATGTTGTTATTTTAGACGGCATATCGATATAAATATTTTGCTGTCATTTTAACACCACTCGTCATAAAAATAATAAAAATAATAATACGTATCTTGCAGCTTGGGTGTGACAACTCAGAATGAATATGAAAGGTGTAAAAATTTCATTCTGTATAAAAAAGAAGTTCACAAATGAGCAAGAGAATTTGAGTAAAATCCTGGAAATTTCTGTAAAATGCACACAGCTCCTACAAAATCAACAAGAACACTGAAACAAGAAGAGCTAGACTAGCAGCGTCTCGAAGAAACCTGAGACCAAAAAAACTCGCTTCCTTATTCTTGCTTTCCTGGCGGCTACAACCTCCAGGAATTTAAATGCAAGGTCAATACTCATGTCTTAACTACTTGACCCTACTTCTTTCCACACTGTCCTGTAGATCCTTTCTTTTCCCAGCCAAAAACGATAGGGATCGACTTGGCGACTCGACTACAGCCACTTCCTCACCGACGACATGTGGCCTCCCTTTGTCTGTTCTATAAATACCTTCATGGCTTCTGCTCCAACGAACTTAAGTCACTGGTGCCTCCGCAACGGGTGTTTACTCGGGCAAACAGATTGGCAACTGGGTCCCACCCATTCACAGTTAGATTAACCAAATGCAGACGTAATTCTACTCTTTCAGTTTCTTCTCTCGCACTTCCCGCCTGTGGAACTCGCTTCCATATTCTTGCTTTCCTGACGGCTACAACCTCCAGGAATTTAAATGCAAGGTCAATACTCATCTATTAACCACTTGACTCTAGTTCTTTCACGACCCTGTATATCCTTTCCTTTCTCTCCACCTTTACAACTGTCATCACACCTGAATTCTCATCTTTCTATTGCTCCTTCCTAACTGGTTCGTCCTTCTCCTCAATCTCCTCTAATCCTTTTACTCTTATGTAGCCCCCTGCATATGAGTAACGGTACCGCCTTGCTCGGGGTGATATGATTTAAAAAAAAGCCTCTACATAGCCAGTTCCCTCTCTGAAGCAAAAATCCTGATGTAGATCCATTCACAACGTACTTTGGAGCTCAGAGATTAAGAGTGAGACTGAAACAATTATTTTCCGGCACATGACTAAAGCCTGTTTCCTCTTAACTATCACGCTACTATCTTGCATAATAGTATGAGCTCAAAATGTATGTTCCCTGACAAATGCATTGACACTATTGATTACCTTATCTCAGAATGCTCACTACCCACCAACAACGACAGGACAGGGTAGGTCAGTATCTGCCTTGGAAGATAAAAACAGCTGGAAAATGGTATGAACGTCATCTTGAATCAGTAGTTGAAGGAGAAGATGTTTTCATCTCTTGTAAGTTTTTTATCAGCACAGCTTGAACAATAACAGAAAATCGGCCAGATATTATTATCAGATCTCCTTCTTCTTTGTGCCTTGTCCTTTCAGGACGTATGCGATCATGGCCTTCCACGTCTCCCTATCCCTGGTGGCTCTTAGCAAGATTTCTCCTGTTAACCACCCAAACACCGCTCTAGTCCAAGCCCATAACTGTAGAATATAAATTTATAAAAACTAGCATGGCCACAAATTGAGGGATCAGTTTATATATTGATTATAATATAGAATTGATCCCCCATTTTATACCCACATTATAATTTCTTATAAACAGTTGGCATATGTGCTTTGTCCTTTCAGGACATAGGCGATCATGGCCTTCCACGTCTCCCTATCCCAGGTGGCTCTTAGCACGCTTTCTCCTGTTACACTATGCCACCCTCGTTCCTTTATCCACGTGCTCAGGCACTTCACATATGTTATCCGTTGCTTTCATCTGTCTTTTTCCCTCTGTCTAGCCTGTCAGTGTCAGTTTCTCCAAGTCCTCCTTCCTCATTGCATGTCACAGGAACCTTAGCTGTGTCTTCTTGATGCTCAGTATTAATTTTCTTTTCGCTTCCATCATTTCCAAAACTTCATCATTGCTCACATGCTCAGTCCATGATATTCGAAGCATCCTTCTTTAGTACCACATTTCAGTTGCTTCCAGATTTTCCTTCATTTTTGATGATATTGTCCAGCATTCACTGCCATATTGAAGAACTGACATCACATAGCAATCCAGTACTCTTTTCTTTGTTTCTAGCGAAATTTTCCTGTTCCTTAATACTTTACTCAACTTCTGGAATGCATCCTTTTGCTTTTGGATCTCAGGAATAGAAATGTATAGAAACTGGTGGCCACAAAGTGAGGGGTCAGTTTATATATTGATTGTAATTTGAAACTGATCCCCTACTTTATATCCAGTATGCTTTCATCTTTGATGATATTGTCCAGCATTCACTGCCATATTGAAGAACCGACATCACATAGCAATCCAGTACTCTTTTTTTTTTTTTGTTTCTAGCGACATTTTCCTGTTCCTTAATACTTTACTCAACTTCTGGAATGCTTCCTTTGACATACCAATTCGACTTCGGATCTCTGTGTCGGACTTTCCGTCTTCTATTATAATGCTTCCCAGGTATTTAAATTGTTGTAGCTGCTCGATTTTAGTATCCCCCACCTGCATTTGGCATTTTGTGGGGACCTTTTTGCTGATGGCCATACATTCTGTTTTCTTGCAGTTTATTTGTCGTCCTTTCTTGTCACACTCTTCAGCTACCTTCTATAGAAGGTCTTGTTATTTCCTTTCCGTGTCTGCTGAAAGTTTACCGACAGACATGGGTGTACCAAGAGATAAAAACATCTGTTCGGGGATTTTTGAAAAATTAAAGAAATAATACTAGGAAAAACAGAAAAAGTGTCGCATTTAATAAACTAAAACTGTTATAAAACTGTTTAGGTTGGAGCCTCGGGTTCGATAAAGAAACGAACTCAAGAAAAAATCAACAAATACACTGGCAAACAATATTTCCAGACAATAAAAAAAATGACTCTAACAGATACCCATATGTTTACAGAATTTACATTATTCGGATTATGGTCCTCATCTTTGTTACCATTTGTACGACGTTTCGGGCGTTGTACGCTCTGGTTTCTTCAGGTGCTAGGAAGACCACATATGGAGGAAGAAAGGGGATCACCACCCCTTATAGGACAAAATTGAAATAATAGATTGAGAACATCTCTGGAAACTACGTAAACTTAAGGAATCAGCATATGCTAGGCTACAAAAATCCCCTAAGCCGTCCAAGCATAGAGATGAACACAATATGGGAATCAGTAATGCGGAGTGCCAGAAAAGAATCATTCGTGTCAAAAATTACAATATGAGCTCTGGTAAAAAAAAGGGGTTACTGGGCATTAGATTTATAAGTCCCAAAAATTCATTTGTTCTTAAGAACATATGGCCTAGTGGATGTAGATGTTGGTTTATTCCTGACATGACTCTAAGAGTTGTGAGTTCAATACCAGGCTACAGCAGTGGTGAACAAGTAAATTACAGGTTTATAGGGAGATAACCCATGACTTCCAATCTAGGATTTACGCAAGGAATGAGGATGATATACCCTAGTGATTGTAATAAATGGTTCGTTTCGAAATTCCTAGCACCTAAAGAAGGCCAGAGCGTACTACCGCCAAAACGTCGTACAAAATGGCAACAAAGATAAAGACAAATATTAGCTATATTTCTAGAGCTGAGGTAGTATTTACAGTATTTACATTATTCGAACTATTGTCCTCATCTTTGTTGCCATTTGTACGACGTTTAATAATAGATCATTCTATTTGTCTATATTTCTGAGATGAGGTAGTATTTACATTATTCGGACTATTGTCCTCATCTTTGTTGCCATTTGTACGACGTTTAATAATAGATCATTCTATTTGTCTATATTTCTGAGATGAGGTAGTATTTACAGTATTTACATTATTCGGACTATTGTCCTCATCTTTGTTGCCATTTGTACGACGTTTGATAATAGATCATTCTATTTGTCTATATTTCTGAGATGAGATAGTATTTACAGTATTTACATTATTCGGACTATTGTCCTCATCTTTGTTGCCAGTTGTACGACGTTTAATAATAGATCATTCTATTTGTCTATATTTCTGAGATGAGATAGTATTTACAGTATTTACATTATTCGGACTATTGTCCTCATCTTTGTTGCCATTTGTACGACGTTTGATAATAGATCATTCTATTTGTCTATATTTCTGAGATGAGATAGTATTTACAGTATTTACATTATTCGGACTATTGTCCTCATCTTTGTTGCCATTTGTACAACGTTTGATAATAGATCATTCTATTTGTCTATATTTCTGAGATGAGATAGTATTTACAGTATTTACATTATTCGGACTATTGTCCTCATCTTTGTTGCCAGTTGTACGACGTTTAATAATAGATCATTCTATTTGTCTATATTTCTGAGATGAGATAGTATTTACAGTATTTACATTATTCGGACTATTGTCCTCATCTTTGTTGCCAGTTGTACGACGTTTAATAATAGATCATTCTATTTGTCTATATTTCTGAGATGAGATAGTATTTACAGTATTTACATTATTCGGACTATTGTCCTCATCTTTGTTGCCATTTGTACGACGTTTGATAATAGATCATTCTATTTGTCTATATTTCTGAGATGAGGTTGTATTTACAGTATTTACATTATTCGGACTATTGTCCTCATCTTTGTTGCCATTTGTACGACGTTTAATAATAGATCATTCTATTTGTCTATATTTCTGAGATGAGATAGTATTTACAGTATTTACATTATTCGGACTATTGTCCTCATCTTTGTTGCCAGTTGTACGACGTTTAATAATAGATCATTCTATTTGTCTATATTTCTGAGATGAGATAGTATTTACAGTATTTACATTATTCGGACTATTGTCCTCATCTTTGTTGCCATTTGTACGACGTTTGATAATAGATCCTTCTATTTGTCTATATTTCTGAGATGAGGTTGTATTTACAGTATTTACATTATTCGGACTATTGTCCTCATCTTTGTTGCCATTTGTACGACGTTTAATAATAGATCATTCTATTTGTCTATATTTCTGAGATGAGGTAGTATTTACAGTATTTACATTATTCGGACTATTGTCCTCATCTTTGTTGCCATTTGTACGACGTTTGATAATAGATCATTCTATTTGTCTATATTTCTGAGATGAGATAGTATTTACAGTATTTACATTATTCGGACTATTGTCCTCATCTTTGTTGCCAGTTGTACGACGTTTAATAATAGATCATTCTATTTGTCTATATTTCTGAGATGAGATAGTATTTACAGTATTTACATTATTCGGACTATTGTCCTCATCTTTGTTGCCATTTGTACGACGTTTGATAATAGATCATTCTTTTTGTCTATATTTCTCAGATGAGTTAGTATTTACAGTATTTACATTATTCGGACTATTGTCCTCATCTTTGTTGCCATTTGTACAACGTTTGATAATAGATCATTCTATTTGTCTATATTTCTGAGATGAGATAGTATTTACAGTATTTACATTATTCGGACTATTGTCCTCATCTTTGTTGCCAGTTGTACGACGTTTAATAATAGATCATTCTATTTGTCTATATTTCTGAGATGAGATAGTATTTACAGTATTTACATTATTCGGACTATTGTCCCTTCCTTGTTGCCAGTTGTACGACGTTTAATAATAGATCATTCTATTTGTCTATATTTCTGAGATGAGATAGTATTTACAGTATTTACATTATTCGGACTATTGTCCTCATCTTTGTTGCCATTTGTACGACGTTTGATAATAGATCATTCTATTTGTCTATATTTCTGAGATGAGGTTGTATTTACAGTATTTACATTATTTCGACTATTGTCCTCATCTTTGTTGCCATTTGTACGACGTTTAATAATAGATCATTCTATTTGTCTATATGTCTGAGATGAGATAGTATTTACAGTATTTACATTATTCGGACTATTGTCCTCATCTTTGTTGCCAGTTGTAATACGACGTTTAATAATAGATCATTCTATTTGTCTATATTTCTGAGATGAGATAGTATTTACAGTATTTACATTATTCGGACTATTGTCCCCATCTTTGTTGCCATTTGTACGACGTTTGATAATAGATCATTCTATTTGTCTATATTTTTAGATGAGGTTGTATTTACAGTATTTACATTATTCGGACTATTGTCCTCATCTTTGTTGTATTTAAAAATGACGTTTAATAATAGATCATTCTATTTGTCTATATTTCTGAGATGAGATAGTATTTACAGTATTTACATTATTCGGACTATTGTCCTCATCTTTGTTGCCAGTTGTACGACGTTTAATAATAGATCATTCTATTTGTCTATATTTCTGAGATAGTATTTACAGTATTTACTATTCGGACTATTGCCATCTTTGTTGCCAGTTGTACGACGTTTAATAATAGATCATTCTATTTGTCTATATTTCTGATATTGAGATAGTATTTACAGTATTTACATTATTCGGACTATTGTCCTCATCTTTGTTGCCATTTGTACGACGTTTGATAATAGATCATTCTATTTGTCTATATTTCTGAGATGAGGTAGTATTTACAGTATTTACATTATTCGGACTATTGTCCTCATTCTTTTGTTGCCATTTGTACGACGTTTAATAATAGATCATTCTATTTGTCTATATTTCGAGATGAGGTAGTATTTACAGTATTTACATTATCTTGACTATTGTCCGCATCTTTGTTGCTATTTGTGCGACGTTTGATAATAGATCATTCTATTTGTCTATATTTCTGAGATGAGGTAGTATTTACAGTATTTACATTATTCGGACTATTGTCCTCATCTTTGTTGCCATTTGTATGACCTCTCAGCCGTTGTACGCTCTGGTCTTCCCCAGGTGCTAGTCATTTCGAACAAAACCCTTTATTACAATCACTGTAGCCTCTTCTTGTATTCAAGAGTTATCTCGCCTTAACCCTGTACGTTACTTGTTCACTACTGCTGTAGCCTTGTATTGAACTCACAACTTAAGGACACATGACCCAGTGGATATAGACGTTGCATAGTTCCTATGTCTTGACCCAAAGAGTTGTGAGTTCAGTACCATGCTACAGCAGTGGTGAACAAGTAACTTACAGGATTAGAGGGAGATAACTCATGACTACCAGAAGAAGCTCTACGTAAGGGATGGAGGTGATATACCCCAGTGATTGTAATAAAGGGTTCAGTTCGAAATTCCTAGCACCTAAAGAAGGTCGGAGTGTACAACGACCGAAACATCGTACAAATGGCAACAAAGGTGAGGACAATAGTCCGAATAATGTAAATACTGTAAATACTACCTCATCTCAGAAATATAGACAAATAGAATGATCTATTATTAAACGTCGTACAAATGACAACCAAGATGAGGACAATAGTCCAAATAATGTAAATGCTGTAAATACTACCTCATCTAAGAAATATAGACAAATAGAATGATCTATTATTAAACGTCGTACAAATGCCAACAAAGATGAGGACAATAGGCAAAAAAATATAAATATTGGAAATATTTTGCATTTAAAAAAAGATATTTGCCTAATGACTGATATCCTTTCGTCACTCTTATTTGTGTTAAATGACGATGTTCGTGCCCAGGCTTAAAGCCATGATTTCAAATGCTCTTCTGCATTTCGAAATTTGACATTTCTTCGATAAGAGAAGTAAATAATCCCAGAAACAGCCAGTCTTGTGAGTAAAAATGGTAGACGATTGCATTTTTGGCCTGTGTTCGAACCCAGATAAAATGATCAATATCTTTTGATTACATTTTCGCAGTTGGAAGACTGTTGTAACAAAAACTCGTGGACTTTGTGCCAAACCCGGCAAATGGAATACCAAAGAAAATACGAGTAATCGACTGAAAAAGGACAACTCCTGAAAAACTGAAATAAGTCAAGTGTTCCTTTAAGAACTCCCCAAATAGAAATTATGAAACATTTATTTTTATGAGCAAATTCGTTTCCATCAATCTTTGATAAGATGTTCAATTCTGTTTCTGACAGAATGACACCTAAAATACCACAGATAATATTTTCACCAAATATTTCGAAATGGCACGATGTTATATTCATCATTCAATCGCAAAAACAAATTATGGTCAGGAATTTATTTATATGGTAAGGCAAATTTCTTGTTCAAATAACCAGTAAGAGTAAACAAAAAAGTTTAAAATTCATGTGAATGTAATAAGTTGGAAATCTGATTAAAAAGAAATTTCAAAATCTTATTTCTATAATTCTTAAGAAAAAAAGAGGGTGAATCCAAAATTAAGAAAAAAAAAAACAGTGAAAAAAAGAGAAAGAGAAATAAAAACGAGTTATCAATCGAAGAAAAAAAAAAGAAAAAACGAAATGGCTTTTAGAAAGAAAGAAAAAATGGTTTTCGAAAGAAAGAAAGATAAATGATTTTTCGAAAAAGAAACATGAAAAGGTGTTTCGAAAGAAAGAAAAAAAAACAAATCTAAATCTAAACTTATTTATAAATGGAATTTTGTCTGCGTGTGTGTGTGTGTGTGTGTGTGTGTGTGTGCCTCTGTGTGTGCGTGTGTGTGTGTGTCTGTGTATGTCTGTGTGTGTGTGTCCGTTACCTACAGACTCCGAAACGGCTGTACCAATTTTCTTGAAAATTTACTCAGTTGTACTATAAGCGTCTGCGAGTGTTCATAGATACGTTTTGTGTCGAGGTACCGCGGATAAATATCAAAAATCGATAATCGAAAAAATCGGGTTATAGAAGGAGTGGTCCGATTTTAATTAAATTTGATACACTCATAGACAAAGACATAAGAAACGATATTCAGATGTTTCAAGGTTGCAGTTCTTACAATAGTACAGAAAATCGATAATATATATATATATATATATAAGGCAAGATGTTTGTGTGTGTGTCTGTTTATCTGCCTGTATGTCTGTATTTTTTTCAGCCCTTTTATTGTAGTTTTTGCTTCGGGTTTGGCTCTAACTAGGTATAATTCTAGTTTTTAGTCTCAGCCATGATACCATTTGCTCAGAGGACTTATTTAACCCTCAAAATTCATTTTACGACGAAAAAAACTTATTTGATATCGATACCAGGAAATTAAAATTTGACTTACATCCATTCATTTTTCTTTCAGTCTACAGTTTCGCTTTAACTGGAAACAAGTATTGCTTTTTAGTCTTTCGTGCCAACGTCCAAAAAGAGTCTGAGCTCCATGACCATGTATTAGTTTTAAACCTTTCATTACACCCGAGCAACGCCGGGCTATACTGCTAGTAAACAAATAAACAAAAAGCAAACGAAAGATGAAAAGTCGCGCATTTCGAATGAAATAAGAAAGACAACAGAAACAAAAAAAGAGCATTTCGAAACAAAAATGAAAGAAAAAAAGTAAGACGAAACGGCTGTTCAAAGGAAAGAAAGAAAGTAAGAAAGAAAGAAGGAAAGAAAGAAAGAAAGAAAGAATGAATGAATGAATGAATAAATGGATGAAAAAGCTTTTTTAAAGAAGGATCTACAAAAGGACCTTTCAAATAAAAAGAAAGAATAAAAAAGTCTTTTCTAAAGAAAGAAAGACGAAAGGGCTTTTGAAAGAAAGAAAGAAAGAAAGAAAGAAAGAAGGCTTTTCTAAAGAAAGAACGACGAAGGGCTTTTAAAAGAAAGAAAAAAAGCTTTTCTAAAGAAAAATGACGAAAGGGCACTTCAAAAGAAAAAAAAAAGAAGGAAAGAAAGAGAGAATGAAAAAGGCTTTTTTTTAAAGAAAAAAGACGAAAATACTTTTGAAAGAAACAAAGAAAGAAAGAAAGAAAGCTTTTCTAAAGAAAGAAAGAAAGAAAGAAAGAAAGTATTAAAAACAGTGAATGAAATAAGCATATTAAAATGCTATTTTCACATAATTTCCCGGATTTTATGCAATAAAATGAAAATAACGAATTGGAAACTAGAAGAATTTAAAAGATTCAAATTATTTTCACGCGCAGATAATACATCTGGGGTGCAGTGGATATCGGCTCGGTACGAGAAATATGCAAATCGATTTCGAATTTCAGTTGAATTCCTTGTATTCATTACGCGTAAATACTTTTGTAAAAAGTATTAGTCCGTCACGTCTCCTCCAGCTATGGGTTAAATAGTGGGGTATATTGGGTCTTATAGCCTTGATGTGAAAAAAATCTACCGCAGAAAGTAATCGTAACCTACTGCAAGAAAATCTTCTGCCCAATCAAACATGTCTCTTTCAAGACATGATTACCCGAGCGTGTATACCATGTGGCATTTAACTAACTGACTGAATATAATATTTGAAAACAATTAAAATTTCTACTGGGCATAAAGTGGGGGATCGGTTTACTATTGTTAATAAATAATAAACTGATCCCCTACTAGTTACTACTTATTTGTATAATGACATAATTTATCTCTTCTCACTCCAGTTATGGGTTAAATAACAGAACAGATTGGGTTTTATAACCTTCTTTGCCAAGCAGTCTACTGTGGAAAGTAATGGTAACTTACTGCTGGAAAATCTTCTGCCCAGTCAGTCATGTCTCTTTCGAGACATGATCACCCAAGCGTCTATCACGTATGGTATATAACTGACTGATTGAATGTGAAATGCTATCAGTGTAAAACTGAAAAAATAAAGCGAGAAGAATTGTCAGAAACAGAGAGACTATTTTATATTTAGGTTATTCAAGGATTGATAAATAAATAGATAACTTACTGAAAATCTTCGGCCATCGTAGGTTGTTGTCAATCGAACAATGGCAGTCTACGCAGAGCAACAGTTACCTACAAAAAATTCAAAGGAAAAAATAATTTAAAATTTGATAAAAAGTTTTTGTAATCATTTCACGCTAAGCAAGACATTTTACTGCCACTGTTGCGCAGGGGGTTACATAGGGAAAAGTGATGAGAAAGAGGGGTTAGTTATAGGAAATGTCAGGAGGAGGGTAATAGACGGATGAATACCGAGGATGGGGGTGTAGAAGATGCGAGTTAGTGAGATAGGAAATGTCTATTGACCTTACATTTAAATGCCTGGAGATTGTGTCTGTCTGAAAGCAAGTAAATGGAAGGGAATTCCACAGGTGGGAAGTTTTTTTATAATCATATCGCCCCAAGCAAGGCATTTTACTGCCACTGTTTTGCAGGGGTTTACATAGGAAGAATTTTATGAGAAAGAGTGACAGGTTATAGGAGGTGTCAGGAATGAGGGAAATGGAAGGATAAATCTGGCCATAAAGTGACAGATCAATATATATATTGATTGTAATATAAAATTGATCCCCCACTTTATATTTACTGGAATATAAATGTATAGAATTTTTTTCTTATAATCATATCGCCCCAAGCAAGGCATTTTACTGCCACTGTTTTGCAGGGGGGTTACATAGGAAGAATGTTATGAGAAAGAGTGACAGGTTATAGGAGGTGTCAGGAATGGGGGAAATGGAAGGATAAATCTGGCCATAAAGTGACGGATCAATATATATATTGATTGTAATATAAAATTGATCCCCCACTTTATATTTATATTTACTAGAATATAAATGTATAGAATTTTTTTCTTATAATCATATCGCCCCAAGCAAGGCATTTTACTGCCACTGTTTTGCAGGGGGGTTACATAGGAAGAATGTTATGAGAAAGAGTGACAGGTTATAGGAGGTGTCAGGAATGGGGGAAATGGAAGGATAAATCTGGCCATAAAGTGACGGATCAATATATATATTGATTGTAATATAAAATTGATCCCCCACTTTATATTTATATTTACTAGAATATAAATGTATAGAATTTTTTTTCTTATAATCATATCGCCCCAAGCAAGGCATTTTACTGCCACTGTTTTGCAGGGGGGTTACATAGGAAGAATGTTATGAGAAAGAGTGACAGGTTATAGGAGGTGTCAGGAATGGGGGAAATGGAAGGATAAATCTGGCCATAAAGTGACGGATCAATATATATATTGATTGTAATATAAAATTGATCCCCCACTTTATATTTATATTTACTAGAATATAAATGTATAGAATTTTTTTTCTTATAATCATATCGCCCCAAGCAAGGCATTTTACTGCCACTGTTTTGCAGGGGGGTTACATAGGAAGAATGTTATGAGAAAGAGTGATAGGTTATAGGAGGTGTCAGGAATGGGGGAAATGGAAGGATAAATCTGGCCATAAAGTGACGGATCAATATATATATTGATTGTAATATAAAATTGATCCCCCACTTTATATTTATATTTACTAGAATATAAATGTATAGAATTTTTTTTTTATAATCATATCGCCCCAAGCAAGGCATTTTACTGCCACTGTTTTTGCAGGGGGGTTACATAAGAGGAAAGTTATGAGAAAGAGTGACAGGTTATAAAGGGTGTCGGGAAGAGGGTAAAAGAAGGATGAGAATACTGATGAGAGTGAACTGGACGAAGAAAGAAGCATGAGAGAGAGAGGATGCAAGTCAGTGAGATAGGAGATTATGGATTTTACATTTAAATTCTTGGAGATTGTAGCTCTCGGGGAAGCAAGTAAACGGAAGGGAATTCCACAGGCGGGAAGTGCGAGAAAAGAAACTGATGGAGTAGAATTTATGTTTACATTTTATTTGTTTCATTATAAAAGGGTAAGACCTAGTTGCTAGTCTAGTAGCTCGTGTAAATTTATACATGGAGGGCACTAGTGAGAGAGAGACTACAGCCGAGCTGCCAAGTCGGTATCGATCACATTACAGATTCTTCCTTGAATTTTGTCAAAAACTGCGACCAGAAAGAAAATCAAAAATGCCTAAATTTTGATTAATGAATTCAGCGAATTTACCAATGAAATTTCTCCTCTCGCAAGTTGGTTAGTTGGTTGGTTCTGTTGGGCGGCAAACTCAACTCTTTGGGTTATTTAATGCCGAAATCTAAATATTTTGTACGCAATTAATTTTGTAAGTTTTTAACATTTTGGGGAGAGAATAATGGGTTTAGGGATACATCTCTTACCCATCGCTAAGATGGATTAATAATTTCCCCAAGTATATTTGCAAGTTAATACAATGAAGCCAACTGGAATTTTAAATATTATCACCATTTGAAAAATACAGAACCATTATTCATTTTCACCACCCGCACATCCAAGCTTACAGCACTTAGTCGCAAATAGAGGTGGAGTATTCTTTTTAGTTACGAGTAGTGATTGACAGAGGATGTGCGTTGTGGTGCAGTGGATATCGGCTCGGAACGAGAAATCGGGGAGCCGAGTTCGAATTCCAACCGAATTCATTGCATTCACTTACGCGCATATACCCCTGGGAAAGGTATTAATCCGTCTCTTCCTTCCAGTTATGGGTTAAATAACAGGACAGATTGGGTTCTATAGCCTTGGTCGGCAACCAGTCTACCGCAGAAAGCAATGACAACCTACTGCGGGATAATCTTCTGCCCAGTCAGTCATGACTCTTTCGAGACATGATCGCCCAAGCGTGTTTCATGTATGGCACTTAACTGACTGACTGAATATAATAGTTGGAAAGATGATTAAGGCTTCTACTGGTCATAAAGTGGGGGATCAGTTTTATATTGTAATGAAGTAATAAACTGATCCCCAATTTATTACTACTTATTAATAAAATACATCTCTTCCCCATCGTGCTA
Source organism: Ascarosepion bandense (assembly GCA_037127315.1). Classification (NCBI taxonomy): domain Eukaryota; kingdom Metazoa; phylum Mollusca; class Cephalopoda; order Sepiida; family Sepiidae; genus Ascarosepion; species Ascarosepion bandense. The sequence goes on from JBBBDQ010002007.1 coordinate 1,827,825, forward strand.
TGAGTCAAATAACAGGACAGATTGGGTTCTATAGCCTTGGTCGGCAACCAGTCTACCGCAGAAAGCAATGGCAACCTACTGCGGGATAATCTTCTGCCCAGTCAGTCATGACTCTTTCGAGACATGATCGCCCAAGCGTGTTTCACGTATGGTACTTAACTGACTGACTGAGTGATTGATAGATCCGTTAATTTAATTTCCCGCTTAGCTCTAATTGAATCATTGTTTATTCCTCGCTCCCGTCACAAAAAAGAAAAAAAAAAGAAAATGTCATTGTGTTCAAATGAAGAATTATTTGAGATGAATATTTTATGAAGAAATGAAGACGGTGATATTATCTCTGGTGTAACGCTAGTGTAAGCAATAAAACAAACTGGTTTATGATGCTATCAAACTTGGCAATATCAGGATAAACAAGAACAGTTCTTACAAAACTAATTTATAAAAAGTAATATTACAAAATCTACCTCATATATATATATATATATATATATATATATATATATATATATATATATATATGTTTTTTCTAAACATATGCTGTTAAATATATTAGGCAATGAATGTCTATTATGTTTAATCATGAGCCGTTCTAAACGTCGTATTTTGGCTTTAATTTCAGTTGAAAATAAAGACAAAAATTCTCCAACATTTGGATAATTATTTATTGATTTGCTTCTAAGCTTTCGGCTCACATGAGCCATCTTCAGAGAGGCTGTTTGGACTGAAATATTATAACATCCACCATCACCGACGATTTTATTTTGTGTTGACATAAAACTCCGCTTGGCAACGGCAATATTTACCAAAAATAATAAACGCTGTTCTTAAATTTGCGATGCGGTTTTATATATATATATATATATATATATATATATATATATATATATATATATATATATTGTTAAATATAAGAGACAATAAATGTCTATTATGTTTAATCATGAGCCGTTCTATACATAGTATTTTGGCTTTCAGGAGAGAATAAAGACAAAAATTCTCCAACATTTGGATAATCCATTATTAAGTTGGTTCTAAGCTTTCGGCTCATATGAGCAATCTTCAGAGATATGGACGTTAACATAAAAACATACACGATCAGCGACGATTTTATCTTGTGTTGACATAATGCAACCTCTCTTTATGCCCAGTAGCATTTTTAATTGTTTTCAACTATTATATTCAGTCAGTCAGTTAAGTGCCATACGTGATACACGCTTGGGCGATCAGGTCTCGAAAGAGACATGACTGACAGGGCAGAAGATTATCCCGCAGTAGTTTGCCATTGCTTTCTGCGGTAGACTGGTTGTCAGCCTAGGCTACAGAACCCAGTCTGTCCTATTATTTAACCCATAACTGGAGAAAAGAAACGGATTAATACCTTCCCCAAGGGTATTTGTGCATCACTGAATGCCAGGAATTCAACTGGAATTCGAACTCGGCACCCCGATTTGTCGTTTCGAGTCGGTTAGAATTAAGATTTATAAACATTGGGTTTGATTTAACCTTCATATAATGTTAGAAATAATTATTGTTGTGGTCCAAAGTGACATCTAAATTGTCAACTTGATTAATGTTTGTTGTTGCGTTTACTTTAAAAGTTAATTTTTTAATTCTCTTCTTATCATTTTTCTAATACGATCTACTCTAATTTCAGTCGATTTCTTAACTATCAGAAGGCCATCATCTCTGGATATATATATATATATATATATATATATATATATATATATATATATATAAACCATTCGTATCAATACAATCAAAGGTAGTTAAATTATAAAGAATAAATAATCCCACTAAATTCGTTGCTTCAGTAAAATCCATAGAACCCATTGAAGTTTTAAAAATATCAAAATATCCGTTAGAGGTCTTATATATATATATATATATATATATATATATATATATATATATATATGCATGCTAGCAGTATAGCCCAGCGTTGCTCGGATGTCATGAAAACTTTAAAACTAATCCATGGTACTGGAGCTCAGACTCTTTTTGGACGTTGGCACGAAAGACTAAAAACAATAGTTGTTTCCAGTTAAAGCGAAACCGTAGATTGAAAGAAAAATGAATGGATGTAAGTCAAATTTTGATTTCCTGGTATCGATATCAAATAAGTTTTTTTTCGTCGTAAAATGAATTTTGAAGGCTAAATCTGAGTAAATGGTATCACGGCTGAGACTAAGAACTACAATTATACCTACTTAGAGCCAAACCCAAAGCAAAATTTAAAATAAAAGGGCTGAAAAAATACACACATACAGGCAGATAAACAGACACACACACAATCATCTTGTCTATATATATATTTATATATATATATATATATATATATATATATATAATCGATTTTCTGCACTATTGTAAGAACTGCAACCTTGAAACTTCTGAATATCGTTTCTTATGTTTTTGTCTATGAGTGTATCAAATTTGATTAAAATCGGACCACTGCTATAACCCGATTATGTTATCGATTTTCGATATTTATCGGGGGTACCTTGACACAAAACCTAGCAAAGAACACTCGCAGACGCTTATTGTACAACTGTGTAAATTTTCAAGAAAATCGGTTCAGCCGTTTCGGAGTCTATAGGTAATGGACAAACACACACATACATACACATAGACAAAGTTCCATTTATAAATAAGTTTATATATATATATATATATATATATATATATATATACTTTAGAACATTTACAAACTACATTCTACTACAAAAGTGTACAGTTTGTTTCGGCATTGAAAGAAATATGTCTCATCAGGTAGTTAGTGATAATGGGTTACCATCATTATTAACTACCTGATGAGACTTTGTTCTTTCAATGTCAAAAAAAAATGCGCACTTTTGTAGTAGATTGTAGTTTTTACATGTTCTAAAGTATAATTTGCATTAAATATTCATTGCTCTATTTCCATATTGCCCACTATTTTAAATCAATGTTTTGAACGCTGCAAATATTTTCTTCGTTATTTATTCATTTGGATATATATATATATATATATATATATATATATATATATATATATGACGTGTTGTGTTTGTCAGTCACACAGAGATTAAGAAGATAAAGAGAAGAGAAAACTGATCCGTATCCGTTTTGTTTTTTTGTTTTTTTGCTTAAGACACAGTCAATATTTTTATTTGTTTAGAATAATAGAATGATAAATATAGGGATTGTTTCAAAATTACAACCTATATCATAGCGTAAAGCGGTAGAAACGTCATAAACTTGAAAATACAGATAAGGAGAAGTGTCAGAAATATATAAATAGTTTGCATACTTACAATATCTTATCTCATAAATATAGACATATGATGAAGCTTTGTTAAATTTAACCCACAAAATTGGTCTATTCTATTTTTATAGTACTTTCCAATCTGTTAATGTGATTAATGACATTCAAATCAAAATTGTTAATCAACTTCTTTTTCAATTCTTTCACCACAAGCAAGGCAATAAAGCCACAAAGATGCAAGGAATTACCGAGTGCTAGAGAATATGAGAAAATATTATTAAAGAGTCAGTCTGTTAAGTGCCATACGTGATACACGCTTGGGCGATCATGTCTCGAAAGAGACATGACTGACTGGGCAGAAGATTATCCCGCAATAGGTTGCCATTCCTTTCTGCGGTAGACTGGTTGCCGACCAAGGCTATAGAACCCAATCTGTCCTGTTATTTAACCCATAACTGGAAGGAAGAGACGGATTAATACCTTTCCCAAGGGTATTTGCGCGTAAGTGAATGCACTGAATTCAGCTGGAATTCAAACTCGGCTTTAAAGAGAGAGAACACTAAAAACACAGAGCTTACGAAGACAGACGATGACGGTTGACATTGCATTTAAATTTGTGAAGATCAAATTTGACTGGAAAGCAAGAAGCCGGCAGAGAGTTCCACAAACGACAGAAGAAACTGTTTGCATAGAACTTATAACAATATAAGTAAAAGAAAACATCATTAAGGAGATAGAACAATAAAAGAATAGGAATCAAGAAGACAGAAGATGACAATTGATACTACATTTAAATTTTCATAGATCAAATTTGACACGAAAGCAAGAACAGTTTGGAAATGGATCCTAGTGGAAAAGGACCTTAGCGGAGAATCGACAACACGTTTAAATCCGTCATTTGTAAAAATTAACGACTTTGAAGAAATTCATCAAATCCTTAGTGAGACTCATTCTTGATACGAATCAATATTTACACTAGTTCAACCCTGAATATCTAATTATATTCAAATATCATTCGACTTTACTGAAGGAGAAAAATCTATCCGCAGATAACGCATTCTTTTCAGGACAAACTAAGCAATAATTTTAAACATGAAAAATCATCATCATCACCAACCTCAAGTTAAGTATAATTCTTTTCAAATTACATTCAAAGGTAGCAAACTCTTATCGACATATTTTTTTAAGGCAGAGAGCACCAACCCAGTCGTGGTTCCGCCGAAGGGTAGAATCACGACTGGGGAAAGATAGACATGTATTTTTGGCCGTTCTATATTAAAAAGACCATGTGTCACATTTTGCCTTAAGTGGGGAGGTGACTAAATACTATCACTGAGTAGTAGACTTGCCTCTGCTACTATTGACACTGTCAGCCCTTTGCCTTCGGGTGGAGAGCGCTCTCTACCCGAAGGCACAGAGCAACAACCCAGTCGTGGTTCCACCGAAGGGTAGAATCACGACTGGGGAAAGATAGACAAGTATTTTTGGCTATGCTGTATGGCCTGGAAGACCCACATTAAAAAGACCATGTGTCACATTTTGCCTTAAGTGGGGTGGTGACTAAATACTGTCACTGATTATTAGCCACAGTGTCCGTGAATGAGTGAGTCAGAACGCCTGCGAGAGAAAGTACTCTCCAGTCCACGTTTATCTTTGTCCTACGTTCCCCGAGAATATACTATTCAAGCTTATATTCGAGTCCGTGTTATCTTTCTATGGCCCTTCGGTCATAACAATAACAAAGCTTATCAACCAGATTCTGATGAATAGAGCGTGCAGTAAAACCAAGTAAGAAATAGAACTAAATTAGTTCAGGTTCATCAAAGACACCTGAACAAGGAATGCTATATATATGCGATATTTATGCTCTGGATGTTATCAGAAAGAGCAATAAAATGCAGAAGGACGTGTACCTGTGTTTTGCAGACTACGAAAAAGCGTTCGACAAAGTACGCCACAAAGATTTCTTACAGCTCCTCAGTTACCTTGTCATATTCGGGAAGATGTTAGAATAATCAAGAAATTGTACTGGCAGTAAATTACCTGCATTCGAAGAGGAAATGTGTTCAGTAAATATATAAAAAAAAATAAAAATAAAAACATAAATAAGTAAATAAAAGAAATGGCTGTAAGACAAGGATGTGTCATCTCACCGGATTTATTAAACCTACACAAGGCGGCAATTCTGAGCGAACTGCCAGGATTCATTATTGACAGACACAATCTTAATAACAAAAATATGCAAATAACACAGTACACACTGATAAGAGACACAGAATTTGAAAACTACAAGTCATCCTTAGAATTTAATGAAGGAAATCTATAAGAAAGGACTAAACATAAAGTACAAGAAGACTGAATGCAGGGTTATCAGCAAAAAGAGGATCCCAAAATACTAACTGCAGGTCCGGGATACTAAAATCAAGCAGTTACTAAAATTTAAATACTTGAGACGTGTTCTAACAGAGGACGAAAAGTGCGACACTGAAATACGAATGTATTCAGATAGTGTCATGGATTCTTACCTATAACTCTAGAATGAACTCTTCCTAACACGATATATACTACGCCTCTCAAGAGAGAGAGAGAGAGAGAGAGAGAGAGTCGAGTCGAGTCGAGTTGGTAGTAGTTCACTCCAAACCAGACTGACAGTCATACTAACACCTTCCACATTTTGTATTGTTATTTCTTGTTAATATATATTTGGTATTTCTACCCTTGTGGTCGTGTTGTTCTTTTCGGACCTTAACCTGGTCCATTGCAGTAGAGTTGGTAGTAGTTCACTCCAAACCAGACTGACAGTCATACTAACACCTTCCACATTTTGTATTGTTATTTCTTGTTAATATATATTTGGTATTTCTACCCTTGTGGTCGTGTTGTTCTTTTCGGACCATAACCTGGTCCATAACAGTTTGCTGAAGGGGTATTCTAAAAGCTAAGCAGAGTATTAAGAGACAGGAAACAACGAAATGAGTACAGAAATGTTACATGATACAAATCGTCCTATATGGCACAGAATGCTGGACAATGTTTTCAAAGATGAAGAAGAGACTCGAAGCAACAAAAATATAGTTCTACAGAAGGATGGTGAGGATATTACGGGCAGGACATGTGTTCCACAACGAGGTTTTAAAGAGAGCAGAAACAAAATAAGAACATTTACTTAACATGAGAAAGAGGCGATTGAAATTTATGGAATACTTAATGAGGAAAGAAGACTTAAAAACGCATAGCAGGAAGTTTAAAATAAAGGAAGCGTGTTTCTTAATTTTGGAACATGCGTTTTAAAATTCCTGTTATATATTTAAAAAAGTGTTGGATAATCAGTTTATATATCACGCCTGACAACACCGAAAGGTTAAAACTATAGTAAAATTAGAATATTTATAAGCTCTACTTGTTATTTTTTATTGTTTATAACTGTACTGATCAATTTTGGATGAAGCTGTTTACAGGTCTAATTTAACACTGATCAATAACTGGTTAATAATTATATACACTACCCGCCATAATTTTTGGGTCAACCCAGTTTTTTTTAAGAAATGATGTATTTCATACTATTTTTAGTATTTATTGCCAAATGAAAATAGAATGGTTCTTTTATTATTATTACTTTGCAAAATTTTACAAGTTAAGGTCAGTCAGTTAAGTTCCAGACGTGATACACGCTTGGGCGATCATGTCTCTAAAGAGACATGACTGACTGGGCAGAAGATTATCCCGCAGTAGGTTGCCATTGCTTTCTGCGGTAGACTGGTTAATATTTCATTTTATTTTATTTATTTATTTATCTTTTGGAGAGAAAATTTCTAATCATTTTGTCATTTGCAATGACAATTAATAAATCACAACAACTTTTTCAAATATAAGAATATGTTTCCCAAAACCTGCATTTAATCATGGACAATTACATGTAGCAATTTGAAGAACAAATCCTAGAAACTTCAAAATATTACTTAAATTTACTCAACATCAGGGAATGTTAGTGCAAACCTAAGTACATATGAAAAACATTGTTTTGAGAAAGCTTTTAAAATAAATGTGATATTTTTCTATAAGTTTTTAAATTATATATTTTCCTTTTCATTGCATAGAATGCGGTTATATTCTATTTCTCTCTGTCTCTCTCTCTGTCTCTCTCTCTC